>JAYESA010000003.1:191439748-191940975 GCA_036927795.1 Iris macrosiphon | reverse complement strand
GAGGCCCCTTCAGAGTATGGGTCCAAGAATTTGAAAAATCTATGTAACCAATTCCACTTCAAAAATGTTATGAGTAATTCCATGTACATAGTAGGCCTGCAATTGTGTCGCCTCCCAAATTATTTCTTGAGTTTCTGTGAGTTTTAGATTACTTGAGGTGACCCTCTTCAAAGTATGGGCCCTGGTCGGTCGGCCAGTTCCCTCGGGCCCATGGTCAACCATGTTTTAGCATGTGTTAAAGAATAAATAATAGTTGGTTAATTAGTTTTGATTTATGTTAGAATCATACTTATGTAATTTTATATATATATATCTCCATCTCTACTATTATAATGCGACTTAAAAACGGCTCAAAAATAAGCCTTATAAGCAGTATGTATATCATCATTTAAATAAATTAAATAAATTAGTAAGAAGATAACTAAATAACTATCTAAATACTCTACTAATTATTTAAAAAAAAACTTAACACCAAACATTAACTACCTAATATGATATATTTATAAATAAATAATCCTAACTCAAGTGGTTAAGATGAGAGACATTTTTCTTGATCGCTTTAGTTTCAATTCCTTAGAATGACATTTTTTTAATAATAAATTCATGTTTAATTTTTTACAATATTTTTTTTATGCGCATGCACATTACTATATATATATATATATATATATATATATATATATGTTCTAAAACCATCCAGTGTATCATGGGTTTGATTTGGCTTGTATGGTTGAGATTAAAAGATGTAGACCCCACCACTTTTTAATCTCAATCCAATCTATGTAACATAGGGTGGTTCTAGAGCACTAATATATATATATATATATATATATATATATATATATATATATATATATAGACGGGATATTACACTAAGCAATCTCAACTACACATTTTTTTGAAATGTGTGGTCATAAATTATCCCATAAAGTTGTTGCCACGTCAGCATACTTTATAACCACACATTTCAAAAAAATGTGTGACTGATATTGCTTGGTGCAATAAGCCTTGGTACGATATCTCGTCATATATATATATATATATATATATATATATATATATATATATATATATATATATATATAAGGAGGGATCCACATCCCCTACATATTATGCATCCCCAAGCATCCCCATGTTACAACCATTAGATCTTGTTTAAGTCATATAATATTAATCGTTGATTTGAACTATTCAAATCAATGGTTAAGATTATATGACTTAAACAAGATCCAACGGTTGATAACATTGGGATGCTTGGGGATGAAAAAAATCGGGGACGTGGATCCCTCTCTCTCTCTCTCTCTCTCTTTATATATATATATATATATATTATATATATATATATATATATATATATATATATATATATATATATATATTATATATATATCATAAGACTTTGTACATGATGCGTTGTATGCTATTTGGGCCCACTGTTCCACATCTCCCCATAGTTCGATCATAAGATCGCCCGTTTAGCCAGAAATGTTATACCTCTCCTCGCTGACTACAAGAGCCAGCTGAATTCGATTATATATATATATATATATATATATTCAAAATATAGTTATCCTATCGTGGTATCACAATTAGGCTTTCTAATCCTAGTTGTCATTATTTTTATATTTACCCCTCTAAAGTAAAATAAAACAATCAATAAGATTTCTTTTTCTTCTCCTTTTTCATACTTTTGAATTTCTACATTGTATCAGAGCAAGTGTATAAATTTGAAGATTCTTCACCACATTCTTCTTTTCCACCACCATTGTTTTCTACACGTCCTGCAAGCGTTCTGACACCGTGTCTGAGAGTGCCCGCAGGGAAAACTTTAGGCAAACGTCCACCTGAGATAACCAACCCTGTTTAACGAACACCAAGCACAGATAAAGACAAGTATTTGACGGTGACTACGACACCTGGACAAAATCAATGTTGAATCCTTTGCCCTAATGAATTTAACCCCCTCACCACACTCAAGAATAAAAGAAAGAGATTACAATTAAAATCACTCACCAACCCGTAGCAATCTTCGTGAGCGAATGCGACGACTCCTCGATCAGATCTCCTTCTTCTTTTTGTCTTGGAAGACGAATTCCTAGAGCAAATTGTCACGCCCCAGTCCCAAAATACCGAGGGACCAGATACGTGGCAATGGCCAACAGTACGCACCGATGGACAAACCCAATTTAATGGATCCATCAGGGCATACTTAAGCTGTAAAACAAAGTCTACGACAATCAAGGCACAACTAATCTCATCCACACAAGATATAAAATATGATCCACAGAATATAAGGAATGTAAATCATCTGCCAGTCTCAACACAGTGCTTCGGGGAACAACCCGATAAATGTCTGATACAATGGTTCAACAGACCAAAATATAAATAACTGAATAAAGTAAATACTGAGCATGAAACATAGATGCTCAGGAAAAGTCTTTAGCTAACACCTCGTCCTCTGGTGTCGATATAGCTCCTGGATCAGCTCCTGTTGCGGTCCCGTATACCTCGGGATAGATCTCGTCCTCAAATCCTGGGGACATAATCCATATCCAGGTCCTCAGGGGACATAGCAAGGTATAAAAAATATACAAGCCAAAATATAAGCAGTGCAGCAAATAATAAGTATAATAGGGTAAGTATGTAATCATCTGTGTGAAATGTAAGAAAGAGAGAGAGAGAGAGAGAGCATCAATAGTACTCAGGTTGAAACAACTACAAGCTCTGTGTAGGGGAGCCGGTAGCAGTGATATCATGAGGTGGTCTAGCTCAGCGGGAGACTGAGTAGCCGGCATAATATAGTCAACCTGTAGCCTGTGGGTCTCTCCAATAATAGATGGAACAATAGGGGAGCACTAAATAACCAACTAAGTGATATGCAAGATGAGAGCAGCACTAGAACTCAGGTTGAAGCCACTACAAGCTCTGTGTCGGGGAGTCGGTAGCAGCAGTAATAATGAGTAATGGGCCAAGCTCGGGCTTCAGAGTCTTGTGCCTCACAATAATAGGGTTTTATATATATGATCAGCCTGTAGCCTGTGTGTCTCTCCCCACCCAATGTAACCACGCATATCATGACCATAACGTCTCATGTCCATGTCAAGCGGGATCATAACTAATGCAACAAGTCATAAAGCATCTATGAATATAGTATCACTGTCAAGTCCTGTATCCTATACAGAATCACCATGAATATCTCAGGAAGATCCTGTCTCATGAATAGTGTCAAGTGTCCTGGGTCAAAGTGTACTTGATAAGACAAGTACAAGAATATAAAGTGTCACGAATGTCCATCTCTAGATGAAAATACCCAACACCGCGTATAGTGTTGGCACCCGACTAATAATCAGACGCTAAGTACGTCACACGGTCCTAGGTTAAGCATGCACAACAATATAATGAAGCAAGGAAAATATGTAACAATACTGCAAAGTTTGGCAAGGTACACTTGCCTGGTATTTGAATACCAACAGTTATCCCTGTATCAGCGGGATCCTGTGGGTACTCCTCCCAAAATCTGTAATAAACATCACCAACGATCTCAGAAGATATCAAATAGCTAGAAACGCCTGTCCTAGAGTCCAATTTGGACACAAGGGCAAAAATGATATTTTCGGGCCTAAGCGGGGTCCACATGTGGGCCACTTTGCAACAAAAAACGTGTCAGGGTCAAAGGTTGTAACGCCCCGCAAGATGGTGCAACGATGATAGACGGATTCTTCGGAAAGACGTAGACGGATAGTGGCAACAACGGAAGGCAAAGATTTTGGCGGATTGATTTCTGAAGATAGCTAAATATGGGAGCAACGTTGGAACGAATCACTGTGCTGCTCGAGTAAGTTGGAAGTGCAAGGTGGGACATGGCAAACAGATGTGAATTTGGGCAAGTCTCGATTTTCGAGAATCCTTGAAATCGATGGTGCGAGTAGGCGAACATGGCAATTCAGAAATTTGATGGATTCAGGCAGAACGACGGATTGATGAAAGACGGTTTCAACGAGCACATTGCTCGAATTCGGAAACTTCGCTCGGATAAATGGTTGGAATTTTGATTCGGATTTGCAGATGAGATATAGCATGGTTTATAGTAATTGTCCATCGTGATGATTACAATTATCGAGCGTAGCTTCGGGACAGCTGACCCTAGTGACTTGCCCGCAGATCAGGATATGAATATGGTAGACCCATAGAACGACCTTGAGGTGGCGTATTTGGGAATGCGTCGAGGGCAGATGTGAGCAATGAGATTTGGCTTATTGACTGAGTGTTGGATTTGAGAGATCCTTGGGATAGCCTTCAGCTGAAGATACAGCCGGAAGATCGAAGCGATGGTGGAAGTAGCCTTGTCAACTGATGAGATTCAGAGTCGCAGATTTTTATCGATGGCATCGCCTCTGACTCATCGTGCCCTGGAAGGGAATAGCATTCATATGAATTGACGACTGTGAAACTAGCTCGTGAAGTTAAAGCAGCGGCTCGTTCAGATCAAATCCTTGCGAATATTGGAAGGGACAGATTTGCCTCAGATTTACAAGATGTCTCGAAACTTAGTCTGGGAAGCGTGCTCATTCGGAAGGCGAAGGTGATATTCTATGCTTCGAGGCAGTGGAAGCAGCGCGAAGAATTATTTCATGCGCAACCTAAGAATTGTGGCGAGTGTGTCCACGTTGAAATCGTGGCGACACAAATCCCTTTGGCGTGGCGGCGAGATCTTCGTGGATCACACGAACCTCAATATTGATGTTCACCCTGTGAGATATTGAGATGGCAGGAAATGTGTTGGACTGTGCTGATCTAAGCAAGTTGATATTTGGGTAAGTCGCATAGCTGGGGTAGATCAGTTGAGATTATCGTTCGGTGATCAAGATAATATTTGGAGATGTTGCTAGTACTGATTTCAGAAATAGTGGGATGGTTTGAGCTGGAACGCGAACTCATGGAGTCCGGTGGAAAATCTGCATAATTGAGAATAGTTCTCGAGCGAATGTGTTGGAATGGAAATTGCGATTGGGAGCAAAGCAAATGGACGCCTCGAACATAAAGATACCCTTGTAACTTGTTCAAATTTGCTATCGCAAAGCTCGGCTGAAATGCATGTATTTTAGGGACGCCTTAAATATATGTACGATCCAAAACTAAGCGATACGAGAAATTCGGGTTGAGCTGCAAGGAGGATGTGGGAATTCGTGAAATTTATTCGAGCGTTCAGCAGAACGAGATGCGGAGTCAGAATCGTGAATATGTGAGTTGCCTAGAGCAGATCTATGGAATTGGATTATGGCATGCTAGTAAGGAATGAGTACCAGCACGGTTCGTGGACGAACCTGATTCTAAGTGGTATATTATGTAACGCCCCGCAACTGCTCGGAGCGTTACGCTGAGTCGGAGTCGGATAAAATGAATCAAATGCTGGTTACATTTGAAATGTCGGATTTCGGGAAGAAGGATTAATCGAGTTGGTTTCAATGTGCAGATGGCTAGCGGGTTCGATGAAAATCAGGTGTTCGTTCAGAACAGTACTGAATAGCTGGATGGAAACGATAATGCCGTCTTCCTTAGTCCGATCGGTCGGATGATTTGGAGAGCACGGCCTGCTCGCACGGTCATACAGTTGAGTAGATCGCGCTTGCATCGGACCACGGGTTCAAGGGATTTGGCCGTATCGGCAGGACAGGATGCCTAACGGATTCAAACAATGTGAGTGGGCTCTTTCCCTTCTCCTCTACTCCTTCATGCCTAATAATATGGAAAACACGTAATGGCTCGTACACTTGGGCTGAAACATCGGGAAGCACTACACTGAGGCGTGCATAGAGTGTGCGTCGTTGGCTTGGTAGGATTGTGGCTTGAAATAGTTTATGCGTTGGATAGTTGGATACGATAGCGGGATTATTCATTTGAGGCGATCGGTTGGATTACTTGGGATTATGCTTGGACGGTTGGAAATATACGAGATGGAATGACCCTTGAGGCAATAGGAATATCGAGAATATCGGGAATCCGGACGAGCGAGCGTGCATCCGTGCACGAGTATCACTGGGTCGCTTTGTCTTGCAAAGCGAGCAGTTGTGGTTCGAAACCGAACAACTGCATCGGCGAGGGTATTGTGCCGCTTGATGGGGCATTGTGTCCCGAATGGGGCATTGTGCCACTGAAACGGCATTGTGCCATGGGTTGGCTTTGAGCATGGGTGTTGCACTATTTCGGAATACATTGCTATGAGGCGGAAATGTGAATTATGGGAATGGCTTGTGATGTGGACTCTTCGGGAGGATAAGTTGGAAGAATGGTTATGGATGCTTTGGTTGGTTATTCGGTGGAACGAGTTTAGGATCGCTTGGTGGGGCGAGAATGTTCGATCCTCTCGCCTCACCTACCTTTTTGCATGTCACGGACAACCTGGGTGCACAGGGTGTTGATTTCCTTGAAACGGTTTTTATCCGGGGCACTGGAGCCGTTTCAATCCGGAGGGAAATATTCGATTCGTGCTAGTCACGATGCTTAGCGGGACCTCCAGCAGGGCTTGCTACCCGGGCTGATAGGGCGCGCCGCTAAGGCGGAGAAATATGTCCTTTATGGCTTGGCCAGTGACTTCATATAGACTAAGAGTTGGCTTGCTTTTCTTTCGTTGGTTTGTGCATCGTGTAGGCGCGGTCACCTTGCCTCGGCAAGAGTGTGTATTCGAGATGGGAATATATAACTTCGGTTGAGGATGGATATTGAGGCGAGTCTGATGGTTCGATATGTTATCGTGCAAACGATGGCATTGAATTAGACGGATCGGCTATATATAAACTGCTTGTCGTTTGGTTTGAGAATGAATGCTTGCATGCTTAAACTGCTTTACTGCTTTCCTTAACATGTCATCCCTATGCCATGAAATGAATCTAGGATTCAACTAGAAAGATCACCATTTAACTGTGTGCATTCACTACTTTACTTAGTGTCGGCTTAGACGAGTGGGTTACCCCGCTCACCAGTACGGTTGTGTACTGACCCACGTTTGTGGGCAATATTTCAGGTACACAGGCGTAGTGGCGCTGCTTGGATATACGGGACAAGATGTATGAACTGTAAGTACCTTTGTGGGCTAGAGAAAGAGCAAGAGTTATTTCATCGTCTCCGTGGTATCGCCTTTGTGGCGTGGCCTTCGGGGCATCTCATTTGGACCCTATCGTGAGCTTCGCTGCGTATACTCTGATGTGTGCTTGGTACACAATTGGCTTCCGCTGTAACTTGGTTGTTTCGATGATAACTTTCGTGTTTAACAACATCGCCTTGTACGAGCGCAACTCCAGGCTCGTACGGCATCACGTCCCGAATAGAACGATTGTTCCGCGGGAGAGCTGCAACGTGGTGATTTCACGTTCAGCGGGGACTATTGGGCTTGCGGGAGTTTGGGGCGTGACAGATTGGTATCAGAGCGCCCGGTTCATTTCTTCGGACTTGGTCCTTCGCTTCATCACAAACTCTAAATAGCTTTCGCGTGTCGTTTAGCTCTTGACTCTACTCAGTGCCGCATCGGATGTTTCATGCAATAAGTCTATTTATTGCTGGTTTTGGCTGCATGTTATTCTGTGTTGGGTTGCCTTGGTTGGTTTTCGTAGGATCGCTTAGCCTCGTTAGGCGTTGTTGCATTCGTGCAGCAAGTTGGTTGGCGTTGTTGCATTTGTGCAACAAGTGTGGGCTTCCGTTGGGTTGGTTGGCTTATCGTTCGGAGAGATTCTGATTGCCTCAATGGATCAGTTGGTTGGCTAACGAGATTTGGTTATGTGGCATGTTTTGAGTAGAAACTTTCGATGAGAATGGATCCTTGCACGAGTTGCTCGTCAAGTGATTGTGTTGGATAGAAGTTGGAATTTCGACTGTGGCGCATCGGTTGGGCAGATTTTAGTTGGCTTGAGAAATATCAGATAAGTTGGCATGAGTTGCTCGTACAATAAAGGTGTGGAACCGTTGGGTATTGGGTTGGACTACTTGGAATACAATCGTTGCATGATTGCCCGTGCTGTGAAAGTATCAGACGGTTTGGGAAATGTTAGAAGCATCGAGAATGGAACACAGCACGAGTTGCCTAACGAGATTGATGGTTAAAGAATCGGCTAAGTTTTTGTGTCAGACTTAAGATGGGAATGGCATGATCACACCTAAGGGATGGTTCGAACGGATCTCGGATTCGTGAAAGGAAACGTAATGTGAGTAGCGAATTGATTCGAAGTGGTATATGGGATCAAATGTGTTAAGCAAGGCATTGGAAATATTTTGGTTGGACATCTATTGTAATTGCCTGAACGGACTCGGATAACGAATACAAGTCGGTTGGTGCAAATCGATTGAGTTGGAAAGAGTAAAAATGGAGCAAGCGAATATTGAGTTATGATTCGGTAGAATTACCTCGGAATAGTCGATTTGGGATAGACGCTGGTTGGCGCAGATTTTGCACGAGGGCAACTATATTTCCAAGTGGTATATGGTGCAATGGAATTTGACTCGGGTATCCTTCGATACATTAGACTTGAGAACTCAAGGACGGAGTCGTGCAAATGGAAGTATCATTGGGCTTGAAAGATGGACAAAAATCGGAACGAACATTTGGGTTATGCTTGAGCAAAGCGATGGGATTATCGGAAGGATAGCGAGCACGAACTACGATATTGAGCAACACATTTGAGCTGTTGGTTGAGCAAAGAAACACGAACTTGGCTTGGAGGGACAATGCGATTGATTCACACAAACTTGAAGGATTTTTGGATATTGTTGCTCGAGAAGTTGAATCAGGTTTAGCGGAAATGAAATTTTGGGCAAGATGGTGCAACGATGATAGACGGATTCTTCGGAAAGACGTAGACGGATAGTGGCAACAACGGAAGGCAAAGATTTTGGCGGATTGATTTCTGAAGATAGCTAAATATGGGAGCAACGTTGGAACGAATCACTGTGCTGCTCGAGTAAGTTGGAAGTGCAAGGTGGGACATGGCAAACAGATGTGAATTTGGGCAAGTCTCGATTTTCGAGAATCCTTGAAATCGATGGTGCGAGTAGGCGAACATGGCAATTCGGAAATTTGATGGATTCAGGGCAGAACGACGGATTGATGAAAGACGGTTTCAACGAGCACATTGCTCGAATTCGGAAACTTCGCTCGGATAAATGGTTGGAATTTTGATTCGGATTTGCAGATGAGATATAGCATGGTTTATAGTAATTGTCCATCGTGATGATTACAATTATCGAGCGTAGCTTCGGGACAGCTGACCCTAGTGACTTGCCCGCAGATCAGGATATGAATATGGTAGACCCATAGAACGACCCTTGAGGTGGCGTATTTGGGAATGCGTCGAGGGCAGATGTGAGCAATGAGATTTGGCTTATTGACTGAGTGTTGGATTTGAGAGATCCTTGGGATAGCCTTCAGCTGAAGATACAGCCGGAAGATCGAAGCGATGGTGGAAGTAGCCTTGTCAACTGATGAGATTCAGAGTCGCAGATTTTTATCGATGGCATCGCCTCTGACTCATCGTGCCCTGGAAGGGAATAGCATTCATATGAATTGACGACTGTGAAACTAGCTCGTGAAGTTAAAGCAGCGGCTCGTTCAGATCAAATCCTTGCGAATATTGGAAGGGACAGATTTGCCTCAGATTTACAAGATGTCTCGAAACTTAGTCTGGGAAGCGTGCTCATTCGGAAGGCGAAGGTGATATTCTATGCTTCGAGGCAGTGGAAGCAGCGCGAAGAACTATTTCATGCGCAACCTAAGAATTGTGGCGAGTGTGTCCACGTTGAAATCGTGGCGACACAAATCCCTTTGGCGTGGCGGCGAGATCTTCGTGGATCACACGAACCTCAATATAGATGTTCACCCTGTGAGATATTGAGATGGCAGGAAATGTGTTGGACTGTGCTGATCTAAGCAAGTTGATATTTGGGTAAGTCGCATAGCTGGGGTAGATCAGTTGAGATTATCGTTCGGTGATCAAGATAATATTTGGAGATGTTGCTAGTACTGATTTCAGAAATAGTGGGATGGTTTGAGCTGGAACGCGAACTCATGGAGTCGGTGGAAAATCTGCATAATTGAGAATAGTTCTCGAGCGAATGTGTTGGAATGGAAATTGCGATTGGGAGCAAAGCAAATGGACGCCTCGAACATAAAGATACCCTTGTAACTTGTTCAAATTTGCTATCGCAAAGCTCGGCTGAAATGCATGTATTTTAGGGACGCCTTAAATATATGTACGATCCAAAACTAAGCGATACGAGAAATTCGGGTTGAGCTGCAAGGAGGATGTGGGAATTCGTGAAATTTATTCGAGCGTTCAGCAGAACGAGATGCGGAGTCAGAATCGTGAATATGTGAGTTGCCTAGAGCAGATCTATGGAATTGGATTATGGCATGCTAGTAAGGAATGAGTACCAGCACGGTTCGTGGACGAACCTGATTCTAAGTGGTATATTATGTAACGCCCCGCAACTGCTCGGAGCGTTACGCTGAGTCGGAGTCGGATAAAATGAATCAAATGCTGGTTACATTTGAAATGTCGGATTTCGGGAAGAAGGATTAATCGAGTTGGTTTCAATGTGCAGATGGCTAGCGGGTTCGATGAAAATCAGGTGTTCGTTCAGAACAGTACTGAATAGCTGGATGGAAACGATAATGCCGTCTTCCTTAGTCCGATCGGTCGGATGATTTGGAGAGCACGGCCTGCTCGCACGGTCATACCAGTTGAGTAGATCGCGCTTGCATCGGACCACGGGTTCAAGGGATTTGGCCGTATCGGCAGGACAGGATGCCTAACGGATTCAAACAATGTGAGTGGGCTCTTTCCCTTCTCCTCTACTCCTTCATGCCTAATAATATGGAAAACACGTAATGGCTCGTACACTTGGGCTGAAACATCGGGAAGCACTACACTGAGGCGTGCATAGAGTGTGCGTCGTTGGCTTGGTAGGATTGTGGCTTGAAATAGTTTATGCGTTGGATAGTTGGATACGATAGCGGGATTATTCATTTGAGGCGATCGGTTGGATTACTTGGGATTATGCTTGGACGGTTGGAAATATACGAGATGGAATGACCCTTGAGGCAATAGGAATATCGAGAATATCGGGAATCCGGACGAGCGAGCGTGCATCCGTGCACGAGTATCACTGGGTCGCTTTGTCTTGCAAAGCGAGCAGTTGTGGTTCGAAACCGAACAACTGCATCGGCGAGGGTATTGTGCCGCTTGATGGGGCATTGTGTCCCGAATGGGGCATTGTGCCACTGAAACGGCATTGTGCCATGGGTTGGCTTTGAGCATGGGTGTTGCACTATTTCGGAATACATTGCTATGAGGCGGAAATGTGAATTATGGGAATGGCTTGTGATGTGGACTCTTCGGGAGGATAAGTTGGAAGAATGGTTATGGATGCTTTGGTTGGTTATTCGGTGGAACGAGTTTAGGATCGCTTGGTGGGGCGAGAATGTTCGATCCTCTCGCCTCACCTACCTTTTTGCATGTCACGGACAACCTGGGTGCACAGGGTGTTGATTTCCTTGAAACGGTTTTTATCCGGGGCACTGGAGCCGTTTCAATCCGGAGGGAAATATTCGATTCGTGCTAGTCACGATGCTTAGCGGGACCTCCAGCAGGGCTTGCTACCCGGGCTGATAGGGCGCGCCGCTAAGGCGGAGAAATATGTCCTTTATGGCTTGGCCAGTGACTTCATATAGACTAAGAGTTGGCTTGCTTTTCTTTCGTTGGTTTGTGCATCGTGTAGGCGCGGTCACCTTGCCTCGGCAAGAGTGTGTATTCGAGATGGGAATATATAACTTCGGTTGAGGATGGATATTGAGGCGAGTCTGATGGTTCGATATGTTATCGTGCAAACGATGGCATTGAATTAGACGGATCGGCTATATATAAACTGCTTGTCGTTTGGTTTGAGAATGAATGCTTGCATGCTTAAACTGCTTTACTGCTTTCCTTAACATGTCATCCCTATGCCATGAAATGAATCTAGGATTCAACTAGAAAGATCACCATTTAACTGTGTGCATTCACTACTTTACTTAGTGTCGGCTTAGACGAGTGGGTTACCCCGCTCACCAGTACGGTTGTGTACTGACCCACGTTTGTGGGCAATATTTCAGGTACACAGGCGTAGTGGCGCTGCTTGGATATACGGGACAAGATGTATGAACTGTAAGTACCTTTGTGGGCTAGAGAAAGAGCAAGAGTTATTTCATCGTCTCCGTGGTATCGCCTTTGTGGCGTGGCCTTCGGGGCATCTCATTTGGACCCTATCGTGAGCTTCGCTGCGTATACTCTGATGTGTGCTTGGTACACAATTGGCTTCCGCTGTAACTTGGTTGTTTCGATGATAACTTTCGTGTTTAACAACATCGCCTTGTACGAGCGCAACTCCAGGCTCGTACGGCATCACGTCCCGAATAGAACGATTGTTCCGCGGGAGAGCTGCAACGTGGTGATTTCACGTTCAGCGGGGACTATTGGGCTTGCGGGAGTTTGGGGCGTGACAGATTGGTATCAGAGCGCCCGGTTCATTTCTTCGGACTTGGTCCTTCGCTTCATCACAAACTCTAAATAGCTTTCGCGTGTCGTTTAGCTCTTGACTCTACTCAGTGCCGCATCGGATGTTTCATGCAATAAGTCTATTTATTGCTGGTTTTGGCTGCATGTTATTCTGTGTTGGGTTGCCTTGGTTGGTTTTCGTAGGATCGCTTAGCCTCGTTAGGCGTTGTTGCATTCGTGCAGCAAGTTGGTTGGCGTTGTTGCATTTGTGCAACAAGTGTGGGCTTCCGTTGGGTTGGTTGGCTTATCGTTCGGAGAGATTCTGATTGCCTCAATGGATCAGTTGGTTGGCTAACGAGATTTGGTTATGTGGCATGTTTTGAGTAGAAACTTTCGATGAGAATGGATCCTTGCACGAGTTGCTCGTCAAGTGATTGTGTTGGATAGAAGTTGGAATTTCGACTGTGGCGCATCGGTTGGGCAGATTTTAGTTGGCTTGAGAAATATCAGATAAGTTGGCATGAGTTGCTCGTACAATAAAGGTGTGGAACCGTTGGGTATTGGGTTGGACTACTTGGAATACAATCGTTGCATGATTGCCCGTGCTGTGAAAGTATCAGACGGTTTGGGAAATGTTAGAAGCATCGAGAATGGAACACAGCACGAGTTGCCTAACGAGATTGATGGTTAAAGAATCGGCTAAGTTTTTGTGTCAGACTTAAGATGGGAATGGCATGATCACACCTAAGGGATGGTTCGAACGGATCTCGGATTCGTGAAAGGAAACGTAATGTGAGTAGCGAATTGATTCGAAGTGGTATATGGGATCAAATGTGTTAAGCAAGGCATTAGAAATATTTTGGTTGGACATCTATTGTAATTGCCTGAACGGACTCGGATAACGAATACAAGTCGGTTGGTGCAAATTGATTGAGTTGGAAAGAGTAAAAATGGAGCAAGCGAATATTGAGTTATGATTCGGTAGAATTACCTCGGAATAGTCGATTTGGGATAGACGCTGGTTGGCGCAGATTTTGCACGAGGGCAACTATATTTCCAAGTGGTATATGGTGCAATGGAATTTGACTCGGGTATCCTTCGATACATTAGACTTGAGAACTCAAGGACGGAGTCGTGCAAATGGAAGTATCATTGGGCTTGAAAGATGGACAAAAATCGGAACGAACATTTGGGTTATGCTTGAGCAAAGCGATGGGATTATCGGAAGGATAGCGAGCACGAACTACGATATTGAGCAACACATTTGAGCTGTTGGTTGAGCAAAGAAACACGAACTTGGCTTGGAGGGACAATGCGATTGATTCACACAAACTTGAAGGATTTTTGGATATTGTTGCTCGAGAAGTTGAATCAGGTTTAGCGGAAATGAAATTTTGGGCAAGATGGTGCAACGATGATAGACGGATTCTTCGGAAAGACGTAGACGGATAGTGGCAACAACGGAAGGCAAAGATTTTGGCGGATTGATTTCTGAAGATAGCTAAATATGGGAGCAACGTTGGAACGAATCACTGTGCTGCTCGAGTAAGTTGGAAGTGCAAGGTGGGACATGGCAAACAGATGTGAATTTGGGCAAGTCTCGATTTTCGAGAATCCTTGAAATCGATGGTGCGAGTAGGCGAACATGGCAATTCGGAAATTTGATGGATTCAGGGCAGAACGACGGATTGATGAAAGACGGTTTCAACGAGCACATTGCTCGAATTCGGAAACTTCGCTCGGATAAATGGTTGGAATTTTGATTCGGATTTGCAGATGAGATATAGCATGGTTTATAGTAATTGTCCATCGTGATGATTACAATTATCGAGCGTAGCTTCGGGACAGCTGACCCTAGTGACTTGCCCGCAGATCAGGATATGAATATGGTAGACCCATAGAACGACCCTTGAGGTGGCGTATTTGGGAATGCGTCGAGGGCAGATGTGAGCAATGAGATTTGGCTTATTGACTGAGTGTTGGATTTGAGAGATCCTTGGGATAGCCTTCAGCTGAAGATACAGCCGGAAGATCGAAGCGATGGTGGAAGTAGCCTTGTCAACTGATGAGATTCAGAGTCGCAGATTTTTATCGATGGCATCGCCTCTGACTCATCGTGCCCTGGAAGGGAATAGCATTCATATGAATTGACGACTGTGAAACTAGCTCGTGAAGTTAAAGCAGCGGCTCGTTCAGATCAAATCCTTGCGAATATTGGAAGGGACAGATTTGCCTCAGATTTACAAGATGTCTCGAAACTTAGTCTGGGAAGCGTGCTCATTCGGAAGGCGAAGGTGATATTCTATGCTTCGAGGCAGTGGAAGCAGCGCGAAGAACTATTTCATGCGCAACCTAAGAATTGTGGCGAGTGTGTCCACGTTGAAATCGTGGCGACACAAATCCCTTTGGCGTGGCGGCGAGATCTTCGTGGATCACACGAACCTCAATATAGATGTTCACCCTGTGAGATATTGAGATGGCAGGAAATGTGTTGGACTGTGCTGATCTAAGCAAGTTGATATTTGGGTAAGTCGCATAGCTGGGGTAGATCAGTTGAGATTATCGTTCGGTGATCAAGATAATATTTGGAGATGTTGCTAGTACTGATTTCAGAAATAGTGGGATGGTTTGAGCTGGAACGCGAACTCATGGAGTCGGTGGAAAATCTGCATAATTGAGAATAGTTCTCGAGCGAATGTGTTGGAATGGAAATTGCGATTGGGAGCAAAGCAAATGGACACCTCGAACATAAAGATACCCTTGTAACTTGTTCAAATTTGCTATCGCAAAGCTCGGCTGAAATGCATGTATTTTAGGGACGCCTTAAATATATGTACGATCCAAAACTAAGCGATACGAGAAATTCGGGTTGAGCTGCAAGGAGGATGTGGGAATTCGTGAAATTTATTCGAGCGTTCAGCAGAACGAGATGCGGAGTCAGAATCGTGAATATGTGAGTTGCCTAGAGCAGATCTATGGAATTGGATTATGGCATGCTAGTAAGGAATGAGTACCAGCACGGTTCGTGGACGAACCTGATTCTAAGTGGTATATTATGTAACGCCCCGCAACTGCTCGGAGCGTTACGCTGAGTCGGAGTCGGATAAAATGAATCAAATGCTGGTTACATTTGAAATGTCGGATTTCGGGAAGAAGGATTAATCGAGTTGGTTTCAATGTGCAGATGGCTAGCGGGTTCGATGAAAATCAGGTGTTCGTTCAGAACAGTACTGAATAGCTGGATGGAAACGATAATGCCGTCTTCCTTAGTCCGATCGGTCGGATGATTTGGAGAGCACGGCCTGCTCGCACGGTCATACCAGTTGAGTAGATCGCGCTTGCATCGGACCACGGGTTCAAGGGATTTGGCCGTATCGGCAGGACAGGATGCCTAACGGATTCAAACAATGTGAGTGGGCTCTTTCCCTTCTCCTCTACTCCTTCATGCCTAATAATATGGAAAACACGTAATGGCTCGTACACTTGGGCTGAAACATCGGGAAGCACTACACTGAGGCGTGCATAGAGTGTGCGTCGTTGGCTTGGTAGGATTGTGGCTTGAAATAGTTTATGCGTTGGATAGTTGGATACGATAGCGGGATTATTCATTTGAGGCGATCGGTTGGATTACTTGGGATTATGCTTGGACGGTTGGAAATATACGAGATGGAATGACCCTTGAGGCAATAGGAATATCGAGAATATCGGGAATCCGGACGAGCGAGCGTGCATCCGTGCACGAGTATCACTGGGTCGCTTTGTCTTGCAAAGCGAGCAGTTGTGGTTCGAAACCGAACAACTGCATCGGCGAGGGTATTGTGCCGCTTGATGGGGCATTGTGTCCCGAATGGGGCATTGTGCCACTGAAACGGCATTGTGCCATGGGTTGGCTTTGAGCATGGGTGTTGCACTATTTCGGAATACATTGCTATGAGGCGGAAATGTGAATTATGGGAATGGCTTGTGATGTGGACTCTTCGGGAGGATAAGTTGGAAGAATGGTTATGGATGCTTTGGTTGGTTATTCGGTGGAACGAGTTTAGGATCGCTTGGTGGGGCGAGAATGTTCGATCCTCTCGCCTCACCTACCTTTTTGCATGTCACGGACAACCTGGGTGCACAGGGTGTTGATTTCCTTGAAACGGTTTTTATCCGGGGCACTGGAGCCGTTTCAATCCGGAGGGAAATATTCGATTCGTGCTAGTCACGATGCTTAGCGGGACCTCCAGCAGGGCTTGCTACCCGGGCTGATAGGGCGCGCCGCTAAGGCGGAGAAATATGTCCTTTATGGCTTGGCCAGTGACTTCATATAGACTAAGAGTTGGCTTGCTTTTCTTTCGTTGGTTTGTGCATCGTGTAGGCGCGGTCACCTTGCCTCGGCAAGAGTGTGTATTCGAGATGGGAATATATAACTTCGGTTGAGGATGGATATTGAGGCGAGTCTGATGGTTCGATATGTTATCGTGCAAACGATGGCATTGAATTAGACGGATCGGCTATATATAAACTGCTTGTCGTTTGGTTTGAGAATGAATGCTTGCATGCTTAAACTGCTTTACTGCTTTCCTTAACATGTCATCCCTATGCCATGAAATGAATCTAGGATTCAACTAGAAAGATCACCATTTAACTGTGTGCATTCACTACTTTACTTAGTGTCGGCTTAGACGAGTGGGTTACCCCGCTCACCAGTACGGTTGTGTACTGACCCACGTTTGTGGGCAATATTTCAGGTACACAGGCGTAGTGGCGCTGCTTGGATATACGGGACAAGATGTATGAACTGTAAGTACCTTTGTGGGCTAGAGAAAGAGCAAGAGTTATTTCATCGTCTCCGTGGTATCGCCTTTGTGGCGTGGCCTTCGGGGCATCTCATTTGGGCCCTATCGTGAGCTTCGCTGCGTATACTCTGATGTGTGCTTGGTACACAATTGGCTTCCGCTGTAACTTGGTTGTTTCGATGATAACTTTCGTGTTTAACAACATCGCCTTGTACGAGCGCAACTCCAGGCTCGTACGGCATCACGTCCCGAATAGAACGATTGTTCCGCGGGAGAGCTGCAACGTGGTGATTTCACGTTCAGCGGGGACTATTGGGCTTGCGGGAGTTTGGGGCGTGACAAAGGTCTCCAAATTTCTCAAACTTAGTGTCAACAAGTAAGGAATGATGATACGAACCCAACAGAATTTTCAGAATTGGATTCCGATGAGCCGATCATAAAATCGTCCGTCAAGTGAAGCTTGTGGGGCCCACGATACGTAATTTTGTCAACGTTCTCAGAATCAGACCAAACTTGGGTCACAGGACCAGCGTATTGCTATGAGTCCGATGGCGCAAGTTTCGTCTCGATCTGACGTGTGTACACAAAGTTACAGCGTGTTCCAGAATGGACGGATACGGGGTGTTGTCGGCGGATACGCGTTGATTCCGGGGTGCACGCACATCCGAATCGGCTTCTGTGAAATCCCACACGTCCGTATCAACGTCGCGTATGTTTTGGTAAAGATCGCGTGCGACCAAATCGTCCCGTTTGGCGGAACGCACTCAGTTCCGGGGTGAAACATGACGTTGTTTTTCCTGTTTTTGGATCGCGGTTTGCGATCACCACAGGACGCGATGCACTGAGCGGGTTGCACGGCCACCGAGAGGGTTATACAGTCTACGCGTTGCAACAGACAGAATTGAAAACGGGTTTACGAGGAGAGAGAAAACAATACCTGAACAGGGCTCCGAGAAGTCTGAATCTCACGTGTCCGAGGGTAATGTTCGTGTCCTGGTCGAGAGTTCCTGTGTCCGCGTGTCTGTCGTGAGTCCAAGCTAGGGTCCTGATCTGGAGACAGCGGGGTGGCGCTCGGGAGAAAGTAGTCTCTGACTGCGGGGGAGACGGAGGGAGAGCTGCTCCGTCGGGCACGGCGGAGTCGTCGAGAGTTCGACTCCGACGAAGTCGAGGTTAGGTTAGGGATCGATGAGGGATGAGGCGGATAACGGAGAAGGGGGAGTCGATGGGTGGTCGTTCGACTGTTCGGGGGATCGAGCGGCGGCCTGGCGGCAATGGCGAGGATGAGTTCGGGGAAGAAGGGGATGAGGGCGGACGCGGGCGACGCTCGCGGGAGTCGAGGGGATGAGAGAAGTCGGGTCGGCTGGTCGTGGGCGGAGGGCAGAGGCGGGGAGCCTAGGGTTCAGACAAGGTAGTCGGAGGGAGGTGACGGCGCGGGTGGATTTCTAGGGTTGCGGCTGGGTACGCACGCCAAGGGGGGGATTTTATACTGTGCTACAGTGTTTCTGGCGGGGCTAGGGTTTCCCATTTGAGTTTCGGGTCCGGGTCGGGTTTGGCTCGGATCCGACCCGACCTGACCCGACCCGACCCAATATGCTGGTTGGCTTGGTTCAATCAGCGGTCTGGTTTGGTTTGGGTTGGTTTGGTTCAGATTTGGTTCGGTTTATATATCCAATAGTTTTTAGGGCTTTAAACGCGTTTCCGGAGTCCAATAAATTCACAGAAAAATACCCTATGTCCGGTTTTTCATTTTAGACCATAATATATTATTTTCATAATATTTTAACATCAATAAACTGAAATTAAAAATCCTTTGATCACAATTACCTTGGTTCTTCAACCAAAAAAATACCAAAAAATTGACGAAAAATTATATTAAAATTATTCTGAAAATAGGGTATTTACAATCTACCCCCCTTAAGAGGATTGCGTCCTCGCAATCAAAGAATAAGCTACTAAAGGAAGAACGATAAAAATTACAAGATTGTTTAGGTGATAACTGCCTCCGCGAATAAGTAGGAATAACGTTGGCGCATACTATCCTCTCGTTCCCAGGTCGATTCGCCAGGGGAATGATGTTTCCAAGCTACACGAACCAGTCTGATTGTCTGTCCTCGCAATATTTTCTCACTGACGTCGAGGATGCCAACTGTTTGTTCTTCATATCTCAAGCTAGGACCCACTGCGATCTCTGAATGATCGACTACGTGACTTGGGTCGGTCACGTACCTTCTCAGCTGTGTGACGTAGAATACGTCATGTACTCCCTCTAAGGATGGAGGTAATGCAAGACGATAAGCCACCTCACCAATGCGCTCTAGAATATCAAATGGCCCAATATACCTTGGGCTCAATTTGCCTCTGCTCCCAAATCTGATAGTACCACGAGTGGGCGAGATCCTCAAGAATACGTGCTCTCCTTCTTTGAACTCTAGGGGACGTCTGTGAGTATCAGACCAATGCTTCTGTCTGTCCTGAGCTGCTCGAAGATGATTCTGAATCTGTTTTACCTTCTCCACTGTCTGTGTTACCAATTCTGGACCCAATATTTGACGTTCACCAACGTCACTCCAACATATAGGCGATCTGCACTTCCTTCTGTATAATGCCTCGAATGGTGCCATCTGAATGCTGGCCTGATAACTGTTGTTGTAGGAGAACTCCACTAAGTGTAAATGATCTTCCCAAGATCCTCCAAAGTCTAGCATACACAATCGTAACATATCCTCCAAGATCTGAATCGTGCGCTCCGATTGACCATCTGTCTGTGGGTGGTAAGCTGTGCTGAATTTGAGTCTGGTGCCCAGACTCTCTTGCATGCTTCACCAGAAATGAGATGTGAATCTCGAATCTCGATCCGATATAATACTACCCGGCACTCCATGTAATCTGACGATTTGTCGCATATACATGTCGGCTAGTACCTCTGTGGACTGTCCAACTCTAAATGGCAAGAAGTGTGCCGATTTAGTGAGTCGATCCACAATAACCCATACTGCATCTCTTCCGCTGGGGCTCCTTGGAAATCCTGTGACAAAATCCATCGTGATATGTTCCCACTTCTATTCTGGTATAGGAAGCAGCTGTAACATACCCGCAGTCCTTTGATGCTCGGCCTTTACTTGCTGGCAGACTAAACATTTGGCCACAAATTTTGCAATCTCCCTTTTCATTCCATGCCACCAATAATACTGTCTCAAGTCTCGGTACATCTTGGTTCCTCCTGGGTGAACAGAGTACATAGAGCTATGTGCTTCAGTCATTAACTCCTGTCTTAATTCTCCATTTGGAACATACATGCGATTCCCAAACCTTAATGTCCCGTCTTCATGTATGCGAAGTCCTGTCTGCATGCCTGCTTCTGTCCTCTCTTTGAGTCTTCGGAATCTAGCATCGGTGGGCAATGCCTCTTTAATTCTTTTCACAAGTGACGACTTAAATTCGAGATTAGCTAGCACGCCACTCTATCCTGGTAAAACAACCTCTATCTGAAGCTACTGTAGATCTCTCAATAACTCGGGCTGCATCGTCAAGAAATAAGCCATAAGCTTCCTGCTGAGTGCGTCTGCTACGACATTCGCCTTTCCCGGATGATACTGCAGATCTATATCAAAATCTACCATCAATTCAAGCCAACGTCTCTGCCTCATGTTAAGCTCCTTCTGAGTATATACATACTTCAGACTTTTGTGATCTGTAAAGATTACTACCTTCTCCCCATAAAGGTAGTGCCTCCAAATCTTTAATGCAAATATAACTGTTGCTAACTCCAGATCGTGTGTGGGGTAGTTCTTCTCGTGGACTTTCAACTGTCTTGATGCATAGGCAATGACTTTACCATGTTGCATCAAAACACATCCTAGTCCACTACCTGATGCATCACTGTAAACAACAAAATCTCCTGACCCTGAAGGAAGAGTCAAGACAGGTGCTGTTGTCAATCTTCTATTCAATTCTTCAAAAGCCTTCTGGCAGTCTTCTGTCCATATAAACTCCTGGTCTTTACGTGTCAACTTCATCATCGGTTCTGCAATCCTTGAGAAATTTTCTACAAACCTTCGGTAATATCCCGCAAGTCCGAGGAAACATCTCACCTCTGCAACTGATGTGGGTGTAGGCCAAGTCTCTATTGCCGCAACTTTTTCTGGATCCACTGAAAGTCCTTCTCCTGAGATGATATGTCCCAAGAAAGGCACTTTGTCCATACAAAACTCACACTTACTGAGTTTGGCATATAACTTCTGTCACGCCCCGATCTTCCGCAGGCAAATCGGCCGTTCCCGCTAGGCGGGAATCACCCTCGCCAGCGCTCCCACGGAACGATCGCTAGACCCATCCGGGCGTGATGCCGCACGAGCGTGATCCATGCCCGTGCAAGGCCATAGTTCATTGGCTGGTGGCAAGAGTTCTAAGCCACAGAGTCGCACAAATTGTCGAGTGCAGCGGAGTCATGAACGCATAGGCGATCGGTAACAGGTTCACTGAGTCGACAAATATAGCGGAAGCATTGAAACACAAGTTGAAGTAAAGCAAGCTCTTTTATTGATAATAACAAGTGTTACAGGCGGCGTATAGCCGAGATTATAAGTCGCTCAAGCCTCTCTCTCTGAAACAGTAAAAGCGTGCCAAGTGGCTATAACTGTGGAATGATTGTACAGGCGATGTCCACGCGAGTTCGGGCTATGTTCCAACATTATGTCTTGTTTATGTACTTCAGTTCCGGACGCACCGTTGCTTCAAAGTGATCTCCACGCCTAAGCACGCACGTTGGAGGCATCCGCACAGAACGAGGTTCTCCCGCACCCTGCATACAAACTGGTGGATTATCAGTACATTGAATGCACTGGTGGGGAAGCTACTCGCCCGCTCGACAAATCCAAACACGTAATACAGGTTTCGTGCACCAACTATTAAGTTGTCTTTCTAGTTGCCTTAGGATCAGTTTCATGCAAATATTGAATAGCCTAACGTGTCGGACAGTGCGCCGTGCAACATGAGAGGAAACACGGCGAGACTTACCAACTTACCATCTCCTTCCCTGTCCAAGGCAAACATTGAGGCAAACATTGTTAATTCAAGCATGACAAGTATAAACATTCAGGGGCATAGCATATGCAATACGAGGATCATTTTAACATGATCGTTCAGGTGTTTAGTTCATTGATGCGATGCAGTGACTCGCACGCGGATGGCCGCTAATCGAGGATGACTTATCTATATGAACAGGAGTCGCTGGCATAGCCATAAAGGACAGGTGTAGCACATGAAAGAAAATAAAATGCAATGCATGGATCAGGAGCGCTACAGGTCATTCCTTCCGAGTCAGGCGGCTACTTAGTCTGTGAGCAAGAATGGCGTGAAGGATAAGTTCACAGGCGCTACACGCCATTCTGCCCGAAGCAGGCAGACTAACAGGGGTTCCTGTCCGGATCGGATCGGCCCGGTGCCCCAGAGACCGTCCGCAGGAACAGAGATCAGGAGAATCTCACTTGAAACAAGTTGTCCACGACATGCAGGTCAGGGTCAGGTCAGGTGCAGAAACAAGTTCGAGGCAGGATATATATATATATGGAACAAGTTTCGAGTCAGGATATATATATTGAACTTGTTGAGGCAGGATCATTGATTCAATAGTTTGCTCCACGAGCTGTGTTTCAGGGATTCATTCATTCATTCAGGGTACAGATTCCCTGGTTCGAGAATTGCCTCGGTGACCTAACGGTCCCGGATACTTGCAGGTTCATTCAGGCACGGAACGACTACGTAGTAGTCTCCCGGGGTTGGATGAAAACATGGCAACATTCAAGCAGACAAGCATGCGTTCTAAGGAACATAAGTAAACACGTTTGCTCGGACCCAAAGGTAAGCCGAGAGATGAAACCGTTAAGGGACTTAGCATGCGAGGGTCTGAATATAATCAATATTTCATTTTCCATGTTCTAGCAAGCAATACAAGTTAGGATTATTCCCTTAGCTAGGTGCGTTGGATTTATTAGCATGCAGGGGATGATTCACCTAGCGACTAGCATGAATATTCCAGATTTTATGTATGCTGGCTAAGCAAAGACAAGTTCACCGTAGCCACCCACCTTAGCGATGATTCGCCTCGATAGAGCGATACGTCAAGCGAGCCTCTGAAAGCCGAAGTTGATTTCCTGTTGGGACAAGTCTGGATATCCTTTCCGTCTAGTTTGAGGCAAAACGGGTCGGGACAGCTGCACTTTTGCCGATTGAGTCGGCAGTCCGCTTGAGCGGAACGGGGTGTTACAACTTCTCCTGCCTCAAGGTCTCTAACACGATTCTGAGATGCTCCTCGTGCTCTTCGTGGCTCTTGAAATATATTAGAATGTCATCAATGAACACAACCATAAATTTATCCAAGAAATGATGAAAGACTCTGTTCATTAAACTCATAAACACTGCTGGCGTGTTGGTTAAACCAAACGACATTACCAAGAACTCATAATGTCCATACTTGGTCCTGAAAGCTGTCTTCGGTATGTCCTCTTTCCTTACTTTGATCTGATGGTAGCCGGATCTAAGGTCAATCTTCGAGAATACCCTAGCACCACTCAATTGATCGAATAGATCATCAATGCGTGGTAAGGGATACCTGTTCTTGATGGTCACAACATTCAGTGCCCTGTAGTCAATGTAAAAACGTACTGTTCCATCCTTCTTCGGTACAAATAATATGGGTGCTCCCCAAGGTGAAACGCTGGGCTGAATGAAACCCTTCTCCAGAAGATCATCAACCTGTTCCTTCAACTCCCGTCTGCGGTGCTCCTACTGCTGGATAAGCTGGTCGTGGAGCAGGTAAAGCTAGTCTCGGTGCTCCCTCTCTGCGCTCGGTGCAGTCTCTGGTTTGATACTGGTTGGATCCGCAAGCCAGGCAGAGTCCCAACTTGCGTCTGAATTCTCTCTCAATGTGACCTACCTTGCCGCAGTGGTGACAAGTAGGGAGAGATATGGCCCTGTGTGCTGTCCTCTCTGGCATACTCCTCTAGGACCTTTTTGCTGAATCCCCATGTGCTGTCCTGGATGGTGCTGATGTGATGGGCCTCTTCAGATTTGACTCCCTTCTAGTGACGCGCTCCATGCGTCGTGCTGCTGCAAGAACATAGGTATATGATGTAGGTGCGACCTATCCAATCAATCTCTAGAGCTCGAACTTCAGTCCGTCAAAGAACTTCTCAGCTTTTTCTTCCTCTGTCGAAATCAAGGTTGGGGCGAAGCGACTTAGACGAATAAATTCTGCGTTGCATTCTTCCACTGTCATATCGCCTTGGATAAGGCGGTTGAACTTGTCTCTGAGCTCCGACCGTGCTACTGCTGGAATATACATCTCTCTGAAGAGTCTGGAGAACTCTTCCCAGGTGACTCGGTCCTGTCCGAGCCTCCTCTCTTCTGCTAACCACCAGTGATATGAATTTTTAGTCAACTGCATCCTCACTGCAGTCATCCATTTCTCCCTTGGAAGTTCAGCTGCTTCCAACTGGTGCTGTATATTAGTGAGCCATTCGTGAACTTCTGTTGGCCCTTCTTTACCAGAAAATGTACGAGGCTTGAGCTGACAAAAATCGGTATAGATCCCGTCGCTGATCGCCTCGCTGGTGGATTTGCCTGCTCCAATGCGGATACCAGGCTGGTTCTCAGATACTCTGCCTCCTGACGATGTGCCTCTTGCTAAATCTGCTGCTGGGCTTGCATCATGGCATACATCATCTGAAATATCTGTTGCCCGTCCATGACTTGTCCTGGCGGGAAAACTGGCATCTGTGGAGTGAACCGTGGCGGATGTCACGACCCAATCTCCCGCAAGCTCGATAGTCCCCGCTGAACGTGAATTACCACATTGCAGCTCTCCCGCGGGACAATCGTTCAAATCGGGACGTGATGCCGTACGAGCCTGGAGTTGCGCTCGTACAAGGCGATGTTGTCAAACACCAAATGTTATCATTGAATCAACCAAGTTGCAGCGGAAGTCAAGCATTGTTTACCAAGCACACATCAGAGTAATACGCAGCGAAGCTCACGATAGGGTCCAAATAAAATGTCCCGAGGCAATGCCATAAAGGCGATGCCACGAAGACGATGAAATGCTCTTGCTCTTTTCTCTAGCCCACAAAGGTACTTACAGTTCATACATCTTGTCCCGTATATCCAAGCAGCGCCACTACGCCTGTGTACCTGAAATATTGTCCACAAACGTGGGTCAGTACACAACCGTACTGGGGAGCGGGGTAACCCACTCGTCTAAGCCGACACTAAGTAAAAAATAGTGAATGCAAACAGTTATATGGTGATCTTTCTAGTTTGAATCCTAGATTCGTTTCATGGCATATGGATGACATGTTAAGGAAAGCTGTAAAGCAGTTTAAGCATGCAAGCATTCAACTCAAACCAAACGATAAGCAGTTTTATATATCCAACCCGAAGTAAACTAGCATGCAACCCGTCTTACTCAATGCCATCGTTCGCACGATAATATATCGAACCATTCCCAAGCCTCAAATATCCATCCTCGTCTAAAGTTCATATTCCAATCTCGAGTGCACACTCTTGCCGAGGCAAGGTGGCCGCGCCTACACGAAAACCAAACCAACAAAAGAAAAGCAAGCCAACACTATACTATATGAAGTCACTGGCCAAGCTATAAAGGACTTTGATCGGACTGATCAAATGCGGTTCTCCTCGAAACAACGCTAAGTAGCTAACCCACCTGGATCGATTCCAACCGCTGGCACCGCGCCCAAGATGCGTTACCCAAATTGTCTCCTCCATGGCCGAACGGTCCCGGTGCCCCGGAGTACCCGTTCGAGGAGACCAAATCCTGTGCAATACAGGTTGTCCGTGACATGCAGACACCAAGTAGGTATGACGAGAGGATCAAACATTCTCGCCCCACCAAGCGATCCTAGACTCGTTCTGTGAATATCCAACCAAAACATCCAACCAATGAATCCATAACCATTCTTCCAACATATAGCCCAAGGCACCAAATCCAAGTTATTTCTATAGGCACAATGCCTCTTTTCAACACAGTGTTTCCAATGGTGCAACACCCTTGCTCGAAGCAATCCCATGGGACAATGCCGTTTCAGTGGCACGATGCCCCATTCGTGGCACGATGCCCCATCAAGCGGCACAACACCCTCGCCGATGCAGTTGTTCGGTTTTGAACCACAACTGCTCGCTTTGCAAAACAAAGCGACAAAGTGATACTCGTGCACGGATGCACGTTCGCTCGCCCGAATTCCCAATGTTCCCAATCTCTCATTGTATCATTCCAACTATCCAAGCATAATCCCAAGTATCCAACCAACTGCCTCAAATATAATATTCCAACTCTAGCTCCAACTATCCAACGCACAAACCAAATCAAGCCACAATCCTATCAAGCCAATGGCGTACACTCTATGCACGCCTCAGTGTAGTGATTTCCAATGTTTCAGCCCAAGTGTTCAAGCCTTTTACGTGTTTTCCATATTATTAGGCATGAAGGAGTAGAGGAGAAGGGAAAGAGCCCACTCACAATGTTTGACTCCGTTAAGCATCATGTCCTGTCGATACGGCCAATCCCTTGAACCCGTGGTCCGATGCAAGCGCGATCTACTCAACTGGTATGACCGTGCGAGCAGGCCATGCTCTACAAATCATCCGACAGATCGGACTAAGGAAGATGGCATTATCATTCCAACTCAGCTATCTCAGTACTGCTCTGAACGAACACCTGATTTCCATCGAACCCGCTAGCCATCTGCACATGAAACAACTCAATCAATACTTTTTCCCAAAATCTAACAAATTAAATGGAACCAGCATTTGTTTTATTCAATCCGACTCAGCGTAACGCACCGTGCGGTTGTGGGGCGTTACATAATATACCACTTAGAATCAGATTCGTCCACGAACCGTGCTGGTACTCATTCCTATCACATGTCGTTTGTCCAATTCCATGGATCTGCTCTATGCAACTCACTCATATTCACGATTCTGACTCATCATCTCCCTCTGCTGAATGCTCGTACAAATTCCATAAATTCTCACATCCTCCTTGCAGCTCAATACGAATTCCTCATATCGCTTAGTTTTGGATCGTACACATATTTAAGACGTCCCTAAAATATATGCATTTTAGCCGAGCTTTGCGATAGTAAATTTAAACAAGTTACAAGGGTATCTTTATGTTCGAGGCATCTATTTGCTTCACTCCCAAATCGAACCAATCCTGATTTCCATTCCAACATATCCGCTCGAGCACTATTCTCAATTATGCAGATTTCCACCGACTCAATCAGTTCTTGTTCCAACTTAATCCATCCAACTATTTCTGAATCCGCACTAGCAACATCTCCAAATATATCTCATGCACCGAACGATCAACTCAAATGATACTACCCCAGCTATGCGACTTACCCAAATATCAACTTTGCTTTCATCAGCTCAACCAAACACCTCTTCCTCAATCTTAATACCTCGCTGGGTGAACATCTATATTGAGGTTCGTGTGATCCACGAAGATTTCGCCGCCACGCCAAAGGGATAGTGTCGCCACGATTTCAACGTGGACACACTCGCCACAATTCTTAGGTTGCGCATGGAATAGTTCTTCGCGCTGCTTCCACTGCCTCGAAGCATTAGGATATCACCTTTGCCTTCCGAACGAGCACGCTTCCCAGACTAAGTTTCGAGACATCTTGTAAATCTGAGGCACATCTGTCCCTTCCAGTATTCGCAAGGATTTGATCTGAACGAGCCGTTGCTTTAACTTCACGAGCTAGTTTCACAGTCGTCAATTCATATGAATGCTATTTCCTTCCAGGGCACGATGAGTCAGAGGCGATGCCATCGATAAAAATCTGCGACTCTGAATCTCATTAGTTGACTTAGGCCAATCCCACCATCGCTTCGATCTTCCGGCTGCATCTTCAGCTGAAGACTATCCCAAGGGTCTCTCAGAATCCAACACTCAGTCAATAAGTCAAATCTCATTGCTCATATATGCCCTCGACGCATTCCCAAATGCGCCGCCTCAAGGGTCGTTCTATGGGTCTACCATATTCAATCTCTGATCTGGCGGGCAAGTCGCTAAGGTCAGCTGTCCCGAAGCTACGCTCGATAATTATAATCATCACGATGGACAGTTACTATGAACCATGCTATATCTCATCTGCACATCCGAATCAAAATCCAACCATTCTATCCAAGCGAACTTCCGAATCCGAGAACTACATGCACTACCTCTGTTGATCTGTCAACCAATGCCGCTTAACCACCTAAAGTCTTGTTATCTATCCAAGCCACAGTTTGAGAACTGTGCTTGCTAAAATTGTCCCCATCAATCCGTCGTTATGCCCTGAATCCATCAAATTTTCCGAACTGCCATGTTCGTCTTCTCGCACTACTACTGCAATGATTTCCGAAACTCAAGACTTGCTCCAATTCTTATCCCTTTGCCGCATTCTACAATGCACGTCCAACTTGCTCAAACCGCATAGTGATTTGCTCCGACGTTGCTCCCACATTTAGCTATCTTCAAAAGTCTGTCCGCCACAAATTCTTGCCTTTAGTTGTTGTCTCAATCCGTTCACGTCTTCCGGAGAATCCGTCTACCATTGTTGCACCATCTTGCCCAAAATTCCACTTCCGCTAAACCTGAGTCGACTTCTCGAGCAACAATATTCAAAATCCTTCAAGTTTGTGTGAATCCATCGCATTGTCCCTCCAAACCAAGACCGTGTTTCATTACTCAACCAACAGCTCCAATGTGTTGCCCAAAATAGTAGTCCGTGCTCGCTATCATTCGATTAATCCATCGCTTCGCTCAAGCGTAACCCAACTGTTTGTTCTTTATGCTCAACTCAATAATCACTTGCTCCATTTTTCATTCTTCCCAACTCAACCGATGTGCACCAACTAACTTGTATTCCCGTTACCCGAGTCCGTTCAGGCAATTTCCATAGAAGTCCAACCAAAATATTTTAATACCTTGCTCAATATGTGGTATCCCATATACCACTCCGAATCAAGTCGTTACTCGCATTATGATTCCTTTGCACTGATCCAAGATCCGTTCGAACCATCCTCCATGCGTGATCATGCCTTTCCCAATTCGAGTTTGACACAAAACTCAGGCAACGCTTGAATTATCCAACTATTTCCTTCGTCTGATACTTTCTCAACACGAGCAATCGTGCAATAATTGTCTTCCAAATAGTCCAGCCCAATACCCAACGGTTTTACACATATTTGTTATACGAGCAACTCGTGCCAACTATTCTGATATTCCCGAGCCAAACTCAAACATGTCCAACCGATGCGCCACAGCCAAAATTCCATCTTCTATCCAACACAGTCGCTAGACGAGCAACTCGTGCAACGATCCATTCTCGTCGAATGTTTCTACTCACAACATGCCGCATTACCAAATCTCGTCTGCCAACCAACTGATCCACTGATGCAATCAGAAACTCCCAGAACGACAAGCCAAGCCAACCCAACGACAGCTCTCAACTTGTTGCACAAATACAACAACGCCTAACGAGGCTAAGCGATCTAACGAAAAGCAACCAAAGCAACACAACCAAGAATAACATGCAGCCACAACCATCAATAATATAGACTTATTACATGAAACATCCAATGCGGCACTGAGTAGAGTCAAGAGCTAGACGACACGCGGAAGCTATTTAGAGTTTGTGATGAAGCGAAGGACCAAGTCTGAAGAAATGAACCGGGCGCTCTGATACCAATTTGTCACGCCCCAATCTTTCGTAAGCTCGATAGTCCCCGCAGAACGTGAATCACCATGTTGCAGCTCTCCCGCGGGACAATCGTTCAAATCAGGATACTCGTGCTCGGATGCACGCTCGCTCGTCCGAATTCCCGATGTTCCCAATCTCTCAATGTATCATTCCAACTGTCCAAGCATAATCCCAAGTATCCAACCAACTGCCTTAAATATAATATTCCAACTCTAGCTTCAACTATCCAACGCACAAACCAAATCAAGCCACAATCCTATCAAGCCAATGGCGTACACTCTATGCACGCCTCAGTGTAGTGATTTCCAATGTTTCAGCCCAAGTGTTCAAGCCTTTTACGTGTTTTCCATATTATTAGGCATGAAGGAGTAGAGGAGAAGGGAAAGAGCCCACTCACAATGTTTGACTCCGTTAAGCATCATGTCCTGCCGATACGGCCAATCTCTTGAACCCGTGGTCCGATTTAAGCGCGATCTACTCAACTGGTATGACCGTGCGAGCAGGCCGTGCTCTACAAATCATCCGACCGATCGGACTAAGGAAGATGGCATTATCATTCCAACTCAGCTATCTCAGTACTGCTCTGAACGAACACCTGATTTTCATCGAATCCGCTAGCCATCTGCACATGAAACAACTCAATCAATACTTTTTCCCAAAATCTAACAAATCAAATGGAACCAACATTTGTTTCATTCAATCCAACTCAGCGTAACGTACCGTGCGGTTGCGGGACGTTACATAATATACCACTTAGAATTAGGTTCGTCTACGAACCGTGCTGGTACTCATTCCTATCACATGCCGTTTGTCCAATTCCATGGATCTGCTCTATGCAACTCACTCATATTCACGATTCTGACTCAGCATCTCCCTCTGCTGAATGCTCGTACAAATTCCATGAATTCTCACATCCTCCTTGCAGCTCAATACGAATTCCTCATATCGCTTAGTTTTGGATCGTACACATATTTAAGGCGTCCCTAAAATACATGCATTTCAGCCGAGCTTTGCGATAGTAAATTTGAACAAGTTACAAGGGTATCTTTATGTTTGAGGCATCCATTTGCTTCACTCCCAAATCGAACCAATCCTGATTTCCATTCCAACACATCCGCTCGAGCACTATTCTCAATTATGCAGATTTCCACCGACTCAATCAGTTCTTGTTCCAACTCAATCCATCCAACTATTTCTGAATCCGCACTAGCAACATCTCCAAATATATCTCATGCACCGAACGATCAACTCAAATGATACTACCCCAGCTATGCGACTTACCCAAATATCAACTTTGCTTTCATCAGCTCAACCAAACACCTCTTCCTCAATCTCAATACCTCGCTGGGTGAACATCTATATTAAGGTTCGTGTGATCCACGAAGATTTTGCCGCCACGCCAAAGGGATAGTGTCGCCACGATTTCAACGTGGACACACTCGCCATAATTCTTAGGTTGCGTATGGAATAGTTCTTCGCGCTGCTTCCACTGCCTCGAAGCATTAGGATATCACCTTTGCCTTCCGAACGAGCACGCTTCCCAGACTAAGTTCCGAGACATCTTGTAAATCTGAGGCACATCTGTCCCTTCCAGTATTCGCAAGGATTTGATCTGAACGAGCCGTTGTTTTAACTTCACGAGCTAGTTTTACAGTCGTCAATTCATATGAATGCTATTTCCTTCCAGGGCACGATGAGTCAGAGGCGATGCCATCGATAAAAATCTGTGACTCTGAATCTCATTAGTTGACTTAGGCCAATCCCACCATCGCTTCGATCTTCCGGCTGCATCTTCAGCTGAAGACTATCCCAAGGGTCTCTCAGAATCCAACACTCAGTCAATAAGTCAAATCTCATTGCTCACATCTGCCCTCGATGCATTCCCAAATGTGCTGCCTCAAGGGTCGTTCTATGGGTCTACCATATTCAATCTCTGATCTGGCGGGCAAGTCGCTAAGGTCAGCTGTCCCGAAGTTACGCTCGATAATTATAATCATCACGATGGACAGTTACTATGAACCATGCTATATCTCATCTGCACATCCGAATCAAAATCCAACCATTCTATCCGAGCGAACTTTCGAATCCGAGAACTACATGCACTACCTGTGTTGATCTGTCAACCAATGCCGCTTAACCACCTAAAGTCTTGTTATCTATCCAAGCCACAGTTTGAAAACTGTGCTTGCTGAAATTGTCCCCATCAATCCGTCGTTATGCCCTGAATCCATCAAATTTTTTGAACTGCCATGTTCGTCTTCTCGAACTACCACTGCAATGATTTTCGAAACTCAAGACTTGCTCCAATTCTTATCCCTTTGCCGCATTCTACAATGCACGTCCAACTTGCTCAAACCGTATAGTGATTTGCTCCGACATTGCTCCCACGTTTAGCTATCTTTAAAAGTCTTTCTGACACAAATTCTTGCCTTTAGTTGTTGCCTCAATCCGTTCACGTCTTCCGGAGAATACGTCTACCATTGTTGCACCATCTTGCCCAAAATTCCACTTCCGCTAAACCTGAGTCGACTTCTCGAGCAGCAATATTCAAAATCCTTCAAGTTTGTGTGAATCCATCGCATTATACCTCCAAACCAAGACCGTGTTTCATTACTCAACCAACAGCTCCAATGTGTTGCCCAAAATCGTAGTCCGTGCTCGCTATCATTCGATTAATCCATCGCTTCGCTCAAGCGTAACCCAACTGTTTGTTCTTTATGCTCAACTCAATAATCACTTGCTCCATTTTTCATTCTTCCCAACTCAACCGATGTGCACCAACTAACTTGTATTCCCGTTACCCGAGTCTGTTCAGGCAATTTCCATAGAAGTCCAACCAAAATATTTTAATGCCTTGCTCAATATGTGGTATCCCATATACCACTCCGAATCAAGTCGTTACTCGCATTATGATTCCTTTGCACTGATCCAAGATCGATCCGTTCAAACCATCCTCCATGCGTGATCATGCCTTTCCCAATTCGAGTTTGACACAAAACTCAGGCAGCGCTTGAATTATCCAACTATTTTCTCGTCTGATACTTTCTCAACACGAGCAATCGTGCAATGATTGTCTTCCAAATAGTCCAGCCCAATACCCAACGATTTCACACATATTTGTTATACGAGCAACTCGTGCCAACTATTATGATATTCTCGAGCCAAACTCAAACATGTCCAACCGATGCGCCACAGCCAAAATTCTATCTTCTATCCAACACAATCGCTAGACGAGCAACTCGTGCAACGATCCATTCTCGTCGAATATTTCTACTCACAACATGCCGCATTACCAAATCTCGTCTGCCAACCAACTGATCCACTGATGCAATCAGAAACTCCCAGAAAGACAAGCCAAGCCAACCCAACGACAGCTCTTAACTTGTTGCACAAATACAACAACGCCTAACAAGGCTAAGCGATCTAACGAAAAGCAACCAAAGCAACACAACCAAGAACAACATGCAGCCACAACCAGCAATAATATAGACTTATTGTATGAAACATCCAATACGGCACTGAGTAGAGTCAAGAGCTAGACGACACACGGAAGCTATTTAGAGTTTGTGATGAAGCGAAGGACCAAGTCCGAAAAAATGAACCTGGCTCTGATACCAATTTGTCACGCCCCAATCTTCCGCAAGCTCGATAGTCCCCGCTGAACGTGAATCACCACGTTGCAGCTCTCCCGTGGGACAATCGTTCAAATCGGGATGTGATGCCGTACGAGCCTGGAGTTGCGCTCGTACAAGGCGATGTTGTCAAACACCAAATGTTATCATTGAATCAACCAAGTTGCAGCGGAAGTCAAGCATTGTGTACCAAGCACACATCAGAGTAATACGCAGCGAATCTCACGATAGGGTCCAAATAAAATGTCCCGAGGCAATGCCATAAAGGCGATGCCACGAAGACGATGAAATGCTCTTGCTCTTTCCTCTAGCCCACAAAGGTACTTACAGTTCATACATCTTGTCTCGTATATCCAAGCAGCGTCACTACGCCTGTGTACCTGAAATATTGCCCACAAACGTGGGTCAGTACACAACCGTACTGGTGAGCGGGGTAACCCACTCGTCTAAGCCGACACTAAGTAAAAAATAGTGAATGCAAACAGTTATATGGTGATCTTTCTAGTTTGAATCCTAGATTCGTTTCATGGCATATGGATGACATGTTAAGGAAAGCTGTAAAGCAGTTTAAGCATGCAAGCATTCAACTCAAACCAAACGATAAGCAGTTTTATATATCCAACCCGAAGTAAACTAGCATGCAACCCGTCTTACTCAATGCCATCGTTCGCACGATAACATATCGAACCATTCCCAAGCCTCAAATATCCATCCTCGTCCAAAGTTCATATTCCAATCTCGAGTGCACACTCTTGCCGAGGCAAGGTGGCCGCGCCTACACGAAAACCAAACCAACAAAAGAAAAGCAAGCCAACACTATACTATATGAAGTCACTGGCCAAGCCATAAAGGACTTTGATCGGACTGATCAAATGCGGTTCTCCTCGAAACAGAGCTAAGTAGCTAACCCACCTGGATCGATTCCAACCGCTGGCACCGCGCCCAAGACACGTTACCCAAATTGTCTCCTCCATGGCCGAACGGTCCCGGTGCCCCGGAGTACCCGTTCGAGGAGACCAAACCCTGTGCAATACAGGTTGTCCGTGACATGCAGACACCAAGTAGGTATGACGAGAGGATCGAACATTCTCGCCCCACCAAGCGATCCTAGACTCGTTCTGTGAATATCCAACCAAAACATCCAACCAATGAATCCATAACCATTCTTCCAACATATAGCCCAAGGCACCAAATCCAAGTTATTTTCATAGGCACAAAGCCTCTTCTCAACACAATATTTCCAATGGTGCAACACCCTTGCTCGAAGCAATCCCATGGTACAATGCCGTTTCAGTGGCACGATGCCCCATTCGTGGCACGAAGCCCCATCAAGCGGCACAACACCCTCGCCGATGCAGTTGTTCGGTTTCGAACCACAACTGCTCGCTTTGCAAGACAAAGCGACCAAGTGATACTCGTGCACGGATGCACGCTCGCTCGCCCGAATTCCCGATGTTCCCAATCTCTCAATGTATCATTCCAACTGTCCAAGCATAATCCCAAGTATCCAACCAACTGTCTCAAATATAATATTCCAACTCTAGCTCCAACTATCCAACGCACAAACCAAATCAAGCCACAATCCTATCAAGCCAATGGCGTACACTCTATGCACGCCTCAGTGTAGTAATTTCTAATGTTTCAGCCCAAGTGTTCAAGCCTTTTACGTGTTTTCCATATTATTAGGCATAAAGGAGTAGAGAAGAAGGGAAAGAGCCCACTCATAATGTTTGACTCTGTTAAACATCATGTCCTGTTGATACGACCAATCCCTTGAACCCGTGGTCCGATGCAAGCGCGATCTACTCAACTGGTATGACCGTGCGAGCAGGCCGTGCTCTACAAATCATCCGACCGATCGGACTAAGGAAGATGGCATTATCATTCCAACTCAGCTATCTCAGTACTGCTCTGAACGAACACCTGATTTCCATCGAACCCGCTAGCCATCTGCACATGAAACAACTCAATCAATACTTTTTTCCAAAATCTAACAAATCAAATGGAACCAGCATTTGTTTCATTCAATCCGACTCAGCGTAACGCACCGTACGGTTGCGGGGCGTTACAGCGGAGGTGGGATATCATCACGCTGGAACCTTGGATTAGGCTGGCCGGTTTGATTGCTTTGCGATGTTTGTCCTCCATTCCCTGGTGTCACTCCGTCTATATAAGTAACCACAACGTCATATGGCGTATCCAAGGGAATCTCATCTCCGTTCCTTGGATCCATTACTCTGCAACCAAAAGATAAACTATAAGAACGCTCAGAGGAATCAACACAGGATGCAAATCAAGTAACAATTCGAGTTCGATATATAGTTCAAAAATGGTTCAAACAATGGATGAGATCCTATAACTTATCCTATCCTTAGGGCAGGCTTGTTCGGTCCCTAAGTTAAAACTGAACGATTTAGTCATAGACCTGCATGGGCCACCATAAAAACTATGTCACGTCCCAGTTCCAAAATACCGAGGGAGCAGATACGTGGCAATGGCCAGCAGCACGCACCGATGGACAAACCCAATTTAATGGATCCATCAGGGCATACTTAAGTTGTAAAACAAAGTCTACGACAATCAAGGTACAACTAATCTCATCCACACAAGATATAAAATATGATCCACAGAATATAAGGAATGTAAATCATCTGCCAGTCTCAACACAGTACTTCGGGGAACAACCCGATAAATGTCTGATACAATGGTTCAACAGACCAAAATATAAATAACTGAATAAAGTAAATACTGAGCATGAAACATAGATGCTCAGGAAAAGTCTTCAGCTAACACCTCGTCCTCTGGTGTCGATATAGCTCCTGGATCAGCTCCTGCTGCGGTCCCGTATACCTCGGGATAGATCTCGTCCTCAAATCCTGGGGACATAATCCATATCCAGGTCCTCAAGGGACATAGCAAGGTACAAAAAATATACAAGCCAAAATATAAGCAGTGCAGCAAATAATGAGTATAATAGGGTAAGTATGTAATCATCTGTGTGAAATGTAAGAGAGAGAGAGAGAGCATCAATAGTACTTAGGTTGAAACAACTACAAGCTCTGTGTAGGGGAGCCGGTAGCAGTGATATCATGAGGTGGTCTAGCTCAGCGGGAGACTGAGTAGCCGGCATAATATAGTCAACCTGTAGCCTGTGGGTCTCTCCAACAATAGATGGAACAAGAGGGGAGCACTAAATAACTAGCTAAGTGATATGCAAGATGAGAGCAGCACTAGAACTCAGGCTGAAGCCACTACAAGCTCTGTGTCGGGGAGCCGGTAGCAGCAGTAATAATGAGTGATGGGCCAAGCTCGGGCTTCAGAGTCTTGTGCCTCACAATAATAGGGGTTTATATATATGATCAGCCTGTAGCTTGTGTGTCTCTCCCCACCCAATGTAACCACGCATATCATGACCATAATGTCTCATGTCCATGTCAAGCGGGATCATAACTAATGCAACAAATCATAAAGCATCTATGAATATAGTATCACTGTCAAGTCCTGTATCCTATACAGAATCACCATGAATATCTCAGGAAGATCCTGTCTCATGAATAGTGTCAAGTGTCCTGGGTCAAAGTGTACTTGATAAGACAAGTATGAGAATGTAAAGTGTCACGAATGTCCATCTCTAGATGACAATACCCAACACCGCGTACAGTGTTGGCACCCGACTAATAATAGGACGCTAAGTACGTAACACGGTCCTAGGTTAAGCATGCACATCAATATAATGAAGCAAGAAAAATATGTAACAATACTGCAGAGTTTGGCAAGGTACACTTGTCTGGTGTTTGAATACCAACAGTTGTCCCTCTATCAGCGGATCCTGTGGGTACTCCTCCAAAAGCTATAATAAACATCACCAACGGTCTCAGAAGATATCAAATAGCTAAAAATGCCTGTCCTTAAGTCCAATTTGGACACAAGGGCAAAAATGACATTTCTGGGCCCAAGCGGGGTCCACATATGGGCCACTTTGCACCGAGAAACGTGTCAGGGTCAAAGGTCTCCAAATTCCTTAAACTTAGTGTCAATAAGTCAGGAACGATGATACGAACCCAACGGAACTTCCAGAATTGGATTTCGATGAGCCGATCACAAAATTGCCCGTCAAGTGGAGCCTGTGGGGCCCACGATACGCGATTTTGTCAACGTTCTCAGAATCGGACCAAACTTGGGTCACAGGTCAAGCGTATTGCTATGAGTCCGATGGCACAAGTTTCGTCTCGATCAGACGTGTGTACACAAAGTTACAGCATGTTCCAGAATGGACGGATACGGGGTGTTGTCGGCGGATACACGTTGATTCCGGGGTGCACGCACATCCGAATCGGCTTCTGCGAAATCCCACACGTCCGTATCAACATCGCACACGTTTCGGTAAAGACCGCGTGCGACCAAGTCGTCCCCTTTGGCGGGGCGCACTCAGTTCCGGGGTGAAACAGGGCATTATTTTTCCTGTTTTCGGATCACGGTTTACGATCACAACATGACGCGATGCACCGAGCGGGTTACACGGCCATCGAGAGGGTTATACAGTCTACGCGTTGCAACAGACGGAATCAAAAACGGGTTTACGAGGAGAGAGAAAACAATACCTGAACAGGGCTCCGAGAAGTCTGAATCTCACGTGTCCGAGGGTACTGTTCGTGTCCTGGTCGAGAGTTCCTGTGTCCGCGTGTCTGTCGTGAGTTCAAGATAGGGTCCTGATCTGGAGACAGCGGGGTGGCGCTCGGGAGAAGGAAGTCGCTGGCCGCGGGGGAGACGGGGGGAGAGCTGCTCCGTTGGGCACGGCGGAGTCGTCGAGAGTTCGACTCCGACGAAGTCGGGGTTAGGTTGGGGATCGATGAGGGAGGAGGCGGATAACGGAGAAGGGGGAGTCGATGGGTGGTCGTCCGGCTGTTCTGGGGATCGAGCGGCGGCCTGGCGGCTGCGGCGAGGATGAGTTCGGGGAAGAGGGGGATGAGGGCGGACGCGGGCGGCGCTCGCGGGAGTCGAGGGGATGAGAGAAGTCGGGTCGGCTGGCCGTGGGCGGAGGGCAGAGCCGGGGAGCCTAGGGTTCAGACGAGATAGTCGAAGGGAGGTGACGGCGCGGGTGGATTTCTAGGGTTGCGGCTGGGCACGCACGCCAAGGGGGGATTTTATACTGTGCTACAGTATTTCCGGCAGGGCTAGGGTTTCCCATCTGGGTTTCGGGTCCGGGTCGGGTTTGGCTCGGATCCGACCCGACCCAATATGCTGGTTGGCTTGGTTCAATCAGCGGTCTGGTTTGGTTTGGGTTGGTTTGGTTCAGATTTGGTTCGGTTTATATATCCAATAGTTTTTAGGGCTTTAAACGCGTTTTCGGAGTCCAATAAATTCACAGAAAAATACCCTATGTCCGGTTTTCCATTTTACACCATAATATATTATTTTCATAATATTTTAACATCAATAAACTAAAATTAAAATTCTTTTATCACAATTACCTTGGTTCTTCATCCAGAAAAATACCGAAAAATTGGCGAAAAATTATATTAAAATTATTCTGAAAAAATAGGGTGTTTACACAAATCACAGACTTTCTCTTAGATTTTCTGTGGACGAGCATGCTGAATCTCCAACTTGTGCTATTCTTTGTGCCTCTACCCTCCTCATGTATTTATAGGATGAGAAATCCTATTTTAGATCATAATAGGATTTTCTAAATAGAAAACCTTAAAATAAGAATCCTATTTTAGGTTATAATTATGGACGTCCAAATGTGGTCAAATTAAATATTTGATACAAATTTAAAATTTAATCAAATCTTACATTTTATGTAGATTTTCAAATTATATCAAATCAAATCTTTGACCATATTTGGGCTCCAAAATTTACCAAATCCAGACTTGACCCCAACAATCTCTTTCTCCAGTCTGATGAGAGGGTGTTGAACCCATGACTTCTCAACTGGACTCCATGCCTGTCGTCCCGCGACAGAGTTCCTGCTCCCCCATGCCACCGATCACAGGATGCGCTGCAATCCATCTCGCCCAGCACATGATGACTACACCTGAAATTCCGTCTGGATCGGATCGGTGCCAGTGTCCCAGCAACCATCCGCAGGAACTAAGACCTTGTGCACAAGTTGTCCGTGATCAACAGAGTCTATATTAAGTTAACCATTCGTGTAGTTTAGGCCACACGAGTATAAGACACGTAGCATTTGCATGATTTATTTTGCATATTCTTTCTGAACAATTTATAGCATGGCGTGTTCTATACATAGCACAATTTATAGAAGAAGTATGTATTCTAACTAAAATTGAAGCATATGATGGATATTTCAATGAGCTAGCATGCAATAGATAACCGTTCATAAGTTCAGTTGACAAGCATAATAGTCCAAGTCTATTCCCATTTTATCTTGACCTCTTTTAGTTATTACTTGGTATCGTCTGATCTGGGCAAACAAGAATGTAAGATTTTTAGGTGTGAGGCTTGGAAGAAGGGCCAACTAAATCGAATATAAGCCACTCACTTAGTTTGTTGGAAGGAAGAAGGAAAGAGATGCTTCAGGAGTCCGTTCGAACGTTGCCTACTGCTGGTTCACCTGCATTGCCACGAACAGCTAATAAATACCTCTTCCACTCTTTCCATTTTTGGAATTGAAGTGCAGTTCAACGAACGAAAACAATGAAATCCATCGAAACCGTTTAAGAAAACTCAAGCAAATCCAAAAATCAACTCAAGGCACGAAAGCAACAAGCGACAGCGAAAACTAGGCAACAAAAGATGCAGCAGAGAGGTCCCTCCTGACTCTGCCGCTAAGTCGATCCCAGGGGCAGGGTCCACTGAATATGAGAATCGATTCCGAAGAAGCAAATCCATAAAGAGGATGGGTTCCTGTTTTAATCTATTCCGATCGAACGATACCGTCTTGTATTTCTTAGCCGCGCTCCCCGAATAGGGGGAACGGGGCACCACATTGTCGTTTGTAGGAATGGTAATATTTTCTCCATTTTATGTAGGGACGAACGCATCATGTATGATAAGATATCACTGATAAGTGATATGATTATATGCTTACATCTTTCAAGTATGTTATCGATATGAACTGTAATTCATCATAGTTCTAAATAGTAAGATAACTTTGAATATATGTTTCTCTTAATAAGCATTGTCAGTTTAGGCGAGTGAGATAGTCCCGCTTCCCAGTGCATTCCCAAGTGTGCTAACCCCAACTCTACCGGTGCCGAGAACCTCGAGGGTCCATGGTACTAGCTGAAGTTCGGAGAGACGTCTTAAAGCTCTTTCTATTTTGAAGTATTTTGGAGCAATTTTATTTTTAAGGCATTTTGGTTTCAATGTATATACGGACATAATGTATGGGACGACAAGTATTATTTTATGGCAGTTTGTTTGTCTTTTTTGTTATTCATGAATGTTGTCGAGAAGGCATATTAATGCATTTAAATCAATGATTTTTTCATTGTAAGTTATTAATAAAAAAATTATTTTCTTCCTATATTCTCTGATGAAATGTGATTTCAATCAGTATTTAAAAAAATTATCAAAATATACGTTCTTGTCTAGTACAAATACAATTTAGACTTGTATGATATCACGTCCAGTGTCGATTTAACGATTTAACGAAATCGAGACGTGACAATATCCACCTAGAATATAGTGTAACATTGATGGTGCATACTTCCAAACCGAGAGTATGCCCCTTAGACTGGCTATAGACTCCAGAATCTAGTGTGACATTGGAGGTAAATAACCCCCGAATTGATAGTACATATTTTCTTATTAAAATATATACTCCCAAAGCAATTGTCGACTCTTTCAACCTTTCAAAAAATTTATCTTCAAAAGATATTTAGAGCATCTTCTCTTCGAACATTGGCTCCTTATCGACCCCCAGACATTCTCTAAGGGAGCCTGCCCCAACAGTTTTGATACATACATGTATGTGAACGCAAAAATTTTCACTCATATTTCTTTCCTTTCTTTTCATGTTGTTGGAAGATAGAAATTGTTTAATACACAAAATTTCTAGAGGAACTCATGAGTTCTTATTTTTTAGAACTCATACAATTTATAGTTGTTGGATTATCTATTTTATCTTTTGACTTTTTTAAATAATTTAAATGTAAAAATGCAAAAAACTAAACTGATTTTTTTTTTCATTTGTTATATTCTTATTGCAATTTCAACTTATGAGTTCTTATTTGAGTTTCTGTAGTTGAACTCTTTAATACAACAAAGTAATAAGTCATTGATATTTTGTGAAGTTTATTGGGATTTTGTTGAAATTTTAAGCGGGCATTGGAGTCCTCACATGTAATTGTAAAGAAAAGAAGGTTCCTCTCCCCATGCCAATTAAGACCTCATATAGTTTGCGGAGTCATAATTTTGGAAAATGAAACTCATTTTTTTTTCTTCTATATTTGGATAACAAAGGAATTGAAGAAGAAAGAAAAATAATTTCCAAAAAAATAGGAGAAAAATGATCCCCATCCACTCAAAGATTCACTTTTTCAACTTATGGATCCACTTTTTCACATTTTCAAACATAGAATTTTTTTTTGATAGAAATTATAATTTCTCAAAAGAAAAAAATGAATTTATTTCCTATTGTTTTTTCTGCGAACCAAAGAAGGCCTAAAATTTTTTTTGTTAGATGGTGCCGTTAGTGTCTCTTTGTTGAAGTAATCAGAGTGCTATATCTTTACTACGATATACTAGCTACTAGTCAAGGTGTGTATTGGACCGGTCCGAGCCGACCCGCGGTTCGGGTCAAACGGGTTTGATCGGGTTCGATTCCGCCAGGGCTCAACCCGAAGAGAGCGGCAGGTCGGGCCGGGCCGGCCCGGTCAACAAATAATCCGACCCAACCCGGGCCTATGACCCGGTCAGGGTAGGACCGGGTTGGTCCACGGTCAGGCCGGTCGGCCCAATTTATATATATATATATATATATATATATATATATATATATATATATATATATATATATACACTATAAAGTCGGTCACACAATTTTTTCACTCGGTATAGGGTCGTCTGCCTATTCGCTAGGTCAGCTCACAAGGTCATAGAACTGGGACAGCAAGACTTAGAGTTAGGCTTGAGTCGATAAATATACACTATGTTTAACGGGAACAAAATAGATAATAATAAGACTTGGATGCTAGTCGGTTGATCGGATAGATCGTGTTTAACGGTAGTGCAATACTTGGTTTGAGTGAGATTGAAAATGACTTGTATTTTGATTGATCCCGTTGGAGGTATCATTGTGATTTGTAAAACAAGAACCCTTGAGATTTTCGCAAGTAGTTTGTCCGAATTCACTATCGCTAAGTTTGGTTGAATGCATGTGTTTGAGGGACGCCTTGAACGTGTGCACGATCCAAGACTCAGTGATATGTTGAACTCGAGTGCAAAGACTTCACTATTGCTAAGTTGGTTGACATGCATATGTTAGAGGGACAACCGATTACCTGCGGGAGATCGGGACGTGTCATATATATATATATATATATATATATATATATATATATATATATATATATTACAATTATTATTTTCTAAAAAAATAAAATAAAAAACGAACCGGGCCGGTCCTTGCCGGCCCGACCGGACCGTCCGAATTGGACTCGGTCCGACCAGAGGATGGACCGGGTCGAACCGGAACTTGCGGATCAGATCCTCCGATCCAGTCCGAACCCTTGGGATGAGTGGGCCGGAGCGGGCCGATCCGTTGCCCGAATTCGGACCGACCCGGACCGGATTTGACTGGACCGAACCCGTGGCGGGCCGGTCGGTCGGTTTACACATCTTGAGCTACTAGCTAGGAACCGATGATTCATAAATAAATAGTTAATGGGTTCCATAAAAGGAAGAAAAATATGTTCACAGATAATATGTCGATCTTGTGGGTAATAATTATGTCCCCGGCCCCTTCCACTATAACATTGATGAATGAATTTATACTCAGGGAACGTTATTCTAGCACCGAGGGAAAATTCCATTAATTCTCCTTCAAGTTACATAAAAATCAACTTTCATGCAACCCCCCAACAACAACGTGTCAACCACCACCACCAGTCTAAGCCAAAGCATGAAGAAAACTAGCTCCTGAAAAACTTGGTCATCTTTCAACGTTAAACCCTAAATCTCTCTTTCTTTCCGGGGATTCACAACCTAAATTACAGTTATTCTTCTTCCTTAAAAAGATGATAAGTTTCCCTTTGTGCTTGCCGAATATACGCAATCGTGTGGAATGATCAGTTCATGAGCAAGTGGATCCCATCGTTTCATTCCCCATGACAGAAGTTGGAAAACCTCATTACATTTACTAATAAATTCAGTCCATGGATATAAAAAGGGATAAGTCCAACAAAATTTCTGATTAGTAATCCTTTTTTACTTGGAGCAACATTTTAATTTTACCAAAAAAATATGTATTTATTATTATTATTTTAATAAAAATTAAGGAACAATTAAAAATTAGATTCGGCTAGAACAAATCAATCTTCTGACAAGTTTTGTACGTATCGTATGCACGCATTAAAAAAGTACTGTTCTTCTTGCTAGGACTTCACTTATAAGACCATCTTGTATGGAGAGATCTAAAATTGAGATTTTATAGGCCCAATATTAGAAATTATCGTAGAAAATTTCTATACTATGTCACTTTCACATAATACATTTTTTCTAAAAAAAACTCTATTTTTTAAAATAAAGAAGGTAGAAACCCCATTAGAGAGATGGCCTGAGCTCCACCACACAACCGCCAAATGAACATGACATATGACATGTAGTATAGGTTGACAATGAATAGTACATTTAATATATTATTATTTTTTCTTCGTGTGATCTCCGTTCCTTAGCTAAAACTCCACTTAGGTGGGAAAAGGGTTAGATGATGATTGTGATGACTGACCAATATTCCACAAGCCAAGGTTTGAGGATTGACTTGTAGGTTTCGACTCATTGGTATTGGATATTGTAACTTCGTGACTTCATATTATTGGTGTAAATTGGAAGTATATAGCAATAAAATTCAAGACAAAATCAAAATTTTTTTTTCTCGACATTGACTAATTAGACACGATCATAAATTTCAAAAAAAATATCTCAGTTCCTGATGTAAAAGATTACTTTTTATTGGAGTTTGTATAGGACTGGGTAGCCCTAACATTGTTGACTCTAATTGCACGCGCACTTGCCAAAGTGGTGCTTAGTCTAACATGAGACAACGTTGAGATATTTGGGTCAATAGTTTGGACTAAATCCAGACAATTTACCTGGTAATTAATGTTCACAGTTACATAATATTACACATATATATATATATACATAAACACCACAACAACAACAATAATAATAAAAAAAAAATTCCAATAATAATAATAATAATAATAATAATAATAATAATAATAATAATAATAATAATAATAATCCATCATTAAAGTAATGAAAGGTTTCAATAAGGATTAAGGAATGTTATATATCATGCTTCAAATTGTTACCATCTAAGGATGATAGCTAGCTTGACCATCAAGAAACAAGAAACTGCTGGGAAGTTTTATGTGCATAATTATTAATGATCAGTTTATTATGCACAGTTTAATTTCATTGCCCAACCAAGTCATATAAATGACTCTCTCTCACTCTCTCTCTCAGGTTTAAAGACTCAAATAACACATTCCAACGCACACTAGTACTCTTACTCCCCAAATTAAGACAGAAAAAACTTCCCATTTCCATCAATAGATATCTTCATTATTACATTAGTTAATTCCCTAGCTTGCTATATATATATATATATATATATATATATATATATATATATATGTTAATATGATGGGTATAGTAGGCCCATCTCTTCTTCTTGAGGAATTAACCAACCAAGCAACCAAATGATAAATATGAGCACCGTGCAAGGATTAGAAGAGTGCAACACGGGACTTAGTCTTGGAGTAGGAAGCATGCATGATCAAGAGTACTACAGTACCTCTAAGAAGGCTTTCCCTGCTTCTTCGCCCGCTCAATTCCATATGCTCTTCCCTCCTAAAGAAGACCAGGAAGCCGAGGCGGGGACGAAAGAGAAACCAATTAGAAAGAGAGCAGCAAAGATGAACACGATGGAAGCCGAAGCCGAAGCCGAAGCAGAAGCCGAAGGTGGTGGTTGCACTAGGAAGAAGCTTAAGCTAACCAAAGAGCAATCAACCTTGCTTGAAGACAGCTTTAGAGAACACCAAACCCTCAATTTGGTAAACCTTAATTAGCTTCCTTACTATAGTAATTAATAATCCATCCTTTATATTGCTACAATGATATAAATAGATTTGAATTTGATCGATGCAGAGCCAGAAGCAAGAGCTGGCTGATAGGTTGAAGCTAACGCCGCGACAAGTCGAAGTATGGTTCCAAAATAAAAGAGCAAGGTAATTAAGTACTTAATTGTATATGATATATGATAACACTGTTACGATGCATAAAAAAAGAGAGTATAAATTGTGCGGGAGTAGGAACAAGTTGAAGCAGACGGAGGTGGAGTGTGAGAGGCTGGTGAAGTGGTGTGAGAGCCTGAGCAACGAGAACAGGAGGCTGAAGAGGGAGTTGCACGAGCTGCGGATCATCATCTCCTCCTCCTCGTCGGAGAAGCAGCCGACTGCTGCTGCTGCTGCTGCAGGGACGATGATGGCCATTTGCCCCTCCTGCGACCACAGTACTGTCAGTGACTGATCATCCATGCATGCATGGTGGTGCACGGAGGAGGAGCTCTAGCTAGCTAGCTAGCTAGCTGGGCTATGGCCGGCGTGCTGATCAGCTTCTTGACTCTTTGGTACGTGCTACTGCTAGCTAGTTAGTGTATATATTGGACTAGATAAAGTTGAGATGGATTAATTACAAAATAAAGTGTTATCATGCATGACCTTGTAAATTCCTATATCATAGATATTTGACCAAGGCAAATCAAGCTCACAAGCAAAACAAATAAAATAAAAAACTCAAGAAGGATCTTACAATCGATCAAGATCCCTTATTATTTCCTTTTCTTTTCTTTTATATATTAAATATAAGGATGTTAATTATGTTGGTGTTTTTGTTTTGGACCAAATAAGATAGTCCCACGTTAGCTACACCATCAAGTGGGTATCTCAATATAATAATTTGTTTGTATTGAGGTGTGCACATGGGATGTGGTGAGACACATGGATGCCATGCGGGGGTGTTTTATTAGGATGAAGAAGGATTAACTCCTTAATGAAAGCATTTATGTTTTTTGTCATTATTTTGGAATTTATTCCATAGGAGCTAAGCCCTTAGCGACTCGGGCTCAAGGGCGCAAAGTGGCGCTTTGTTGGTACACTTTGCACTTAGCAGGTCAGCATCAGCACTTGTGCGCATTTGATGTGCTCGGTTATGCGCGAACTGCATAAGCGGTTGCTTGCGGGGCCGCATGAGCGGTTGCATGCGGGTCCGCTGTTTTCGGATAGATTTAATCAGTTATGCAAAGATTGAATCATTAATTTAAATCCAATATTTGTGGGATTTAAATTTAATTCATTCCAATCATGTAGGATTTAAATCAATCATGTGGCATTTGAATTTAATTCATTCTAATCATGTAGGATTTAAATTTATTCATGTGAGATTTGAATTTAATTCAAATCAATCATATGAGATTTGAATTTAATTCATTCAAATATTGTGGGATATAAATTAAATTCATTCCAATCTTTTTGTAACTAATGAGCGGCCGGACTCCTCTATAAATACTCTCTTCGTGCCTACATTGAGGACTTACTTCAAAATAAAGGAGACGAAGAGAGTGCCAGCAGCCGCCATTGCAATCCAAGAAGTTCGTACGATTCCAAGCAAGAAGGTGACGTTTTATTGTGAAATGATGTTGATTTAATTAAATGACAGTGAATTTAATTGAGAAGAAGTTTTATTGTGAAATGTGTAACCCCCTGAATTTTCAAAAAAATATTAAACTTGGATTTTTCACATTTTTCTGGAATTTTCTGGGAATTTTCTGTAATTAAAATCAAGATTTTAAATTAGTAAATGATTTTAATTGATAATAAATAATATTAAAATATTATGGAAATAACCTTTTTGGGTGTAAAATGAAAAACTGGACTTAGGATAATTTTTTGGAATTTATTGGGCACCGGACCTAATTTAGAACACCTAAAAACTATTTATTTATTAATTAATTAATTAATTATTATTATTATTATTATTATTTTTATTTCTGTTTAATTCCGGCCCATTTCTAAGCCCGGCCCACTGGGCCCGAACCGCGGTCCACCTGGCTAGCCCAGCCCGCCAACCCGCTAGCGGGTCGGGTCGGTCAAACCCGACCCGCCGCCTGCCCGACCCGGCTGGCCAGCCAGCTGCCCACGACCCGTTCCCCGCGTGGCCTCGTCCTCCGCCGCATCCGGCGGCCAGCCCCACGTCGACCCCCCTCTTCCGCTCCGCCCCGCCTTCTCCGCCACGTAGCCATCCTCCTCCGCCCTTCCCGGCTAACCCGACGCCCCTCTCCGCCTATAAAAACCCTAAACCCCCCCTCCGGCCAACAGCCCCGACCGCCACCACCCTAACCCCCGAGCTCCTCCGCCGCTCTCCTCCAGCGCCTCGCCGCCGCCGCAGAACCGCCTCGTCGTCGACGACCGAGCCGCCCCAGCCTCCTCCCTCTTCTCCCCTGTTCCTCCCCTCTTCCCAGCAGGCGACGGCAGCCGACGAGCCGCCCTAGACCCCGCCGTCGACGACGCAGCCGCCCAGCCCCCGGCCGGCCTCCCCAACAGCGGCGCCGTCCTCCTCCGGCCGGGCTCCCCTCGTCGGAGTTCAAAACCCTAACTCTAACCCTAATTTTCCCCCAATCGTGTCGACACATGTCAGACACGACACGGACACGAGAAATCCCGGTTTCTGAGTCCTGTTCAGGTACTCATATCTTTCTTCTCGCTGCCCCGTTTTCAATTCCGTAAATTGTGTTGCGAAGCCTGTATGACCCTCTCGGTGCCCGGACAAACCGCTCGGGGCATCGAGTCCTGTGGTGATCGCACACCGCGATCCAAAAACAGGAAAAACAACGACCCGATTCACCCCGGAACTGGGTACGTCCCGCCAAACGGGACGACTTGGTCGCGCACGGTCTTTACAGATACGTGCGCAGCGTTGATACGGACGTGTGAGATTTCGCGGAAGTCGATTCGGGTGTACGTGCACACCGGGATCAACGCGTATCCGCGGACACCGCCCCGTATCCGCCTTTTTTGAATCAAGCCCTAACTTCCTGTACACACGTCGGATCAAAATAAAACTTGCGCCATCGCACTCGTAGCGATACGCTGGTCCTATGACCCAAGTTTGGTTCGATTCTGAGAACGTTGACGAAATCGCGTGTCGTGGGCCCCACAGGCCCCGCTCGACGGGCGATTTTGTGATCGGCTCATCAGAATCCAATTCTGGAAGTTCCGTTGGGTTCGTATCATCGTTCCTGACCTGTTGACACTAAGTTTGGTGAATTTGGAGATATTTGACCCTGACACATTTTTCGGTGCAAAGCGGGCCCACATTCGGACCCCGTTTTGACCCGAAATTGATGTTTTTGCCCTTGTCTCCAAATTGGACTCAAGGACAGGCGTTTCTAGCTATTTCATACCTTCTGAGCATGATGGTAATGTTTATTTCAGCATCCGGACTCATTTCTGAAAATTTCTCTGAAATACAAAACGGTATTTGGATCCAAACATCAGGTAAGTACCTGCACTTCAAGTTTAATCTTTATATTATGATAATTAATTCCTTGTTCTACTAGTACCATTGATGATTACACTTAGTGTTGGATTTTGGGATTTCATGTCTTGCTTTTCGTGTCGGGTGGGAGAATACTAGGAGGCATGTAGTTTACCCTTCCCCCTGTCGTGACTGCTAGCTGTTGGTACGCGACTGTACCCTCAGCCTTATACTAGTTATTCCTGACTGCTGGCCGCCTATGGCGTGCTTTATTAGCCTTATAAACCCCTACATGCCAACTATGTATTCTAAATAACACAAGTTCACACACATAGTTCTTGTCTTGTTGCAGTTCCTGTTGTCTTATTGTAGTTTCCATTTTTCTGTCTCATTTATTCCTGTTTTACTTATATCCCTGTTTTACAGCATTTAACTCTTAGTTATTGTTATCACTTATTTATGCATATTCTCAACATGATACTTACTCAGTTCTTTTCTACTTGTCATAAATATTTAGTTTAATCTTGTTGTGCATTGTGTACTTTGCTCCTTTCCTGACTGGATCCGTTGATATTAGGCGATGATGAGGATTATGCCCCCACCTATTATGGCCCCTATGAGGGAGCAGATGACACATTTGAGGAGCCGGTTCCCACCCAGGAGACTACTTCTGCGGAGTAGTTAGCAGTAGTTATTTATTTTCTTTCCATCTTAGTAATCGGGTTTGTCCCCGATTTAATTTCTGGTTCTGTAATAAACCATGGATCTGTTTGTCATATTTGTTTTATTTATGAAATCTTAGCATTCCTTTCCTGTTATTATCTTTGCCTACTTATAATATTGTGAATGAGCTAGATTTTATTTAACTGTGATTAAGACCTAGACAGCGTACTACCGCCGACACTGCGGCGTAGGCTGGACGTACCCACGTACTCGTGCCCGAATATCCGGGTACGGGTCGTGACATATTTTTATGGTGGCCCATGCAGGTCTAGTATCCTTAAATAGTATAATATCCTAGGACAGGGTATGGAATAAGATTGAGGATTCTAGGAAAAGCTCATTCACAGAATAGGATCTTTTATTTCAAATCTTGATATCATTCCTAGTCAATTTTCCTATCGCCCTTGATTTCCAAGTAATCTATTATAATCTTCCTATTCCTTCATCTTTCAGAATGGTTCAGACAAGGAATACTGTAGGAGGCACATCAGAACCCGCCGAGCAGACTGTGCCTGAAACTCTTGCGCTCCCTCCGCCTCCAACTATTCCGACAGTTACTCTGGATGGGGCACAGCTACTCGGAGTATTCCAGGGACTCATAGAATCCCAGAAGGAACAGACTACCCTGCTACGCACTAGCCTTTCGGATGCTCTTCGCTCCCAGGAGGCACCACACAAGAGGCCAGTAAGTGCCAAGGACTTCAAGAACCTTAAACCCATGGAATTCTATGGGACTGAAGGTATTCTCTATGCTGATGAATGGATAGAGAATGTGGAGCGACTCCTGAAGACTGCTCGGGTCCCTGATGATCTTAAAGTGGAGTCTGCAAGCCTGCAACTGTTCGATATAGCTCGGACTTGGTTTAGAGATGAACCTCAACTATCTGCTCCTGATCTCACTTGGGAGGACTTCAAGAGACTGTTCAAGGAGAAATTCTATCCCGAAGTGGCTCGAAAAGCTCTCGAAAGTCAATTCGAGAGACTAGAACAAGGTAACCTTTCTGTTGATGAGTACACTGCTGAATTTAGCAGACTGAGCCACTTTGCAGAATACATGGTTCGTACCCCTGAGGATAGAGCCCATAGATTCAAGAAGGGGTTGTCTCCTGATATTTGCCTTGCTGTCACCACTAGCCGAGCTCGTACATACGAAGAAATCTTGAGCGTGGCACAAGGTGTTGAAAGAGACATGGGACATAGACTAAAGCGGGAAAGAGATACTGGAAGTATGGGACCCCACAAACGCCCATTCCAACAACAACAGCAGAAGGCCCCGCAACAAACCCAGCGTCCTCTCCCTCGAGCCACAGTACCCCAACACCAAACTCAAGGACAGAACCAACAAACTCCCACTTGTGGCTTTTGTCAAAAACAAGGCCACACTTGGCAAGTTTGTAGAAAGAGACTAGGTGCCTGTCTATATTGTGGATCAGCAACACATCAAATGAGGGACTGTCCTGCTACTCAAGGACGCACAGCTGCACCAAAGGCTCCAGTTCAGGCCAGGCCCCCAGCAGCGCAGCAGAGAGGACCCCCACTTCCAACTCAACAATAACGCTTTGCTCAGCACCAACATCAGCAACAGAGGGGTGCACCTCAGCAAGGCCGTGCTTTTGCAATGACTCTGGAGGAAGCTGAAGCCACAGCAGATGTAATAACAGGTTCTGTACTTATAAATTCAATACCAGCCATTACTTTATTTGATTCTGGAGCTTCATATTCATTCATGTCAGTAGATTTTCTTATGAAGCATAGCTTAATCACTGAACCTCTTAGGAATTGTTATAAGATCATTACCGGTGGAGGAATTATCCCGGTTAGTGATGCATGTAACAATTGTCCTATTACACTATGTGGGAGAGAATTATATGCTAGGCTACTCGTAATGCCAGTTCCCAGTTTCGACATTATTTTGGGTATGGATTGGTTGAGTCAACATCATGCCACTATAGATTATCACAGAGGTAGTGTAATCTTCAGGCCCCCTGACAAGCCAGAATTTGAATTCACTAGAGGTTCTAGAGAATTGGGTAGTAGCAAAATTTGCGGAGCCCTAGTACCAGAAGAATTGCCACTACCTATCATCTCTGAATATCTTGATGTCTTCCCTGAGGATCTCCCAGGATTACCCCCAGACCGAGAAGTTGAATTCTCTATTGACTTAGTGCCAGGAGCAGCGCCAGTATCTCAAAATCCCTACAGAATCAACAAGAAAGAGATAATAGAACTAAATGAGCAGATAAAAGAGTTAGAAGACAAATGCTTCATTAGGTCTAGTGTCTCACCCTGCGGAGCTCCAGTATTATTTGTGCCAAAGAAGGATGGAATATCTCGAATGTGCATTGACTATAGGGCTCTGAATGCTTTAACAATCAAGAATAAGTATCCTCTACCAAGGATAGATGACTTATTTGATCAATTAAGTGGAGCTCGGGTATTTTCAAAGATTGACTTGAGGTCTGGCTACCACCAAGTAAGGGTGAGGAAGGAAGACATCCCTAAAACTGCTTTCAATACCCGGAATGGACACTACGAATTCTTAGTGATGCCGTTCGGGTTGACTAATGCACCAGCAGTATTTATGAATCTAATGAACAGAGTCTTCCAGCAATATCTAGACAAATTTGTAGTGGTCTTTATTGATGATATTTTGATCTATTCCAAGACTCCCGAAGAACATGAAGAACACTTGAGGCTAGCATTGGAGACTTTAAGGAAGGAAAAACTTTATGAAAAATTATCTAAATGTGCATTCTTCCTAGACAAAGTAGAATTCTTGGGACATGTTGTAACTGGAGATGGAATAGCAGTAGATCCTAAAAAGATAGCAGCATTAGAATCATGGCCCACTCCAGACTCTGTAGCAGAAATTAGAAGTTTCCTGGGACTAGCTGGCTATTATCGGAAGTTTGTGAAGGACTTTGCTAGAATTGCTGAACCCATGACAAAATTAACAAGGAAGGATGAAGAGTTCACATGGACTGATGAATGTCAGCATGCTTTTGAAGAATTGAAGAAAAGGCTGACTACTGCCCCTATTCTGACCTTACCATCTGGAACCGGAGGATTTGCTATATATAGCGATGCTTCTGGAAAAGGTCTAGGTTGTGTATTGGAGCAGAACAAGAAGGTAATAGCATATGCTTCTAGACAGCTTCGACCTCATGAAAAGAACTATCCAACTCATGACTTAGAATTGGCAGCTGTTATATTTGCTCTTAAGCTATGGAAACACTATCTTTATGGCGAAAGGGTAGAAATCTTTACAGATCATAAAAGTTTAAAATATATCTTTACCCAAAAAGAGCTGAACATGAGGCAAAGAAGGTGACTGGAGTTAATGAAGGATTTTGACATCACCCTTCAATATCATCCTGGAAAGGCCAACGTAGTAGCTGATGCTCTAAGCAGATATCCTATGGCAATGTACTTGACGATGGACCGGCACTTGCTCGAGGACTTGAAAAGTTTGGGTATTGAGGTAATTATCCCAGGAAGAGAAGGTCAAATGATGAACTTGAAGATCCAATCTACCTTAATGGATAAGATCAAGGAGACTCAGTTTCAAGACGAAGGCCTACGAAGCATTCGAGGCCAAGTACAAGTTGGATTAGTGGAGGAATTCAAAATTCATGAAGATGGATCACTGAGACATGGAGATAGATTATGTGTACCTGAAGGAGATATAAGAGAAGAAATTATGCAAGAGGCGCACAGATCGCAATACTCTATACATCCAGGAGCCAACAAAATATACAAAGACCTGAGAACGCATGTTTGGTGGTATGGCATGAAAAGAGAAGTAGCCAAGTTCGTATCTCGTTGCTTAGTGTGCCAACAAGTCAAGGCTGAAAGACAAAGACCTGGGGGATTGCTTCAACCACTACCCATTCCGGAGTGGAAGTGGAAACATATTACTATAGATTTTGTTTCTGGACTTCCAAGGACACCTAGTGGGAAGGATGCAATTTGGGTGATAGTGGATAGACTGACCAAATCTGTACATTTTCTACCCTTCAAAGTAGGGCTACCTACGGAGAAGTTGGAAGATTTATATATCAGACATATTATTAAATTGCATGGAGTTCCAGTAAGTATTGTCTCCGACCGAGATTCAAGATTTACCTATCACTTCTGGAAGAGCTTACAAGCTAGCTTGGGGACTCAACTCAAATTCAGCACAGCTTATCATCCCCAAACCGATGGACAATCTGAACGTACAATCCAGACACTGGAAGATATGCTCCATACATGTGTTCTGGATTTTGGAGGATCGTGGGAAGACTATCTACATCTTGTGGAGTTCTCTTATAATAACAGTTACCAAGCAAGTATTGAAATGACTCCATTTGAGGCTTTATATGGACGAAGATGTCGTACCCCGCTATCATGGGACGATGTAGGAGAAAGAGCTTTATTGGGACCTGAGATGGTGATCGATTCAACCGAGAAGGTGAAACAAATAAGGGAAAGACTTTGAGTGGCTCAAGACAGGCAACGACATTGGGCAAATAGCCATCGAAGACCCTTGGAATTTGAGGTAATTAAATTATGAAATTCAAGTTAATTTAAACATTATGATTATGGAACTAAGACTTGATTATGACTTTATTAAAGGTTGGAGAACTAGTATTCTTGAAGATTTCTCCGACACGTGGCACCATTAGGTTCGAAAGGAGTGGAAAACTCAGCCCAAGATTTATTGGACCATTTGGCATACAGGAAAGAATCGGAGAAGTGGCATACCGTCTGGCATTGCCACCCTCTCTGGATGGGGTCCATAACGTCTTCTACGTGTCGCAACTGAAAAAATACGTGTCAGATCCCAGTCACATTTTGGATCATTCAGAGCTCGAAGTGGGCCCAAGCTTGACTTACTAAGAGCAACCTGTGGGGATACTGGACCGAACGGATAAAGTCCTAAGGAACCAAGTTATTCTCCTTGTTCGTGTAGCTTGGAAGCACCACTCTCCCGGCGAATCCACTTGGGAGCGAGAAGACGAGATTAGAGAGCGCTACCCCTATCTTTTTGAACCCTGAGGTATATGTTAACTCTCGATCTTCCCTTTTCGTGCCATGATTATTCTTAAATTTCGAGGACAAAATTTTTATACGTTGGGTAGATTGTAACCCCCTGAATTTTCAAAAAAATATTAAACTTGGATTTTTCACATTTTTCTGGAATTTTCTGAAAATTTTCTGTAATTAAAATTAGGGTTTTAAATTAGTAAATGATTTTAATTTATAATAAATAATATTAAAATATTATGGAAATAATATTTTTGGGTGTAAAATGAAAAACTGGACTTAGGGTAATTTTTCTGGAATTTATTGGGCCCCGGACCTAATTTAAAACACCTAAAAACTATTTATTAATTAATTAATTAATTAATTAATTAATTAATAATAATTATTATTATTTTTATTTCTGTTTAATTCCGGCCCATTTCTAATCCCGGCCCACTAGGCCCGAACCGCAGCCCACTTGGCTAGCCCAGCCCGCCAACCCGCTAGCGGGTCGGGTCGGGTCGGTCAAACCCGACCCGCCGCCTGCCCGACCCGGCTGGCCAGCCAGCTCCCCACGACCCGTTCCCCGCGTGGCCTCGTCCTCCGCCGCATCCGGCGGCCAGCCCCACGTCGACCCCCTTCTTCTGCTCCACCCCGTCTTCTCCGCCACGTAGCCATCCTCCTCCGCCCTTCCCGGCTAACCCGACGCCCCTCTCCGCCTATAAAAACCCTAAACCCCCCTCCGGCCAACAGCCCCGATCGCCACCACCCTAACCCCCGAGCTCCTTTGCCGCTCTCCTCTAGCGCCTCGCCGCCGCTGCAGAACCGCCTCGCCGTCGACGACCGAGCCGCCCCAGCCTCCTCCCTCTTCTCCCCTGCTCCTCCCCTCTTCCCAGCAGGCGACGGCAGCCGACGAGCCGCCCTCGACCCCGCCGTCGACGACGCAGCCGCCCAGCCCCCGGCCGGCCTCCCCAACAGCGACGCCGCCCTCCTCCGGCCGGTCTCCCCTCGCCGGAGTTCAAAACCCTAACCCTAACCCTAATTTTCCCCCAATCGTGTCGACACGTGTCGGACACGACATGGATACGAGAAATCCCGGTTTCTGAGCCTGTTCAGGTACTCATATCTTTCTCCTCGCTGCCCCGTTTTCAATTCCGTAAATTGTGTTACGAAGCCTGTATGACCCTCTCGGTGCCCGAACAAACCGCTCGGGACATCGCGTCCTGTGGTGATCGCACACCGCGATCCAAAAATAGGAAAAATAATAACCCGATTCACCCCGGAACTGGGTACGCCCCGCCAAACGGGACGACTTGGTCGCGCGCGGTCTTCACAGATACGTGCGCAGCATTGATACGGACGTGTGGGATTTCGCGGAAGTCGATTCGGGTGTGCGTGCACACCGGGATCAACGCGTATCCGCGAATACCGTCCCGTATCCGCATTTTCTGAATCAAGCCCTAACTTCCTGTACACACGTCGGATCGAAACAAAACTTGCGCCATCGGACTCGTAGCGATACGCTGGTCCTGTGACCCAAGTTTGGTTTGATTTTGAGAACATTGACGAAATCGCGTGTCGTGGGCCCCACAGGCCCCGCTCGACGGGCGATTTTGTGATCGGCTCATCGGAATCCAATTCTGGAAGTTCCGTTGGGTTCGTATCATCGTTCCTGACATGTTGACACTAAGTTTGGTGAATTTGGATACCTTTGACCCTGACACATTTTTTGGTGCAAAGCGGGCCCACATACGGACCCCGTTTTGACCCGAAATTGACGTTTTTGTCCTTGTCTCCAAATTGGACTCAAGTATAGGCGTTTCTAGCTATTTGATACCTTCTGAGCATGATGGTAATGTTTATTTCAGCATCCGGACTCATTTCTAGAAATTTTCCCGAAACACAAAACGGTATTTGGATCTAAACATCAGGCAAGTACCTGCACTTCAAGTTTAATCTTTATATTGTGATAATTAACTCCTTGTTCTACTAGTACCATTGATGATTACACTTAGTGTTGGATTTTGGGATTTCATGTCTTGCTTTTCGTGTCGGGTGGGAGAATACTAGGAGGCATGTAGTTTACCCTTCCCCCTGTCGTGACTGCTAACTGTTGGTACACGACTGTACCCTCAGCCTTATACTTGTTATTCCTGACTGCTAGCCGCCTATGGCGTGACTTATTAGCCTTATAAACCCCTACATGCCAACTATGTATTCTAAATAACACAAGTTTACACACATAGTTCTTGTCTTGTTGCAGTTCCTGTTGTCTTGTTGTAGTTTCTATTTTCCTGTCTCATTTATTCCTGTTTTACTCATATCCCTGTTTTACAGCATTTAACTCTTAGTTATTGTTATCACTTATTTATGCATATTCTCAACATGATACTTAGTCAGTTCTTTTCTACTTGTCATAAATATTTAGTTTAATCTTGTTGTGCATTGTGTACTTTGCTCCTTTCCTGACTGGATCCGTTGATATTAGACGATGATGAGGATTATGCCCCCACCTATTATGGCCCCTATGAGGGAGCAGATGACACATTTGAGGAGCCGGTTCCCTCCCAGGAGACTACTTCTGCGGAGTAGTTAGCAGTAGTTATTTATTTTCCTTCCATCTTAGTAATCGGGTTTGTCCCCGATTTAATTTCTGGTTCTATAATAAACCATGGATCTGTTTGTCACATTTGTTTTATTTATGAAATCTTAGAATTCCTTTCCTGTTATTATCTTTGCCTACTTATAATATTGTGAATGAGCTAGATTTTATTTAACTGTGATTAAGACCTAGACAGCGTACTACCGCCGACACTGCGGCGTAGGCTGGACGTACCTACGTATTCGTGCCCGAATATCCGGGTACGGGTCGTGACAAAATGACAGTGATTGTATATATTCGAGGGTTTAGATAATTAATAATATTTTATTTTGAGAAGGATAATTAAATTTTGCATATTAACGTCTGTGAACGCCGGGGTGGAGCCTGAGGATTGATCATGTCTTGAGGTACCGATAAACACCGTGGTGAGAAATAAGATTGATGATTGTTTGATGATATCGTACAGGAGATTAATCGAATTTGACGTAACGAACCCTTAGCCAACCTTGGTCAACCCTCTATCTTCGTGTCCAGGTAAGTTGTAGCTGAGTTTGAACTTATGATTAGACGTTTCTCATCCTTGTTTGTCGTGTGTTAGATTTTGATTTGGGTTTGTATCTCATCTCTAGGTACTACGAGACTTGAGGACTTGGACGTGGTACCGGATCTCCGTCATCAGCAGCCGCACGCAGGCAAGTGTACATTGCCACCATGTATTTCAGTTTACTTATTTTCATTGTCCGTTATGTACATTGTGCGCGTATTTATGTTGACGTTCGATACACCGCATCCGGATCACAACCGGATGTTGACATGTGACTTAACATCTTAGAATAATTGCTAGATGCTTCATAGCACCTCGATGCACGCACCTGAGTACATCGACACCCCAGGACACACTTATACACCGTGATCGTGCCAGATTCCTGTATCCTGATACTGACATCATGACCAGAGTCTGGGACGACCTTAGGGTCGCGTCTGTTGAGTTATTTCTGTGTGTCGAGACTGTAGTTAGAGGTTCAGGTTCAGCGCACAATCGTTGACCGCTTGGGAAGGGAAAGACAGTTACTAGACATTTGGGCTACTCTGCACGCGCTTATATATGTATATGTAGTGATCCTGTATTATAGTATAGTGGTATCACCCGTGTGTCTCTGTGCTCGGAGCTACGGTACGACCCATGTGTCTCTGTGTTCGGAGCTACGGTTTATTTTAGAAAGTCCACGCGTCGAACATTGTCTTTAAACTGTGTCACACTTGTTTGGTTATGCTAGAGTACCCTGTTGTTGCACTTGTACTTTCTGTTTACTTGGCATGTTGTATTTCTGTACCTTGTTACGTCCCTCTGAGGACCTGGTTCCCTGCCAGTTTTGCAGCATAGATGATTACGGAGCATTTGGAGTTGCTGTTGGAGTTGCATATCTTGCGGGCATGATACCAGGTACTCATATTATATCTATTGGCATTATAGTTATTTTATATTGTTTATTTCATCTGCTGTTGTAGCCTAGTTTTTATAGACTCATACTTCTTCTCGAGTCTATTCGAGTTAGTGTGTTATGGGCGGCCGACTCTAGCACATATAGTTCTTTCTTGTATACTGTTGTACATTATGGATTGAGACATAGAGGTTTACATTTATGGGATATCTAGATAGTGCCCTTTTATATTACAGCTTATACATATTCGAGTCAGACCAGAGTCTGGTCGAATGCGTAGCTGGCGTGTCACGTATCCCTGGTCCTACGTATTTTGGGACTGGGGCGTGACACCATGCCACAGTGGATGGCACCACTAAGAGGTTCCTCGGTAAGGGTAGTGCCTCGGCTTCGTAAACCATGTCAAAGTGGCGTAGCACCGCGCATAGTCAGGTAGCCTAATGATATAAAATAAAGAGAGTAGGCAATACTACAAAGAGGTCGGCGTCCTTATGTTACAGTGGTGTGACACCACAGAGGTAAAAGGTGTAAATTCTCGGCTACGTCAGCCATCTCACAGTGGCGTAACACCGCAAGGAAGCGCAAGTCTTCATGCTGGGTAGTTTGGCACTACAAAGAGGCTGGGACCTCATGCTACAGTGGCATGACACCATGATGAGGTTTAGTCTCGGCTCTGGGCCATGTCATAGCGGAGTAGCACCGCAAGGAAGCTCGAGGCTTCATGCCAAGGACTCTTTAAAAGAACTTACCTAGAGTGTATGAAAAGAGATATAGGCCGTCTCTTGAGAAAAAACTTGTATACGCCCAAAATGTAGCGCCCCGTTCTCCCGGTGCGGAGATCGCGGCTAAGAAACACAAGACGGTATCGTTCGATCGGGATAGATTGAATTAAGAACTCGTCCTCGTTATGGATTTGTTTCTTCGGAATCGATTCCCATATTCAGTGGACTGCACCCCAAGGATCGGCTTAGCGGCAGAGTCAGGAGGGACCTCTCCGCTGTTATCTTTTATTGCCTCGGTTTTCGATGTCGCTTGTTGCTTTCGTGCTTTGAGTTGGTTTTGGGATTTGCTTGTTTTTCCTTGAACGATTTTGATAGTTTTCATTGTTTTCGTTCATTGAACTGCATTTATATTCCGAGATTGGAAAGAGAGGAAGAAGTATTAATCGAGCTGTTCGTGTGCAGGTGAACGAGCAGTAGGCGGCTTGCGAGCGGAGTCGTGAAACGCCTCTTTCCTTCTTCTTTCCAAAATCTAAGTGAGTGGCTACCAACCCGATTAGCTAGCCCTGCTTCCAAGCTTCACTCCTTCGCCCCGATCAAACGATACCAAGTAATAATAAAAGAAACCAAGATAAAAGAGAATAGACTTGGTATATTATGCTTGTCATTAAACTGCACGAACGGATACTTAACTGCATGCTTGTTCGCTTGGAAATAATCATAAACTGTTGTTTGTCTTGTGCAAATACATGTTTCATACTCGTTTTGCCTGAAGTGCATAAATGCTTAACAATTATGGATATGTCGTGTGCTCGTGTTGCCTCGAAGGCGTAAACTGATTGTTTAAGTAACGTATTGTTCGATCATGGACAACTTGTGCACAAGGGTAAGTTCTGCGGACGGTCGCTGGGGCACTGGCACCGTTCCGGTCCGGGCGGAACTCGTGTGTAGTCATCGTGTGCTGGAGGGGATAGCTTGCAACGCATCGTGTGCTTGTCGTGTGCTTATCGTGTTCTCGTTGCATGCTATCCCTGTCCTTGACTATGTCCGTTATGGCACCACGCCAGTGATCATCGTGTATATTTAAACCTGTTGCATACTAACTTGTGTCTTCGTGGCAGGGAAGGCATGGTAAGTATTGTGCAGGTAATTCAGATGGTCGGGTAAAAATCCACCTAACGGTGGCACGTTCATTTCAGTAAATTCTATATGCTGCTTACTTGTAAATGAACTAAGACAAGATAGAAACCCACAAAATATGCATGCTTCACTAAACAACGTGTTGATTGGTATAGTTCGGCTAGCTCGCCTTCACCAGCATATTTTGATATGCTGACCCTCGTTGAAACAGGTTCTCCGCACCAAGGCGAACCGAGCGAGGAGCCGAAGTCGTCTTCCCGATCCAGTCCAGCTGTTGGCGCGTCTTCACCGTGCCCTCGAAGCATTTTGAAGCCAGAAGCTGCAACTCTTTATACACAAATGCAGCTCCGTGGCAAAGCCGTCCTCTAGCCTGGAGGTCCTTAATATTTTGAGTTTATAAAAGGATGTAATGTACAGGACTGCTATCTCATTTTGAGTCATCTCTTTTGTAAGCCGTTCGGCATATTAGCTAACTCGTTCGAGAGTTTGTAATAGATGTTCATTATCAATAAAGAGAACTTTTCCATGTTTCAAATCTGTGTTTTAATTTATCTGCGTACTCTGAATATGTGCTTGCTATGCAAATCATTAAAGCCTTGTGCGGGCGCAACTCCAGGCCCGCACGGCGGTCACGATTCGGGGGACGCCTCAACGATTCTACGGAATCGGGTCGTGACACAAAATACATAAACCGAAACCAGGCGTGCACAGGGTCTTTAATGTGCAACCGGAAGCACAGCTAATGTCATTGTGGGAGTGGAAAGAATTGTAGCTATGGTGCAGAATTCAAGGCTTAGTCGATTCTTGTATCATACTGTTGTTTGACCCATGCGGGAAGATTCAAGTCGAAGCGACATCTATCCTAATGCATGATGGACAGTCACTGTGGGGAACGCTCAACCCATATATATATATATATATATATATATATATATATATATATATATATGTGTGTGTGTGTGTGGGGGGGGGGATTGTTGGTGTTGTTTCCTTTGGACTAGTAAAAATAGTCCCACATTGGCTACACCACCAAGTGGGTATCTCAATATAATACTTTGTATGAGTTGAGGTGTGCACATGGGGTGTGGTGGAGCACATAGGTGCCATGTGGGGGTGTTTTCCTACGAGAAAAAAATGATTAACTCCTCAATGAAAGTATTTATGCTTTTTTTTCATTCTCTTGGAATTATTTTCATAAGAGCTAAGCCCCAAAGGGGCTTAGCGACTTGTACTCGAACTCGGGCTTAATGGCGCAAAGTAGCACTTTGTTGGCGCATTTTGCACTTTGCACTTAGCACGTCAACATCGGCGTAGGCGCTTGTGCGCATTTGATGCGCTGTCATGCTCGAGCTTCATGTACGACCGCATGGGCGGGTCACATGCGTGGTCGCATGGACTGCCGCATGGGCGGTCGCATGGGTGGTTGCATGGGCTGCCTCATGCGCTGCTGCTACTGCGGATATATTTAAACGATTATGGAAAGATATGATATGTTATTCAGATTCATTTTTTGTGGGAATTAAAATTAATTTATACCTATCTTTTAGGGATTCATAATTAATTTGTTCCTATCTTTTCGTAAGTGTTGGGTGGCTAGTGTTTTTACCCTCTCTTTATAAATACTCTCTTAGTGCCTTTTTGAGAACTTACTTCAAAATTAGGAGACGAAGAGAGTTGCTGCTGTCACCACCATTTAAGTCCTGGGTGTTCGTGCGAGTTCAGTCAGAGGTGACAGCGAGTGTTCCAAAATTTCTTCGTAAACTTGCTGGTTCCTGGAAGCAGATCGTGTGGGAGCGAATCTTGCTTTGAGCAACGGTGATATTTATCACCCCAGCAAGCAAGTCTCTTCTTCTTCTTCTTCTTCTTCCTCCTCCTCTCTTCTATGAGTTGTAACTCTGTTCTGTCTGTCTGCAACTGCGATTGCAAGGAAGAACGAGAGGTTCATTTTCTGGTTATTGTTGTAACTGCAGGTTGTAACTGGTTCCTAATATATATAGTTCTTCGTGGAGATTGAGGATAGTCAGAGTAGAAACTTTTGTATGAACCTCTGATCTCGACCACGCGATTTTCCAACATTGATTTAGCCTCGGCATTAACACAACACAAAAAGTTGTTACTAACGTATTAGTTTGGGTTTATTCTTGATGTAATACTAAGACAATCCAACACCTAATGCCTCGATCAAATCCATTGATTTTACAAGATCTTATAGTTTGTGCATTATTTAGCCAACATCTTGGGTGATATATATTATGGGTGGTTAACAGAGGAATGGAACCCACATGTGATGCCAAAGGAAGTGGTTGTAGGTTCTGATATAAATTCTTTGAGTCATGTTGTATAATTCTTTTACATATTTCAGGGGTAAAACCATCCAATGGTAGTGATAGTTGATAGGGGTGCTTCACTAGTTCTATACACAAATACAAGTCATAACATAAAGATGCAGAAGATAATGATAGGACGAAGACCTAAGGAAATGTGATTAGAAAAAAAATTAGAATTTATGAAAAATTTGTCACAAAATTTATAAATAAAATGTGAACAATCAATAAACTACTATCAGTTTTAACTCTATAAACCTAATACCCGGTTGTTAGTCCCCAAGAATGAAATTGGTCCCTTCCTCGGACCTTCACCCACCTCCCTTGGACATTCATTCCTTCTGTAGTCATTATATATATATATATATATATATATATATATATATATATATATATATGAAGGAGTCAAAATCATATGATGAGAAACAGAAAGTTATCATATGATGAACAATTCCTTGTAAATGATCTTGCAAAGATAGCTGACACTTCCTTGTAAATGATAAACAAACAACGGGAACAAGTCGGCCTGCAGCGACCAACATTTATTATCCAAGTTCTTGACAGTGCTAAAATTTTAAAACACAATTATGTGTCATACTCATCAAGTAGTTTGTGCAGAAACTTGTTCAAAGAAAGTTTGATATGTATTACAAGAATATGAAGGAAAAAAAAAATGCAGATCGAGTATAATATAAGCACAATAGAAGCTGTAAAGCAATAGATAATGTAAGCATTTAAACAGGACAAGTCTTTGAACAAGTTTTGCTAGCTAGCAAAACTTGTATTGGATGTTTCTCTACCGGATCTTTATCGGGACTTTACTTTAAAATGGGTTATTGGATCATGCCCAAGTCTTTGCTGGACACCATTAGTTGTTGTAGAAATCAGAGTAAAAGCCGTCTAAGCTTCTGTCCAAGTTCTGGAGCTATGTAGTCCATCGCAATGAAGACACCAAATAATAGCCAAGTCAAGTAAGTTGTCAAAATTTCAGAACCATCCTTCCTTAAGTGAATACACTAGATATGAAAATAGGTTGTCACTTAAAACAAATGACCTAGTCCACTGATACAACAATAAGAATCCAAACTCGATTATTCTATCAAATGCACCAACTCACTTCGGTCGGTCGCTATATATAAATAACCATTAACCTTCTTCCCATCTCAGCAAATTTTTTTCATCTCCTCTTCTTCTTCTTCTTCTTCTTCTTCTTATTCTACCAGTGGGCATTGTCACCATGACAATGCTTCTGATTTCCTTTGTGGTAGCATTCTTGTTAATCCTTGCCCATGCCTCTGGCGCAAACTTAAACGATCATGTCGAGATCACTTGGGGAGATGGCCGGGGGAAGGTGTCGGAGGACGGGGAAATCCTCACACTTACACTTGACGAGTCATCTGGCTCTGGGTTTCAATCTACGAACGAGTTTCTTTTTGGAATGATAAGCATCCAGCTAAAGCTCGTTCCAGGGAACTCCGCTGGCACCGTGACTGCCTTCTATGTGAGCTAGCTAGCCTCCCTGCTCCCATTACACACACTAATATATATATATATATATATATATGTATGTGTGTGTGTGTCTGAAATTACATGTCTGTGAACTTAAAATGATGATTAATTAATTGTTAACTTCCATCAAATGATTGATCAGTTGTCATCCCTCGGGGTAAGACACGACGAGATCGACTTTGAGTTTCTCGGGAACTCGAGCGGGGAGCCTTACCTTGTCCACACGAATGTGTTTGTTGGGTCAGTGGGAAACAGGGAGCAGCAATTCTATCTGGGGTTTGATCCCACTGCAGACTTCCACACCTACACCATTCTATGGAATCCAAAAAATATCATGTACTTGCTTCCTCCTGCATATCTATATATATCTATGGCTTCTTTCTTTTCTGTTGGTGACATTAGTTTCATGATCGATCAGCTTCTCTGTGGATGGGTCTCCCATTAGAGTGTTCAAGAATGGCGAGTCGGTGGGAGTTCCCTATCCTAAGAAGCAAGCGATGAGGATCTACTCTAGCCTCTGGAATGCTGATGACTGGGCAACTAGAGGTGGGCTCGTCAAGACGGACTGGTCACAGGCGCCATTCACTGCCTCCTACAGAAACTACAGCGCGGAGGCGTGTGTTTCCTCTTCTTCTTGTGCTTCGGGTTCGTGGATGGAGCAGCAGATTGACGAAGCAGGCCTCGCAAAAATTCAATCATTTCAAAGGCAGCACATGGTTTATGATTACTGCAAAGATGTAAAGCGCTTCCCACAAGGCCTCCCTACCGAATGCAAACCAGCAGAGTCTAATTAAGACTACCTACAAATTAATCTAGCCGGGTTTCTTTGCCTATGCAATAAGAATAGAACAGCATTAATATCTGTCATTGTAAGATCACTACAATTAAGCTGGTCAATGTTTATGTATCTCAGTATCGATCGATCTGGTTGAAGTATTATTTCTTGTGTTCCTACCTGCACCGATATTTGATCCATGTTCTACATACGTACTGTTAGTCCCCAAGTCAGATCAATAGCAACTAGCGATAGAATTCTCCAAAGCTGGAAGTTGTAACCCATTCTAACACAATAATATGTATGTATGTATGTATGTACTCAAGGAAGGAAGGAAGGAAGGTGTACACTAACAAGTTTCTCATACTTAACCAACACCAGCAACGACACCACATATAAGTTAATTACTTTCTATAGAAGAAATTTTCTCTCAGAATTGTATAGCCAGTGAGAATGAAGCTGGCTGGCAGGCAGCAACTAATTGAGAAATAACTAGTAGAATTATGAATTTAAATTTGATATCATAATGAATTTTAGGAGGGGGAAGGGTAGATTAATTGTACCCTTTCTTATATGAAATAACATTTTCTTTTCTTTTCTTTTCTTTCTTCTGGAGCTGGTTCCTGAATGGATATCGAAGAAGGTGGGGGGGGGGGGGGGGGGGAGCTTTCTCTACTATACTCTCTCGTATTGCGCAGTACAAACTCCAATACAACGTAGGAGGCTACACTTTCATATATAAGACCATTATGCACAATTTGTTTTCTTCTAGTTTATTACCAATGTCTTAATTGGATTTAATGTTATTTTGAGTCCTTTTTCTGCATGATGATGAAACATGTTGCTCAAGACATTTATTTCAGTAGAACGGAACCAACAAAAAGTATGCATATTTTACTAGTACTAGGTAGGATCATCTCAGAAAAATGCCTTGGGCTGATCAGCCATCTCCTCTACATTAGGGGATTCCTCCTACGCCTAGAAGATCTCATGTAGTTAGATCTCATGTAGCTTGCATACAGGAAGGCAGGTCGCTCCAATTGTTCAAATTTAAATTGAGATTATGGTAATTTTGGCAAGAGTTATATATATATATATATATATATATATATATATATATATATATATATATGTGTGTGTGTGTGTGTGGGTAAATAAGATACGAGCCATAGTGATCATTTTCCTAAATGAGTCATATACATTTGGACCAATAGTAATAGAGTGTACTAGTGCACATGGATTCACATGGGATGTGGGAATCCATTCATATTGGTCCACGTGTGCATGGCTCATGTAGAAAAATGAACACTATGGCTCATATCCCGTTTACCATATATATATATATATATATATATATATATATATATATATATATGGTCCTTCTACAATACAAGCATTGTGTCACGTCCCGATCTCCCGCAGGCAAATCGGCCGTTCCCGCTAGGCGAGAATCACCCTCGTCAGCGCTCCCGCGGAACGATCGCTTGACCCATCTGGACATGATGCCGCACGAGCGTGAGCCACGCCGGTGCAAGGCCGTGGTCCATTGGCTGGCGGTAAGAGTTCTAAGCCACAGAGTCGCACAGATTGTCCGAGTGCAGCGGAGTTATGAACGCATAGGCGATCGGTAACAAGTTCACTGAGTTGACAAATATAGCGGAAGCATTGAAACACAAGTTGAAGTAAAGCAACTCTTTATTGATATAAACATGTGTTACAGGCGGCGTATAGCCGAGATTACAAGTCGCTCAAGCCTCTCTCTGAGACAGTAAAAGCGTGCCAAGTGGCTACAATAGTGGAATGATTTGTACAGGCGATATTCAGGCAAGTTCCAACATTATGTCTTGTATATGTGCTTCAGTTCCGGACGCACCATTGCTTCGGAGTGATCTCCATGCCTAAGCACGCACGAAGGAGGCATCTGCACCAAACGAGGTTCTCCCGCACCCTGCATACAAACTGGTGGATTATCAGTACATTGAATGCACTGGTGGGGAAGCTACTCGCCCGCTCGACAAATCCAAACACGTAATACAGGTTCCGTGCACCAACTATTAAGTTGTCTTTCTAGTTGCCTTAGGATCAGTTTCATGCAAATATTGAATAGCCTAACCGTGTGGCAGTGCGCCGTGCAACATGAGAGGAAACACGGCGAGACTTACCAACTTACCATTTCTCCTTCCCTGTCCGAGGCAAACAATATTAATTCAAGTACGGGCAAGTATAAGCATTCAGGGGCATTCATATGAAAACCAAGGCAATAGCATATACAACACGAGAGTCATTGAACGGGACAATATTTGGTGTGCTCAGTTGTTCTTTGATGCGATGCAATGACTCGCACGCGGATAGCCGCTAAGCGAGGATGACTTACCTATATGAACATGAGTCGCTGGCATAGCCATAAAGGACTAATCCCAGACTAGAATGGAACGCAACGAGAGCACACGATGCGCTACGAACCATTTTGCCCGAACACGAGGGATTGTACATGAAGTAGTCCAAGGCCAAGATGGGATGCAACGAAAGTACACGATGCGCTACAAACTATCTCGCCTGCACACGATGGACTACACATGATGTGGTCCCGGGAAAGTGGAATGCAACGAAAGTACACGAGGCGCTAAAAACCACTCTCCCGAATACGAGGGACCACACGTGAAGTTCCATCCGGATCGGATCGGCCCCAGTGCCCCGGTGACCGTCCGTGGAACTGTACCTCATTTCCGAGTTGTCCGCGACATGCAATTATTGGATCTTTCAATTATCACGAGATACACGAGAATACGAGAACACGAGTGCACATGAACACGAGAACACGAGTGCACTGGAACACGAGTACACGAGTACACGAGATACTTGGATCTTGATTTCTGTACAGTGAATAACTTGCCAAGATCAATCAGGCACGGAACGACTACTTAGTAGTCTCCCGGGGTTTGGATAAAAATAAGGCAACATTCAAGCAGACAAGCATGCATTTGCATAAATACAACATTCACGTTAGCTCGGGCCCGAAGGTGAGCAGAGGAGCGAGATCGTTAGGGGACTCTTCCGAGCAACACGTTCTAGGGTAGCATGCGAGGGTCTGAACATATTTAAAAGCAATATTTTATTTCCATGTTCTAGCATAAGCAATACAAGTTGGGATTATTCCCTTAGCTAGGTGCGTTAGATTCTTATTAGCATGCAGGGGGTGATTCACCTAGCGACTAGCATGAACATTCCAGATTTTTATGTGTGTTGGCTAAGCAAAGACAAGTTCACCATAGCTACCCACCTTAGCGATGATTCGCCTCGGTAGAGCGATACGTCAAGCGAGCCTCTGAAAGCCTAAGCTGAATTCCTGCAGGGACAAGTCTGGATATCCTTTGCTTCTTGTTTGAGGCAAAACGGGTCGAAACAGTTGCACATATGCCGTTTGAAATAGCAGTCCGCTAGAGCGGAACGGGGTGTTACACATTGTATCGATACATCACATACAATTGCATTATAAAATTGTAAAAGTACAAGAAAGTCCTTCTAATCTGAATCATTGGATCAACAATCAATGGTTCAGATTTTGCTTGTATCGATACAAAGTTTGTATCTAAATTTTTTTTATCTATATATATATATATATATATATATATATATATATATATATATATATATATATATATATATATATATATATATATATATACAGTTAAGACTGATATACCTGGATGGGGTGGTCTTGGGTTTGAGACCCCTGTAGAAGCATAAAAAATCTAGATCCATGCGCCCAACAAACATGGGTCCCAAAATTGACTCAGGAAAAATTAGGCCGCATAATGACTATGAGGCCCAGAAAAGTAGCTACCATGGGGCCAACAGTAATCAAAGTCCATGCGCCATAGTGATTAAGCCCCCGGCACCATAATGATCCAGTGTTATGTGCCGACGGCTTCATAACTAGTGTTCCTGTGTGCTATCAGTGCCATGAGCCACAAAGTAACTAGTATTTCCATGCGCCAGTAGTGTCATGCGCCACTAAGTGACTAGTTTTTGCATGCGCCAGCAGTGCCATGTGCCACTACTCCCTCAAGCATCCATGTGCCCCAATACTGGCCACATAAAGACCTGACAGAAGATTTTGTCTGACACAGAATCCTGACAAAAAGGACTTTCTGAACGCCTCAAAAGACGTGAGTACGCTAAACGACATAACCTCACGTCAGCATGAACTTTACTCCTAACAGACGTGCAGCACCACGTGTACGAGGCCACATGCGTTCCATGCGTCTCTAGCCCCATGCATTCTAGAATCCATGCATTACATGTGTCTCTGGCCCCATGCGTTCCAGATTCCAAGCGTGTGAGAATCGTCTAAAAGTATTCGTCTTTTATGCGGGTACATATTTTGTGCTAGTTCACTACAAAAATACTATAAAATAGCGATGGATCTTAGCGACGGATCACATTCCGTCACAGGTGTAGCGACGGAAGATCGAAGACATAGCGACTAATATATTTATATATAAATATATATTAATTTATGTCGCTATTTCGTTGTTGTGGTGTCGATTTTATCTCAGCGACGGAATAGCGACAAAATTTTTTATCGCTGCTGTAAACCCCCTCACCCAAATTTAGGCCTACTTGGCTTAGATAGTGAAACTATGGCTACTTTGAATCCAATTAGAAATAGAACACGGAATTTTAGATAATTTTATAATATTTATATCACTTAGTGCACCTTACCGTTGCTTCGATAATTGGAGCACTACACTAGCCATTGTCTTCCTATAAATTTTACACTCTTGTCCTAGACATGCCCGTCTTCCATTCTGATATTTGTGTAACTTATAATTATGCTCTCTTGTGCTACATTTTAGTCGCACGATATTCATCGCGGACGTTATTTCTTAATTCTAAATAATTCTAACTTTGTATCATTGTGCGTTCCAATCAAAATTGGAGACACAATCTTGACCCATTTCGTGCAACCCAAATTATGATAATATTCTATTCTGAGTCCCCTATATCCATGATACTTGTGTCCCATCTAATTTTAGCCCCATGCACTTCTAATTAATTCCAGAACACAATTTGTATTAATTTTAATTAAATTAATCCAATTTCCATCTTTGTGTAATTTTCTAATTGTTGGACATTTTTATGCAAAAGTGCATTAAGGTGTCCACACCATTGGACACAGTACATGAAGAAACCTATTTTTTCTTTATATAAATTTTTCCATGATTTTTGGAATGTGCAAACACAAACATCGCCCTCATTTAACCCTAGTCTTGCATTTTAAACAATGCAAATTATAGCCCTCCAAACATCCCCATGTCAAACCAAGGCCCAACCCCAAGGATGTTGACCAAGCCCAACTCCCTAGGTCAACATCAAACCCTACCTTTTCTACCTATAAATACAATTTTTATTCCTTTTCTTTTCCTTTTTATATTTCAAACCAAATACCATCCTCTTCCTCCTGTGCATCCCCTACCCCCGCCGGAGCACCGTCGGCCGCTGTCCCTCGACTCGCCGGAGCACCCCAGTCTCCTGGACAAGATGACCTCCACTTGCACCGAGCACCGCCCTCTTCTCTCTTCCCTGTCCTCCGCCGACCTCCCTCTTCCCTGTCCTCCGTCGACCTCCCTCTTCCCGTCTCCTCCTGACCCGCCGGAGCCCAGTTCCGCCTGAGCAGCCTGCCCTCAACCGATGCAGCGCCCGACTGAATGCCACCCCGCCATCCTTCCTCCCGTCGACGAGCCCGCTGAACTCGCTGGAGCCCCGCCATTCTCGACCTCACCTCTTCCTCCACGCTCACCGCACCACCGTGTCTCCCCGTTCTCACCCCGACCCGCCTACAAGCCGACCGGAACAACCTCGACAACCCATCGTCTCCCTCCTTCTTCTTCGATCGTCTTTCCTGTTGCTATTAACGCCGGAGCCCGATCTCCTCCGCCGTTATCTCCTCGACGAACAGCAGTAGCCTCGAGCCGCTCGACTCCTCTCCGGTCTCCCCCTCACCCCGACCTCGCCGAACCACCACCTCCCTCGTCTCTCCTCTTCCCGACCTTCTGCACCACACCACTAGCACCACCACTGCCCACCATCTCCTCTCCACTCTCCTCCGCCTGACTCGACTCCCCCTGTTCCCTGTCCTCCTCCACGGCCGCCTGAACCCTGGCCGGAGCAGCCTCCTCCCCTTCCTCAATCATCACCACCATTAACATAATCATCACCAGCATTCCTATCATCATCACCCTAATCACCATTATCATCACCTACATCATCATCATCATAACCTCAATCATCATCACCCTCGTCGTCATCGTCGTCAACATGCGCGCACCCCGAGGTTCGAACCTGTCTCTCTTCTTCTTTTTATGTGTGCTTGTATATATGCTATTAGGACATGAGTATTGCTTTATGACAGTTAGTTGACATCAGACCCTGAGTCGGTGAACCCAACTCGTATACGTATACGTACGCGTATGCATATATTGTTTAATTTAGTATATAGATATATATTTAGTATATATATATATATATATTGTGTAGGAATTTAATGCAATACCAGTTATGACTATATATGTATTTATGCGGTGTGGCCATGATTGCTAGTAGTGGGTATTCCGTGACTACAATTTACTTAATATATATATATATATACATAATGTATGACCATATGTGTTTACTGTAGATATCCCGTAGTTACATGACCTTGTGACCCTGAGTATTAGTAATATGTCTGCCTTGTGTATACTGACGTACTGGTGAGACCGTGTTAGTTGACTGTCTGATTGTGCATAGTATTTGAAGACGTGACACCCATGCATTTAGACGCACGCTTGACCCTGCTAGATGACCAGTATTACCCCCTAGCGTACCCTCTGAGTTCAGTGTCATTATGGTTATACGTGTGCTAGTGCAATGGCTGATGTTGTATTGTATTATATTATATGTATATAGGACCTATCGGATTGATCTGTGCGACTTCAGGAGCAGGTTATTGGTACTACGCATCTTTTTTGTCAGGCAAGTATACCTTGTCATTGTAGTGTTATTTATATTCCATATATTGCATGCATCTTACTTCTGCTCATTTAGTTCATATATTTTAAACTGCTATATAAATTGCGCGTCCAAGCAAACTTGGGTGCAACAACGATGATGTCGTATTCTATTTTTATTATGTATATGTGTAACCTCAGTATCCTGGAATTCATGCTTAAATTTTGTTATTAGGTTGATTTGGGACTATTGGGATTTTTCCATAATTTTTAGCTAATTAAAAACTAGTAACCCTAATTTCTTAGGACTTTCAAGAATTTATTTTAGGAACAAATATTTTAGGTTCTAAATAATAAAATATATTTTCTAGAATTTTTTGGTAATTTTCTGATTATTTTTAGCATTTATTTCGAGTTAATTAAGGAAAACTGAATTAAAAACTAATTTCTGAAAAAAAACCAAAAAGTAATTAATTCTTCCCAGTCAGCAAACAGGGGGCCCACCTGTCAGCCTCCAGCAGCGAACAGTGCCTGGCCCGCCTGTCAGTGCCCACGGGGTGGGTGCGAGCCGAGCCGAGCCGACCTCGAGCCGAGCCGAGTCAGAGTTCGACTCGGACTCAGCTGAGCCGAGCCGCGTCGAACTGTGACCATCCGATTTGGGTGGGCAGCGTTGGATGGCTGACACATGTCAACTCTGAGCCGCGGCTGTACTCTCTCTCCTCTATATATATATATAATAGTTTAGTTATTTTCTAGGGTTTTTCTTGAGCCAATTTTTGGAGAATTGCCATCTAGGGTTCCTTCATCTTCCAGAAGCCATTGCGCATAGCTCTGGACTCCAAACGAGGCCTAGTTTTTTGTATTAGAACAATATTGAGGTTAGATTTCTGATTATATAATTTTTTTTACGAAACTATGAGTATTAAATTCTAGAAAATTCGTAGAGCACAGCATGTCTGAAAATAGACGTGTTTTAATATTTTTGCGATTTCGGGAGAACCAGGAATCAGAATCATGAACCGTTTAAAGTTTCAGAAAGATAATGTCGAGATAATTGACATATGTTTTTCCCAGAATTTAATTCGAATTATTTATATACTTTTAATTCTGTAGAACTTTTAGGTTAGAATTTAACCATCGGTGCACGATACGAAATTTGTATGTGCCATAATTTCCAAACGAATTTGAATTCGGATGAGCCATAAATTCCAACATGTTTTTGACGCTGAAATCTATAGGAAATCATGCATGAAAGTTGAGTTTGTGTCGGTTGACTTTTTGGTCAATCGATCGCCTCGATTTGCGTGTCATGAGTCTCGAGTTGATAAAATTTAGTTTCTTTGGACAAAATTTAGGAATTAACCTAAAAATCAGAATAATAAGATTAAAATAGGATTTTAGAGTAATTATTCTAGAATTAAATAAATTAAAATAAATTATCTTTTGACATGGTAAATTTGTAATACATAGGCTATTTGGACTATGACTTAGATTCTGATTCATACCAGCAGCAGGACCCCAGGCAAGTACATTCTCTAATAATTTCTATTATTTAATAATTTCTATAATTCCAGTATTTAGAAATGTTACATCTGACTCTTGACACTGTGCTACACAGACTAGTATATAGATTGGATCTTTAGTCATGAGATGTTACATTGGTTATCGTATTGACATTGTATACGACATTGACATTAGACATTGATATTAGACATTGTACATGATATATTAGACATTGATCGTGTATCGTGACGTGTCATGATTGGATCCACAGTACTAGTTGGAGGCGAGAAAATTGCTAGTGAGAGATGTGATCAAAATACCTATCGTACAAGTGTAAACATTGAACAGTATTAATCATACACCTCACGTATGATTAGCCAGGCCATGTAGTCATCGAACAAGTTCCCAAGCCGATCACATTTTGAAACTACGATTTCAAACACTTAGAATAGTTACAGTTCCTTATTTTTAGTTCATATACTACATCACCCGTATATGATATTATACCTTGTTCTCTTTATTTCATATATGCACTAACTGTACCATATTGCCTATATTGTCTGTCTCTTTATTTTGCCATTGCATTTATTCATTGTCTTCTTTCAGTATATAGCATCATCTATTTATTGTTTTATAGTCCTTATCAATTAATTGGAACTGTTATTTGAGATGTACTTTGCTCCATCCTGACTGAAAATATTTTTCCAGACTGCGCCTTAGAGGACTGGTGTCCGACATATTATGGACCACAGAGAGAGTAGCTGCAGCCTTGGACTCTGTAGCACAGGTGTGATTCCCGGGAGGTCTAGCCGGGATTACTAGTTATTTAGTTAGTTTCTTTTAGCAGTTTTTGGTACTGGATTTGTCTCCGGCATATTTAGTTGAGACTTGGATATTATTGTTGAGTTAGATTATTTTTATTTTAGACTTGAGTTGCATTTTGATTTATTTATTTCTTCGATATCTTATCGTGCTTTAGTTTATGTGATTGAGTATTTCATATTATATTATGATATCTTTGATTCCTTATGGAGTTGGATGCTCGTGTGAGAATGATTAGATAGTATTGTGACCTAGACAGCGTTCTACCGCCGATGCTGCGGCGTAGGCTGGACGTACCCACGCTCTCGTGCCCATATACCGGGTGCGGGTCGTGACAATATACATTGACCTAGTTTATGAGACCACCCTATTATCATGAGACATTCATTAGGTTTTATTGGCCGTGACACAGCTGTTACACGAGTGTGAGTCTCATGTAGGACACGGACTGCGTATTGGGTTGGGCTCATGTACGTATGGGATGTGCATTAGGGATAACTGCCGATAGAAACTTTGTATGCTAGTAGACTTGGCAGTTATTAGAGGTATTATCGTGTCATGGATGTGACATGTTTAGAGCATGGGATGGGGAGAACAACAAGTACGGCATTTGGGCTCCTTTGTACTTTTTTTTTATGTAACCCGCACGCTCCGCCGGAGATGCGTGGTCGTGATGACCCCTATATTACCTGGCGGCCTCTGCCGTTCAAAAAACGACATACTTTTTAGGCTCCTGAATCTCCAAGAGAATCATGCCAAACCTATTTGGCCAGATAGCCCACTTGTAAGAAAGTTGTTCTTAACGTGCATTTACATAGACGGTTAGGCGACCCATTGGATGTTTATTTCAGTACTTTATTTGTATGCTTTTATGTATCTTGTTATGTCCCTCTGAGGACCTGGTCCCTTTCCAGGTGTAGATGTTCATAAGTATTCGCAGGAGCGCAGATCCGGACTAGTTACTTATATTTTCGAGGAGGTCTTCTCTTCGAGTATCAATGATTGTTAGTTGTTGTACTTATATTGTGTTTGCTTTTATATTCTAGTTCGGCAGTGGATTTGTTTCCATCCGACTGTCATCCTTAGATACTTCATATTGAGATCTAGTTATATAGATATTGGTTATTTATTTATTTATATTTTCTGTGGATGAGATTTAGATTATGCCCTGTGACTTGTGATAGTTTATACCACTTGTGAATTATTGTTCATATTATAGCGTACGTGTGTTATGGTTTCCATATATTGGAGTACCATATTCATACGGCTGGCATGCTTACGTGTTCCTAGTCCTACGTATTTTGGGACTGGGACGTGAATATTTTTAGTGGTGGCCCATGCAGGTTGAGAGCATATTGTCTCAATTACATTACTATACCGAACAAGCCTGCAATTAGGATTAGAGTATAGGATCTCATTCACATTCGACTATGACTCACCTTCCTTCCAATCTGTTCTATTTAAATAATTGTATCCTGCTTGATTCATGTACTTCCTAATAGTTCCTTGAGTATATCCTTCTCCTAGAGTATAGAAATCCTTGTTATTGGAATGATAATTAGGATAATATTCCTACTAAGAATACAACTAGGATATTGACATATCACTAAGTTTAGCATACCTAATGAACCCTAGCATCCCTTGCCTATAGGTTGATTTACCATTACCCCTTGATATATTTATAAATGATTTGAGAGTAGCATAGACACTACTAAAGTACAAAGGAGCCCAAATATCGTACTTGTTGTTCTCTCCACCCCATGCTCTAAGCATGTCACATCCATAACACGATAATACCTCTAATAACTGCCAATTCTACTGGCATACAAAGTTTCTATCGGAAGTTATCCTTAACGCACGTTCCATACGTACAGGAGGCCAACCCAATACGCAGTCTGTGTCCTACATGAGACACACTCGTGTAACAACTGTGTCACGGCCAATAAAACCTAATGAATGCCTCATGATAATGGGGTGGTCTCATAAACTAGGTCAATGCATATACATAATAAAAATAGTATACCTTGCCATTGTACTGTTATTTATATTCCATATATTGCATGCATCTTACTTCTGCTCATTTAGTTCATATATTTTAAACTGCTATATAAACTGCGCGTCCAAGGAAACTTGGGTGCAACGACGATGGTGTCGTATTCTATTTTTATTATGTATATGCATTAACCTAGTTTATGAGACCACCCCATTATCATGAGACATTCATTAGGTTTTATTGGCCGTGACACAGCTGTTACACGAGGGTGAGTCTCATGTAGGACACGGACTGCGTATTGGGTTGGCCTCCTATATATATGGGACGTGCGTTAGGGATAACTGTCCATAGAAACTTTGCATGCTAGTAGACTTGGCAGTTATTAGAGATATTATCGTGTCATGGATGTGATATGCTTAGAGCATGGGATGGGAAGAACAACAAGTAAGACATTTGGGCAAAGTAAGCATATAATGACCCCTAATTTAATTTATTTTATTCATTTCTGGGCCAAATTAATTTTTGGCCCATTATATTTATATTACTACATTCTCTTAAATTAGAATAGACCGACACCCGATACCGATACCGATGAGTTTCAAATCCTTATTATGAAAGCATAGTTTATAGTATCGGCCGATACCGATACGGTTTGGCGTATCCCGATCTAATACCGACCGATACCCGATACCCGATACCCGATACCGATGAGTGTCAAATTAAATTGAACATAAAGGGGGTGTGCATGAGAAGGAACTTTGTATCTTATCCTAACTCATCTTTGTATCTTATCCATATTGTTTGAATATATATGGTACATGCAGAATCAATGAGTCGATACTTAGTTGATCGATCGTGGATGTACAATTGACAATATGAGAGTATATGATTGGTTTGACAGATAATTTTAGGGCGAGCATTGAAGAATTTCTCAAATACGCCAGTAGTCAACCTTATTTCATGGATTGGTGGCTCGTCAAGTGCCCTTGTGTCAAATGTCATAATATTCTTGTATCTCCTGCTCCTCCTACAGCTCATGCTCCTCCTGCTACTCCAGCTCCTTCGATGGCTCTTCTGGCTCCTCCTGCTGCTCCGTATGTCGTTCCTGAGGATCTAGAATAGATCATCGTTGTGGTTATGGCACAGTGCACGGCTACCCGACAACCGCCGTCGCCGCCTCTGCCTCCACCGTCGACTTGATATGTATTTTTGTTTTTATGATAATTTGACAGTTTATTGGATGTATTTGTATATAGCTATATATGTTTGGATTATGGTAGTGTATAATAACTTATGGCTATGCACTTATATTTAAGTTTTATTGTATTTGTTTGATGTATTTCATTGTGTTTGATGTATTCGAATGTATTTGTGTATAAGTAATTTGATTTTATATAATGTTACAGGAGTAGAAATTAAGTGATTCTTTTCTGTAAAAAAAAGTATTTATGTTTAGCGACGGAATAACGACATATTAGCGACGGAAAATCCGTCGCTAAATATGTCTGATACCCAAAAATATAGAATTTTTGGTATCAACATAGTCGCTATGTCCGTCGTCTTTAGCGACGGATTAGCGACAAAAATTTTGTCAGTGAGCTTCTGAAAAATTTGATAAAAATGGGCTCACACTTTTCGTCGTTAATCCGTCGCTAATCCGTCACCAAATAAAGCGACGTAAATATTTTGTCACTAATCTGTCACTGTAATTCCGTCGCTAAGTTTATCGTAAATCCGTCGCCATGTCGACGGATTAGCGACAAAAATATGGCAGAGACACTTTAATTAGTGACGTCATATTTTCGTCACTAATTTGTCGCTATATTTAAATAGCGACAGAAATAGGCATTTTAGCGACGAAAAATTTCGTCGCTAAAACTCTATATTTTTGTAGTGGTTATTGTATTTTATTGGATCTCGAGGAAGTTCAAAAATTCTTAAAATTAAAACTTTACTACCTGACCAATATACCGACGGTATACAACAATATACCGACAATATACTGCCTGGCAGATATTTGTTTCACTTTCGAGATATTTTCGAGATATTTCTCTATAATAGTACTTGAGATATTTTATTTATTTATTTCTCTTTCTCTCTCCTCTCTTCTTCATTTCTCTCTCGAGCATGAAAGCATGGTCTTGAGACCTGGAGTGTGGTTTCTGAACTCCTTCGTGGTGGTGGACTAGAAAATTTAGGCTGGGAGCTCGCGTTAGGCAAGTACACCTTGCCGATTTCGTGAACTTCTTTTACTTTCTGTCATTTTACTCTTCTGGAGCTTTGGTTATTACTTTTTAGGTAGGACATACTTTACTATTATTGTTCATATCGTGATTTCTAGCCTAGTGATCGTCTCGATTTTAATTTCTGGTATAATCTTGTTCCGTCCCTTTTTGGTAACTCGGTAATAAAAACGGTACCGGAGTTGTGACCGTAAGATTTAGTCCATATTGTGATATGAGACTTACCCTTACTTGAATTATTGTTAGACTTGGTTCTGGTAATTTTTGGGGTTTGATTTGGTCCCGAAAATCAGACTTGACTTAACCATGATTATTCTTGGGAACCAGCATACCGACGGTATGCCAATTTCGACCGAGTTAATTTTTAGATATTTTCCTATGAATCCTATCGGCATACCAACGATGTACTATAGTATACCGACAGTATATCAATCTTGCCTACATTGTTAGATTTTTTCTTGGCCGGCATACCGATGGTGTACTGGACTGTACCGACGGTATACCGATTTGTGAAACTTTTTTTCCAGTAACTTTTTGCCTACTTGGAACGGCATACCGAATGTATCCTACAATATACCGACGATATACCAATTTTTTGGAATCCAGAACTTACTGTATTTTTTCTATCTCTGGACCGGTGTACCGACGGTATACCGATTGTGCACTTTCTTTAGGAATTCTTGGTTTTCGTGATTTCATATTGATACTTATGGCTTTTGCTTGGACACGCGATGACTTGACCAGATTCAGACATGAACTTATATGGCTTCAGATGACTTGACTTGGCTTTACTCGATTTCATCCGGCTTTGCCCGGCTACACGTGATGGCATGATTGACTGGACTTAACTTGGCATGACTTTGCATGGCTTCATCGGACATGGCTTGACTTGGTTTCACTTAGTTTTATCTAGTTGGACATGGCTTCACATGGTTGTACATGACTTTACCTGATTTCACATGGCTTTACCTGGCTTTACTTGGATTAACATGGCTTCACTGGGCTTTACCTGGCTTCACTTGGTGACATGTGGCTTGGTTGTTATCGTAGCTTACATGAGTCTGTTTGTAAAATGTATATAAAACTTGTTTATATTACTATTAGAACTTATTTTATTACATCATGCCTAGGATGGATTATGCGGAATGCCACACCTGGATTCGTACAAGAAACTGCTAGGGGTTAATAACTAGAGATTCACTTAGTACATGGCTAGGTATTTTTTTAGACTACATGCAGTCCCGGTTATTCATACAGTTATCTTGAGGAGTATCCAGTAGTTTATATTATGGAGTATCTTGAGGAGTATCTGGTGCTGGTTTGTGCATATGGATATCCCGGACGGACTGCAGGGGCATGCGATCAGAAGAAACTCTAGCATCTCGTTACATTATAATTGTTAGTAATTAGGATTATGATAACCCTAGTTAGTTAAAGTATCAAGCCGTACTTATATGGTTTGTCATGATTTATAGATGATGGATAGTCTAGGCTTTACATGTTCATACTTTTATTTTATGCACTTATTACCCTATTGATTATCAGTTCAGGATATATCTTATTACAGGTTTACAGTACTTCCTTTATTATCCTGAGATCATTTACATTCAGTCTTTACTTTCAGTATTTGTATTGCTTGTGTTGTTGGTTTAAGTTTCTAAATTGACTTCCTTTGTGGTACTTTCTATTTGGGGGTCAGTGTAAACACCCTGAATTTTTAGTATAAAATTTTTAAGCAAGTTATTACGAATTTAGAGTATTTTCTGGAACCAAAAGCGAAGAGGATTGAGATTAAAGAATTTTTAGTGTGGCCAAAGGGTGTTAGATTATTCTGGAAATAATATAATGTGATACAATAGAAAACCGGACCTATGGTAATTTTCGGTGAATTGTTTGGACTCCGTAGCGGCGTTTTACGCCTTTGAGACTATTGATTTCTAAAACCGAACCAAACCAAGCTCAAACCAATCCAGTTTAAACCCACCAAAGCGGGTCAGACCCGAACTGCTGTAGAACCCGACCCGTTGCAAACCCTAGCCGTGAACACTGTTCAGGCTATTTAATCCGCCTCGGCATCCGTGCCGCCGCCATCCACAACCATCGTCCTCCTCGGAGCCGTCACCTGTCTTCGACCAGACGCCGAAAACCTAGCTGTTGAACTCCTCCTCCGCTGTTCAACACTGTTCTCTCCCCGACCAACTCGTCGGAGCTTCGCCTGTGACCCACGACCCCGATCTCCTTCCACCCAGTCATCGACCTAGCCGCTCATCCCCCATCTCCGCCTCGTCAGCAACCCCGCCGCCGTACCCCGATCTCTGCTGCTCCCCCCATCGCCAGCGACCCAACCCTCGACCCTTTTCCCCTACGCGCGAGCACAGACACTCGTCCCCGACTCCTTCGAATCCCAGCCCGCTGTCGACTCCAAGCTACCGACTCGCGACGTCATCGACCCATCGCCGAGTCCAGCGCGACCCCGGCGTCCCTCAACCCTCTGCCCATCTCCGCCCTAGACGCCGAGCAGCCGCTCGACTGCTTCACGCGGCCTCGATTCTCGCAGCGTCCGCCGCGAGTTCCTTTCCGTCGGTCGACGCAGACTCAACAGCGTCCACGGAGCCCTCGGCCTGAACGTGAGCGGCAGAACTCCACAGCAGACCCCGGATACACCGCGAGGACACGACCAGGACTCGGCTCGCGTCAAATTGGCTCACGGACACGTGGATTTCAGCATTCACGGAGCCCTGTTCAGGTACCGATTTCTCCCAACGCGTATCTCCGTTTTCAATTCTGTCAGTTGCTATACGTAGACTGTATAACCCTCTCGATGCCCGTGCAACTCGCCCGGTGCATCGCGTCCTGTGGTGATCGCACACCGCGATCCAAAAACAGGAAAAACAATACCCCGTTTCACCCCGGAACTGAGTGCGCTCCGCCAATCGGGATGATTTGGTCGCACGCGGTCTTTACCGAACCGTGCGTGTCGTTGATACGGTCGTGTGGGATTTCGCAGAAGTCGATTCGGAGGTGCGTGCACCCCGGAATCAACGCGTATCCGCCGACGACACTCCGTATCCGACCTTTCTGGAACATGTTGTAACTTTGTGTACACACGTCAGATCGAGACAAAGCTTGCGCCATTGGACTCGTAGCAATACGCTGGTCCTGTGACCCAAGTTTGGTCCGATTCTGAGAACGTTGATAAAATCGCATATCGTGGGCCCCACCGGCTCCACTTGACGGGCAATTTTGTGAAGGGCTCATCGGAATCCAATTCTGGAAGTTCCGTTGGGTTCGTATCATCGTTCCGGACTTGTAGACACTGAGTTTGCAGAATTTGGAGACCTTTGACCCTGACACGCTTTTTGGTGCAAAGTGGCCCACGTGTGGACCCCGCTTGGCCCGAAAATGACCATTTTGCCCCTGTGTTCAAATTGGACGTAAGGACAGGCAATTCTAGCAGTTTGATACCTTCTGAGACTGTTGGTGATATTTATTACAGCTTTCGGAGTAGTACCTACCGGATCCACCGATACCAGGACGACAGTTGATATTCAAACATCAGGCAAGTGTACCTTGCCATCTCTGCAGTATTGTTACCTAGTTTTCTTACTTCATATATTTACTGTGCATGCTTAACCTAGGACCGTTTGACATACTTAGCGTCCGATTATCAGTCGGGTGTCCACATCGTACGCGGTGTTGGGTAATATCATTTAGATATGGACATACGTGACACTTTATATTCTCGTACTTGTCTTACCAAGTACACTTTGACCCAGGACACAGGACACTGATCATGAGACAGGATCTTCCCGAGATATTCGTGGTGATTCTGTATAGGATACAGGACTTGACCTAGATTCTATATTCTATATACATTATGACTTGTGTATTAGATATGACTCCGCTGACATGGACGTGAGACGTTATGTTCATGATTTGCATGGTTACATTGGGTGGGGAGAGACACACAGACTACAGGCTGATCATATATATACGCCCCTACTACTGTGAGGCCCAAGACTCTGAAGCCCGTGCTTGGCCCATTACTCATTATTACTGTTGCTACCGGCTCCCCTACACAGAGCTTGTAGTATGCTTCAACCTGAGCTCTAGTGCTGCTCTCATCTTGCATATCACTTAGCTGGTTATTTTAGTATTCCCTATTGTTCCATCTAATGCTGGAAAGACCCACAGGCTACAGGTTGACTATGTTATGCCGGCTACTCAGTCTCCCGCTGAGCTAGACCACCTCTTGACACCACTGCTACCGGCTCCCCTACACAGAGCTTGTAGTTGTTTCAACTTGAGTACTATTGATATTCTCTCTTGCATTTTACACAGATGATTACATACTTACCTTGCTTATTTTATTATTCTGCTGCACTGTTTATATGTTGGCTTGTATATTTTCTGTACCTTGCTATGTCCCCTGAGGACCTGGATATGGATTTTGTCCCCAGATTTTGCAGACGAGGTTTATCCCGAGGTATACGGGACCGCAGCAGGAGGAGCCGATCCAGGAGCTGTACCGCCATCTGAGGACGAGGTCTTAGCTGAGGACTTCTCTTGAGCATCCATGCTCATGCTCAGTTTTTATTATTTATTTTAGTCTTTATTTTCTGGTCTGCTGAACCATTGTACTAGAGATTTATCGGGTTGTTCCCCGAAGTACTTTGTTGAGACTAGATGATGATTTACCTTCTTATTTATTCTGTGGATCATATTTTATATCTTGTGTGGATGAGATTAGTTGTACCATTATTGTCGTAGACTTGTTTTACAGCTTAAGTATGCGCTGATGGATCCATTAAGTTGGGTTGGTCCATCGGTGCGTACTGCTGGCCATTGCCACGTATCTGGTCCCACGGTATTTTGGGACTGGGGCGTGACATAGTTTTTGTGGTGGCCCATACAGGTCTACGACAAAATTGTTCGGTTTCAACTTAGGGACCGAACCAGCCTGCCCTAAGGATAGAATAAGTTCTAGGATCTCATCCATTATTTAACCCATTGTTGAACTCTATATCGAACTCGAAATTGTTACTTGAACTGCATCCTGTATTGATTCCTATGAGCTTCTTACAGTTTATCTTTTGGTTGCAGAGAAATGGATCCCAGGAACGGAGACGAGATTCCATTGGATACGCCACAAGACGCTGTGGTTACTTATATTGACGGAGTGACCCCAGGGAATGGAGGACAAGCATCGCAGAGCGATCAAACCGGTCAGCCTAATCCAAGGTTCCGGAGAGATGACATCCCACCTCCACCACAGTTCACTCCCCAGATGCCAGCTTTCCCGCCAGGACAAGCCATGGACGGACAACAGATGTTCCAGATGATGTATGCTATGATGCAAGCACAGCAACAGATTCAGCAAGAAGCTCAACGTCAGGAGGCCGAGAATCTGAGAACCAGCCTGGTATCCGCATTGGAGCAGGCAAATCCACCAGCGAGGCGATCGACGACTGGATCTATCACCGACTTCCGTCAGCTCAAGCCTCGTACATTTTCTGGTAAAGAGGGGCCAACAGAAGTTCATGAATGGCTCACAAACATTCAGCATCAGTTAGAAGCCGCTGAACTTCCTAGAGAGAAGTGGATGACTGCAGTCAGAATGCAGTTAACGGAGAATGCACATCACTGGTGGTTAGCAGAGGAGATGAGGCTCGGGCAGGACAGAGTCACCTAGGAAGAGTTCTCCAGACTCTTCAGAGAGATGTATATTCCCGCAGTAGCACGGTCAGAGCTCAGGGACAAGTTCCACCGCCTTATTCAAGGCAACATGACAGTAGAAGAATACAATGCGGAATTTATTCGCCTGAGCCGCTTTGCCCCGACATTGATTTCAACGGAGGAAGAAAAGGCTGAGAAGTTCTTTGACGGGCTGAAGTTCGAGCTTCAAAGATTGATTGGATCGGTAGCACCTACATCTTATACCGACGTTCTCGCAGCAGCACGACGCATGGAGCGCGTCACTAGAAGGGAGTCGACTCTGAAGAGGCATATCACATCAGCACCATCGAGGCCAGGACATGGGGATTCAGTGAAGCAGACCCAGAGGAGTATGCCAGAGAGGACAGCACACAGGGCCACATCTCTCCCTACTTGTCACCACTGCGGCAAGATAGGTCACATCGAGAGGGAATGCCGACGCAAGTTGGGACTCTGCCTAGCTTGCGGTTCCAACCAGCATCAGACCAGAGAGTGCACCGAGCGCAGAGAGGGAGCACCGAGATTAGCTTTGCCTGCACCGCGACCATTTTACCCAGCAGTAGGAGCACAGCAGACAGGAGTTGGTGGAGTCAGACCACCAGCCCCAGGAGGGAACCAACAGAGACTACCCCTGGCACCACAGGCAGCTTTATTTCAGCAGGCTCAGCAGCAGCGAGGCCAAGCCCAGGGGCGAGGACAGGCATTCACTTTAGCTGTTGAGGAGGAGGCTACAGCAGGCGAGGTCATCGCAGGTACTATTTTAGTAGCTTCATTACCAGCTGTAGCATTATTTGATTCTGGAGCAGCGCATTCATTTATAGCAGCTAGCTTTGTAGCCACACATAGAGTAGCTACCGCACCCCTTCCGAAGATGAAGAGAATTCTTACGGGAGGCAGAATTATTCCGGTTAGTGACGTCTGTAGATCATGTTCTGTAGTCGTTTGTGGCCGAGAAATGCGAGCTCAATTCCTGATATTTTCTATGCCGGACTATGATGTCGTACTTGGTATGGACTGGTTAAGTCAGTACCATGCGACTCTTGATTGCCGACTTGGGCGGGTTATCTTTAGACCGCCTGGACATCCAGAATTTGAGTTTCTTCGAGGAGCAGTAGAGCAGAGAGTTCAGCCTACTCTTAGGGTACTATCTGTAGAAGGGGAGACAAGTTATCCAAGAGTCATATCTGAATTTGTGGATGTATTTCCCGATGATCTTCCAGGCTTACCGCCTGATTGGGAAATAGAATTCACAATAGACTTAACTCCAGGAGCAGAGCCTATCACATCATCAGTTTATCGACTGGCACCTAAGGAGTTAGTAGAGTTGAAAGCGCAGGTTGATGACCTTCTAGATAAGGGTTTCATTCGGCCCAGTGTTTCACCATGGGGAGCACCCATATTATTTGTGCCAAAGAAGGATGGATCAGTGCGATTATGCATTGACTATAGGGTACTGAATGCTGTGACTATCAAGAACAGGTATCCCTTACCACGTATTGATGATCTATTCGATCAGTTGAGTGGTGCAAGGGTATTCTCGAAGATTGACCTTCGATCCGGCTATCATCAGATCAAAGTAAGGAAGGAAGACATATCGAAGACAGCTTTCAGGACGAAGTATGGGCATTATGAGTTCTTGGTGATGCCGTTTGGTTTAACCAATGCGCCAGCAGTGTTTATGAGCTTAATGAACAGAGTTTTCCATCAGTTCTTGGATAAATTCGTGGTGGTGTTCATTGATGACATTCTCATATATTCCAAGAGCCCTGAAGAGCACGAGGAGCATCTCAGAATCGTGTTAGAGACCTTGAGGCAGGAAAAGTTATATGCCAAACTCAGTAAGTGTGAGTTCTGTATGGACAAAGTACCTTTCTTGGGACATATCATCTCAGGAGAAGGACTTTCAGTAGAACCAGAGAAAGTTGCGGCAATAGAGACTTGGCCTATACCCACATCAGTTGCAGAGGTGAGAAGTTTTCTTGGACTCGCAGGATATTACCGAAGGTTTGTAGAAAATTTCTTGTCACGACCCGCACCCGGAAATTCGGGCACGAGTGCGTGGGTACGTCCAGCCTACGCCGCAGAATCGGCGGTAGTACGCTGTCTAGGTCAAATCCAAATTTACTAACTAGCTCATTCACAAATAACATAGGCGAGATAATAATAAGAATTGAAACTTAAGATTGCAACTAAAATAAATGCGACAACAGATTCAAATGTTTAGTACAGAAGTTCAGAATGAAGTCGGGGACAAACCCGATAAATGAGATAAGAATATAAAAGAAAGATAGCTACTACTAGCTACTCTGCAGCAGGGGTCTCCTGGGTGGGTTCTGGCTCCTCATAGGTAACATCAGTCCCCTCATAGGGACCATAATAAGTAGGGGCAAGATCCTCATCATCGCCTAAATCAACAGATCCAGTCAGGAAAGGAGCAAAGTACACGGTGCACAACAAGGTTAAACTAAATATTTATGACAATTAAATATTGAATATCAAGTTAAGAAACTGCATAACAGAACATCATTATCTCAGAGTTAAAGCTGTAAGCAGGTATATGAGAAAACAGAAATAAATGAAACAGGAAATGAAACTACAACAGCCAGCAAGAAGTATAACATGACCAGAAATTATCTGTGTGAACTTGTGTTTGTTTTTAGAATACATAGTTGGCATGTAGGGGTTTTTAAGGCTAATCCGGTCGTCATAGACGGCTATTAGACAATATAATCGAGATCCGACTGATGGACAGTCGTGTACCAACAGCTATTAGACAATACAGGGGAAAGGGTAAACTCCATGCCTCCTTAGTATTCTCCCACCCGACACGAAAAACAAGACATGAACTCCAGTATTCAAGACATGAAAATCTAGTGTTCTAACACTACGTGTAATCATCCAATGGTGCTAGTAGAGCAGGGAATTAATTATCACAATATAAAGAATAAACTTGAAGTGCAGGTACTTGCCTGTTGTTTGGATCTGATTAATATTGGCTCTCGGGAGAAAATTCCAGAGATGAGTCCAAAAGCTGAAATAGACGTTACCATCACGCTCAGAAGATGTCAAATAGCTAGAAATGCCTGTCCTTGGGTCCAATTTGGAGACAAGGGCAAAAACGGCAGTTTCGGGTCAAAACGGGGTCCGCCGGTGGGCCCGCTTTGCACCGAAAAACATGTCCGGGTCAAAGGTCTCCAAATTTACCAAACTTAGTGTCAACAGGTCAGGAATGCTGATACGAACCCAACGGAACTTCCAAATTTGGATTCCGATGAGCCGAACACAAAATCGCCCGTCGAGCGGGGCCTGTGGGGCCCACGACACGCGATTTCGTCAACGTTCTCAGAATCGAACCAAACTTGACCCACAGGACCAGCGTATCGCTACGAGTCCGATGGCGCAAGTTTCGTCTCGATCCGACGTATGTGCACGAAGTTAGGGTGAATTACAGAAAAGGCGGATACGGGGCGATGTCCGTGGATACGCGTTGATTCCGGTGTACACGCACACCCGAATCAGCTTCCACGAAAACTCATACGTCCGTATCGACGATGCGCACGTATCTGTGAAGACCGCACGCGACCAAGTCATCCCGTTTGGCGGGGCGCACTCAGTTCCGGGGTAAAACAGGGTCTGGTTTTTCCTGTTTTTGGATCGCGGTGTGCGATCACCACAGGACACGATATCCCGAACAGTTTGTCCGGACACCGAGAGGGTCAAACAGGTTTCACAACGCAATTTACGGAATTGAAAACGGAGCTACGAGGCAAAAGTTACACGTACCTGAAGGGGACCTGAAAATTTAGGGTCGAGTCGTGTCCGACTCGTGTCGGACACGGAAATTGGGAATTAGGGTTAGGGTTTCGGGTTTCGTCGGAATCCGGTCGTGGTCGGCGGAGGGCGGCTGCTTGGCGGCCGACGAGGGCGGGGGACTGTTCGCCGGAGCGAGGCGGAGCTGCTGGCGGTCGGCGGTGGCTCAGGGCGGCCGGCAGCGGCGGTGGGAGCTGCGTGCTGCTGCTGCGGTTGCTGCGGGGAGGAGACGGCGGCCGGTGGCGGGCGGCGAGGGAGGAGGGAGGCGCTGGCGATGCGGGGCTGGGCACGGCGGGGGTCGACGGTGGCGGTGAGCGACGGAGCGGCGGGTGGCGTTGTCGAGAGCGACGGCGGTGGGGGATTTATATAGGGAGGGTCGGCCGGTGGCTTAGGCGGAGGAGGCGGAGGAGAAAGGGGAGGTCGTGGCGAGGGGGCGGGGCTGCGTGGCCGGACGGGGCACCGCGTGGCCGCGCGGGGCGGCGCAAGCGACGGAGTTGGCGGATAACGCGGGGGCGGCCGGGTCGTGCGGGGAGGGGAAGAGAGGCGGGTTCGGGTCGGGTCGGGCGGGGAGGATCCGACCCGACCCGCTAGCATTGGCGGGCTGGGCTCGGTTGGGCTGGGCCGGGCCAGCCCAACGGGCCGCGGGCTGGAAAAATAAAAGAAAAAGAGAAATAATAATAATATTAATAATAATAATAAATAATAATAATAATTAAATAAATAAATAGATAATTAATTAATTAAATAAATAGTTTTAGGTGTTTTAAAAATAGGTCCGGGGTCCAATAAATTCTAGAAAAAATTACCCTAAGTCCAGTTTTTCATTTTACACCCAAAAATATTATTTACATAATATTTTAATATTGTTTATTATCAATTAAAAATCATGTAATATTTGAAAACCCTGATTTTAATTTCAGAAAATTCCCAGAAAATTCCAGAAAATTGTTAAAAATCCTAATTTTAATATTTTTGAAAAATCAGGGGCTTATATTTCTCGAGGATTGCAGAACCAATGACGAAGCTGACACGCAAGGACCAGGAGTTTATATTGACAGAAGACTGCCAGAAGGCCTTTGAAGAACTGAAGAGAAGATTGACAACAGCACATGTCTTGACTCTTCCATCAGGGTCAGGAGGTTTTGTTGTGTACAGTGATGCATCAGGCAGTGGACTAGGATGTGTTTTGATGCAACATGGCAAAGTCATTGCTTATGCGTCGAGACAGTTGAAAGTCCACGAGAAGAACTACCCAACACATGATCTGGAACTAGCAGCAGTTATATTTGCATTAAAGATTTGGAGGCACTACCTTTATGGGGAGAAAGTAGACATCTTTACAGATCACAAAAGTCTGAAATATGTATATACTCAGAAAGAGCTTAACATGAGGCAGAGACGCTGGCTTGAATTGATGGTAGATTTTGACATCGATCTGCAGTATCATCCGGGAAAGGCGAATGTCGTTGCAGATACGCTCAGCAGAAAGCCTACGGCTTATTTCTTGACGATGCAGCCCGAGTTATTGAAAGATCTACAGGAGCTTCAGATAGAGGTTGTCTTACCAGGACAGAATGGCTTGATGGCTAACCTTGAGATTCAGTCATCACTCGTGGAGAAGATTAAGGAGGCATTGCCCACCGATGCTAGATTCCGAAGACTCAAAGAGAGGACAGAAGCAGGCATGCAGACAGGACTTCGCATACACGAAGACGGAACATTGAGGTTTGGAAATCGCCTGTATGCTCCAAATGGAGAATTGAGACAAGAGTTAATGACTGAAGCACATAGCTCTATATACTCTGTTCACCCAGGAGGAACCAAAATGTACCGAGACTTGAGACAGTATTACTGGTGGCACGAAATAAAGAGAGAGATTGCAAGATTTGTGGCCAAATGCTTAGTCTGCCAACAAGTAAAGGCCGAACATCAGAGGACTGCGAGTATGTTACAGCCGCTTCCGATACCGGAATGGAAGTGGGAGCATATCACGATGGATTTCGTCACGAGATTTCCAAGGAGCCCCAGCGGAAGAGATGCAGTTTGGGTTATCGTGGATAGACTCACTAAATCGGCACACTTCTTGCCATTTAGAGTTGGACAGTCCACAGAGGTACTAGCCAACATGTATATGCGATAAATCGTCAAATTACATGGAGTGCCTGTTAGTATTATATCGGATCGAGATTCGAGATTTACATCTCATTTCTGGAGAAGCATGCAAGAGAGTCTGGGCACCAGACTCAAATTCAGCACGACATACCACCCACAGACAGATGGCCAATCAGAACGCACCATTCAGATATTGGAGGACATGTTGAGATCATGTATGCTAGACTTTGGAGGATCTTGGAAAGATCATCTGCACTTAGTGGAGTTCTCCTACAACAACAGTTATCAGGCCAGCATCCAGATGGCACCATTTGAAGCTTTATACGGAAGGAAGTGCAGATCGCCTATATGTTGGAGTGACGTTGGTGAACGTCAAATACTGGGTCCAGAATTGGTAACGCGGACAGTAGAAAAGGTGAAGCAGATTCAGAATCATCTACGAGCAGCTCAGGACCGACAGAAGCATTGGGCGGATACGCACAGGCGTCCCCTAGAGTTCAAAGAAGGTGATCACGTATTCTTGAGGATTTCGCCCACTCGTGGTACTATCAGATTCGGGAGCAGAGGCAAGCTGAGCCCAAGGTATATTGGGCCATTTGATATTCTAGAGCGCGTTGGTGAGGTGGCTTATCGTCTTGCATTACCACCATCCTTAGAGGGAGTGTATGACGTATTCCACGTCTCACAGTTGCGAAGGTACGTGACCGACCCGAGTCACGTAGTCGATCATTCAGAGATTGCAGTAGGCCCAAGCTTGAGATATGAGGAACAACCAGTTGGCATTCTCGACGTCAGTGAGAAGACATTATGGGGACAGACAATCAGACTGGTTCGTGTAGCATGGAAATATCAATCCCCTGGCGAATCGACTTGGGAACGAGAATATAGTATACGCCAGCGATACCCCCACTTATTCGAGGAGGCAGTTGCAAACTAAGCAACCTTGTATTTCCATAACTTTTCTTTATAACTTACTCTTTGATTGCGAGGACGCAATCCTTTTAAGGAGGGAAGATTGTAAACACCCTGAATTTTTAGTATAAAATTTTTAAGCAAGTTATTACGAATTTAGAGTATTTTCTGGAACCAAAAGCGAAGAGGATTGAGATTAAAGAATTTTCAGTGTGGCCAAAGGGTGTTAGATTATTCTGGAAATAATATAATGTGATACAATAGAAAACTGGACCTATGGTAATTTTTGGTGAATTGTTTGGACTCCGTAGCGGCGTTTTACGCCTTTGAGACTATTGATTTCTAAAATCGAACCAAACCAAGCTCAAACCAATCCAGTTTAAACCCACCAAAGTGGGTCAGACCCGAACCGCTGTAGAACCCGACCCGTTGCAAACCCTAGCCATGAACACTGTTCAGGCTATTTAATCTGCCTCGGCATCCGTGCCGCCGCCATCCACAACCATCGTCCTCCTCGGAGCCGTCACCTGTCTTCGACCAGACGCCGGAAACCTAGCTGTTGAACTCCCCCTCCGCTGTTCAACACTGTTCTCTCCCCGACCAACTCGTCGGAGCTCCGCCTGTGACCCACGACCCCGATCTCCTTCCACCCAGTCATCGACCTAGCCGCTCATCCCCCATCTCCGCCTCGTCAGCAACCTCGCCGCCGTACCCCGATCTCCGCTGCTCCCCCCATCGCCAGCGACCCAACCCTCGACCCTTTTCCCCTCCGTGCGAGCACAGACACTCGTCCCCGACTCCTTCGAATCCCAGCCCGCTGTCGACTCCAAGCCACCGACTCGCGACGTCATCGACCCGTCGCCGAGTCCAGCGCGACCCCGGTGTCTCTCAAACCTCTGCCCATCTCCGCCCTAGACGCCGAGCAGCCGCTCGACTGCTTCACGCGGCCTCGATTCTCGCAGCGTCCGCCGCGAGTTCCTCTCCGTCGGTCGACGCAGACTCAGCAGCGTTCACGGAGCCCTCGGCCTGAACATGAGCGGCAGAACTCCACAGCAGACCCCGGATACACCGCGAGGACACGACCAGGACTCAGCTCGCGTCAAATTGGCTCACGGACACGTGGATTTCAGCATTCACGGAGCCCTGTTCAGGTACTGATTTCTCCCAACGCGTATCTCCATTTTTAATTCCGTCAGTTGCTATACGTAGACTGTATAACCCTCTCGGTGCCCGTATAACTCGCCCGGTGCATCGCGTCCTGTGGTGATCGCACACCGCGATCCAAAAACAGGAAAAACAATACCCCATTTCACCCCAAAACTGAGTGCGCCCCGCCAATCGGGACGACTTGGTCGCACGTGATCTTTACCGAACCGTGCGTGTCGTTGATACGGTCGTGTGGGATTTCGCAGAAGTCGATTCGGAGGTGCGTGCACCCCGGAATCAATGCGTATCCGCCGACGACACTCCGTATCCGACCTTTCTGGAACATGTTGTAACTTTGTGTACACACGTCAGATCGAGACAAAGCTTGCGCCATTGGACTCGTAGCAATACGCTGGTCCTGTGACCCAAGTTTGGTCCAATTCTGAGAACGTTGATAAAATCGCGTATCGTGGGCCCCACCGGCTCCACTTGACGGGCGATTTTGTGAAGGGCTCATCGAAATCCAATTCTGGAGGCTCCGTTGGGTTCGTATCATCGTTCCGGACTTGTAGACACTGAGTTTGCAGAATTTGGAGACCTTTGACCCTGACACGCTTTTCGGTGCAAAGTGGCCCACGTGTGGACCCCGCTTGGCCCGGAAATGACCATTTTTCCCCTGTGTCCAAATTGGACGTAAGGACAGGCAATTCTAGCAGTTTGATACCTTCTGAGACTGTTGGTGATATTTATTACAGCTTTCGGAGTAGTACCTATCGGATCCACCGATACCAGGACGACAGTTGATATTCAAACATCAGGCAAGTGTACCTTGCCATCTCTGCAGTATTGTTACCTAGTTTTCTTACTTCATATATTTACTGTGCATGCTTAACCTAGGACCGTTTGACATACTTAGCGTCCGATTATCAGTCGGGTGTCCACATCGTACGCGGTGTTGGGTAATGTCATTTAGATATGGACATACGTGACACTTTATATTCTCGTACTTGTCTTACCAAGTACACTTTGACCCAGGACACAGGACACTGATCATGAGACAGGATCTTCCCGAGATATTCGTGGTGATTCTGTATAGGATACAGGACTTGACCTAGATTCTATATTCTATATACATTATGACTTGTGCATTAGATATGACTCCGCTGACATGGACGTGAGACGTTATGTTCATGATTTGCATGGTTACATTGGGTGGGGAGAGACACACAGACTACAGGCTGATCATATATATACGCCCCTACTACTGTGAGGCCCAAGACTCTGAAGCCCGTGCTTGGCCCATTACTCATTATTACTGCTGCTACCGGCTCCCCTACACAGAGCTTGTAGTATGCTTCAGCCTGAGCTCTAGTGCTGCTCTCATCTTGCATATCACTTAGCTGGTTATTTTAGTATTCCTATTGTTCCATCTAATGCTGGAGAGACCCACAGGCTACAGGTTGACTATGTTATGCCGGCTACTCAGTCTTCCGCTGAGCTAGACCACCTCTTGACACCACTGCTACCGGCTCCCCTACACAGAGCTTGTAGTTGTTTCAACCTGAGTACTATTGATATTCTCTCTTGCATTTTACACAGATGATTACATACTTACCCTGCTTATTTCATTATTCTGCTGCACTATTTATATGTTGGCTCGTGTTTTGGTTTGATCAGTTAGCCTACGGGCATTAGCATGATTGATATATATTATGGTTGATCATGTATGACTCAAATTCTGGCTAGTTTATTCATTCTGTGTTTACTAGCATCATGATCATCTATATATTATAGTTTGGAATACTTTACTATTATATTATAACTGATCTTACATCATGTTATTATTCATGTTGTTCTTGTGATTGAGATATTATGGTTTGTTGGACCTAGTCTTGACTGATGCTTTGTAGTAGTGACCCCTCATGTCTTACAGTGTCACTATATATGCAGAGTATCAGAGTGCTCTAAGTATACGTAGCTGGAATTGTCATTTTCACTCTCCAGTATTCCAGTTTTGGGACGTGACATGGTTTTAGTGGTGGCCCATGCAAGTCTGTCTGAGCAAATTATGTTTGTCTGAGCAAATTTAATCTAGTTTTTATAGATATGTAGGGTTTATTATTGTTGCTAGATGTATGAATCCTAAACTTTTCTCCTTAATCCATAGTCATTTTTCCATCCCTGATTCTTGATATGATATCTGCTTATTCGTTGATCTATCATGTTCTTCGATTGACTCTTGTGTCCTTAACTTTCAGGGGCACTGTTCTTGTTACTATCGGTCATATGGATCGAGTGCAACTCAAGGAGGGTCAGCATTCAGGAACCCAGCATATTCTTGGAGATCGGCCTTAGCATTCAGGGGCAAAGTCTAGAGTAGATCCTGAGGCAGATCGACCGGCACTATCGGACCAGCAAGTAGCATCTGTGCACCCAGTTCAGCCCGAGCAGCCAGAGGGTATTGCCCGAGCCCTAATAGATGTCCTACGAGATTTCATGATGACCTAATAGCACCAGAGTGATGTACTCACTCAGTCAGTCCAGACAGGGTTGGGGCGAGATGGTTCTTAGATCTATAATTCTACGACCAACTTTAGGCGTTTCAGTCCTCTATACTTCAATGGTATAGAAGACACAATTTTGTCCGATGCTTGGTTGCCGGACACTGAGGCCATTTTGGAGGTAGCAACGACTCCAGCTAGAGAGCGTGTAGCAGTAGTGAGGCTACAGTTGTTAGACTTAGCTCATGACTGGTGGGCAGCGCAGGAGGTTTCTCTAACAACACCGAATCCTTGGGCAATTTTTACTGAGATTCATGGTATTGCCGTTTGGGTTGACTAATGCACCGGCAGTATTCATGAACCTGATGAACAAGGTATTCCACCAGTATCTTGACAAATTTGTGGTGGTGTTTATTGATGACATTCTTGTATATTCAAAGACCACGGAGGAGCACCTGAGGATGGTTTTGGAGACGCTCAGGAAAGAGAAGCTTTACGAGAAGCTTTCGAAGTACGAGTTCTTCCTTGACAATGTTGAATTCCTTGGGCATGTGGTAACAGGTGACAGGTGATGGGATCTCAGTTAACCCGAAGAAGATCATGGCAGTGGAACCATGGGCTACTCCCAGTTCAGTGGCTGACATCAGAAGTTTTCTCGGACTAGCAGGTTACTACAGGAGGTTTGTACAAGACTTCTCCAGGATTGCAGAACCGATGACTAGACTGACCAGGAAGGATATGGATTTTGTCTGGACGGAGGATTGTCAAGCCGTATTTGATGATCTGAAGAAGAGATTGACGACAGCTCCAGTTTTAACGTTGCCATCAGGGACAGGTGGATTCACTATCTACAGTGATGCTTCAGGGAAGGGTTTGGGTTGCCTATGCTTCCAGGCAATTATGTCCTCATGAGAAGAACTACCTCACCCACGATTTAGGGTTGGCAACGGTCATCTTTGCTCTAGAACTGTGGAAACACTATCTGTACGGAGAGCGTATGGAGATATTTACTGACAATAAAAGCTTGAAGTATGTATTTACGCAGAAAAAGCTGAACATGAGACAGAGGAGGTAGTTGGGGTTGATGAAGGACTTCGATATTTCATTGTATTACTACCCAGAAAAGGCCAACGTAGTCGTTGATGCCTTGAGTAGGTATCCGATGGCTATGTACTTGACGACAGACAGATACTTATTGGCCGATCTTGAGAGCTTGGGAATTAAAGTGTTAGTTCCTGGTATTGAGATTCTGATATGGGGAATGCAAATACAGTCTGAGCTGATGGACAGAATCAGAGCTACATAATATGATGATGAGACTCTGAGGAGTATCAAGGCACAGGTTCGGACAGGATTATCAGAGGACTTCATTATTGTTGATGATAGGTTATTGCGACACGGTACTAGGATATGTGTGTCGAGCGGGAGCTGTGCGAGAAGGTTTTACAGAAGGCGAATCTCTCTCAGTACTCGATGCATCCAGGTGCCAACAAGATATATCGAGACCTGAGGGAGCGCGTTTGGTGGTATGGATGAAGCGCGAGATAGCGCATTTCGTATCAAGGTGTTTAGTATGCCAGCTAGGGGTGAGCAACAGTTCGGTTCGTTCCAAACCGGACCGCATTATTAAAAACCGAACATAAATCGAACCGACCTATTGAAGAACCGAACCGAACCAAAATATTTCAAAACCGAAATAAACCGAAACAAAAAATTTTGGTTTGGTTATTTTAATTATTCGGTTTATGGGCCTTTGTGTAATGGGTCGGGACGCTTCATTTTACAACGAATAAAATAAACTAATTGAACGGCCCAACTAATAAAATTATCCTTGGCCCATCCAATATATTGTTGTTTGGCCCATTTTACAACAAATAACTTCAAACCCAACCTGGGCAATCAAATATAAAAACCAAATTTCAATTAAAAAAATTTAAAGCAAAAAATTATAACAAAATAAAATATACACACTAGACTACACAGTCACACATATTGCCAGTTTTGATATTGTACAAAAAAATTAAAAATGTACACACAAAACAAAATGTACACACAAAACAAATGAAATCTTGTTTCCAGTTTAGATAAAAAAAATTACAACAATGAAATGCAGCTGAGATTTAATTCCTAAGCCCTCCAATTTCAAACTGGTGCTCATCTCACTGAATCCCATATCTTTCCCTGAAGAACAATAACACAATGAACAACACACGATACTGACTGGCACTCCATGCAATCGTACAATCTCCCTCATGTGCATGTCTGCCAAGACTTCCGTAGATTGTCCAACCCTGAAGGGTAAAAAGTGGGCAGACTTGGTGAGTCTATCTACGATTACCCATACGGCATTGCGACCACTAGGACTCCTCGGGAAACCCGTGACGAAGTCCATGATGATGTGCTCCCATTTCCACTCCGGTATCGGGAGTGGTTGAAGTAATCCGGCGGACCTCTGATGCTCAGCCTTGCCTTGCTGACACACCAGACACTTAGCCACGAAGCGGGCTATCTCCCTCTTCATACCTAGGGCAAGTCAATCGCGATATCTTTGCGATAGTTAAATTTTAATCCATCCTTCGTAATCACTTCTAAATTAAGATGGTCATTGCCCAAAAAAAAAAAAGTTTAACCCAGCGTTCTTCCTCATCAACATCCAGTTTTAAATTTTTAATCCGCATAACATTTTCGCATATCAAACTTTATATCGCGATCTACAACTAACAAAAATCTCTTTTAGAAATAAACTAAACAATATTTCCCTCCTATGAACTTTTGTACTCTTCCAATTTAAATTCAATTCATATTCTCAATATTTTCTAATAGGAAATCCCACAATCAACATTTAAAGGTCTCCATTTGAAATTTGAATTCTAGTTCACCAATCGTCCGAATCTAGATTTTCACATTTTTCCTTAAAATTTAAATCAATGATTTAATCCTTCAATATCCAAAATTTAAATCATGCGCTCAAGTAAAAGTATTTGGTCCGCAATTTCCAGATTCTAAAATTTTTTTGAGTCGTCATCATTTTAATCATCCTAAAGAAATTTAAAATGACTTGAACCTCTATATCCAATCTTTCTCGATCCCAACTAAGAGGAGTTTCTCTTGATAATGCAACTACTACCCAACTTAGGGTCTACCCCTCTATCACATAAGGCTCTTACATTTCAGAAATCTCATTCCATAATTTTACTTAATCCTGTTACTCAATCCTCAAAAAGTTTTAACCCAAATATTACATGGGATATGCCCTTGGTTACAAAATAATCATCAAATAATGTATTCGACCCATAGGGTACATCTAATACTATCTGTGTAACAACTTATGCTAAGCACGAGGTTTCGTCTTTCCGAAACAAAGGAAGACGAAAAACAATAATAAGGAATTCAAGGGGGAGCTAATAGATTAGAAGTATGGGGATCAAGGCATTCTAAAGAATTCAATGGGAATTGTCAAGGCAGTTGTGGATTGAAATCCTATTTTGGTAATTCCTTTTTACTTGCTCGTATCAGTACAGTTATGTAACGGATACAATATGCTCAGGCATATCTAGAGGGCAAGTACATTCGTACTATTCACTATATATCTCAATCCACGTAAAATAGTTATGCGAAGGGCGAACCAAGCGCACTATGGTTGATCAGACCGTAGTACTCTGATTCTGAAATGTATTAGTGTACGCGTCCAATAATACATATGTCGTGAACAAGCTTGATAAAAGACTGAGCTTGCAAATCTAGGCTGTAACAGCAACATAAGGCGAGGAAGTATAAGTACGCTAGATTTTGATGAAAGGAGGTACAAAAATAATTTAAGTTCACAAAACCAAACAAGGACAAAATTAATATTTTTACAATCTCTACAGTTGTCATACTCACTCCTTATCTCAGTCGCTAGTCGACCCAATAGGGGTTTGGGCCTATAATTTCTACCGTCTGAATAAACACTATCTTCTTATGCAAGTCTTAAAGTTGTGCCACCCTATTATACTTCATCAATAGACACATAATAATCTATAAATTTTCAAGCAATGCAATAAACATACCTAGGACTGGTGGAGCTGGCCTTGCACTATCTGTTTGGCCCTATTGACGTACTGGGGACACTCCTGAGCCTGATGCTGGTTTGATCCACACCTAAAACACTGTCCTGACCTTCTTCTGTAATTTTTCTGAATATGTCCCTTCTTCCTGCAATAGTGACATGTCGGCATCTTTCTATGCGGATACAGCACAACCCTCTGTTGCGACTGTACTCCTGGATGCCGGATCGATCCTGCTACTCCCGGTTGTGCCTGAGCTGGTGTAGCTACACTGGAATGCCTCTATCCTCTGCTAATAGCCTCTTGGATCCTAGCCTCTGACAGAACCTTCTCGTAAGAGATTCTCGCCTGGGTGGTAGTGTACCTCTGTAGCTCATACGTTAGACCATGATGGAACCTCCTGGCGTTCTCTAGATCTGCCATCAAGCTCCGTCTCAAAGTCTCAGTCTGATGCCACTGCGCTTGCATCATAGTCTGGAAGAACTGGAACATCTGCGACTGTTCCTCTGGATGTGGCATCTGGGGTGGAAAGGGTGGAGGTGAATCCTCTGGTTGTGTTGTAGGTGTCTCCTGAGACGTCGGCCTCTCGGTCTGCGATATCGGCGTAGTCCTCGATGTCTGGCCCTCGAAGTGCTGCATCGGGATAGTCTGAGAAGTTTGACCCTCATGCTGCTGTGTCGGATCGTCAGAAGAAGTCTGGTGCCAATATATCATCGGGGCCTGGGGGATCACCGGTGCCTGTGGCTGAGGCTGCTCTTCGGGTGGTCGCTGGGTCGTCTCCTCCCTCGGTGGGGTGGGGGATGGCACTACGGCACCGTATGCCTCGCGGTCGCTACGCAAGTTCATCTTGCTGTTAAAGATGGAACTTCATTAAAAGAGTACGGAATCAAACAGAATGCAGATATTCAAATAATTAGATACGAAAAAGGTTCAAAGGCGATGATCAAGGTGGATGAGACCTAATAATTTCTATCCTATTTGCAGGCTCGCTGGGTATGTTACCATACCACAAGCGATAGATGTTTGTTTTAGACCTGCATGGGCCACCACTAAAACCATGTCACGCCCCAGTCCCAAAATATTATGGAACCAGGCCACGTGGCATTGGCCAGCTGACACATCTCCGAGGATATCCCAATTTAATGGATCCTGACGAAGCGTGCTACGCTGTCCTAAATCTAACAAGTCTAATATCAACAACAGTCAATGTCTAATCTCATCCACAAACAATAGGTAAAATACTGAAATGAAAGACTGGAATATAAGGACATAGTCGAATGATATAATATAACTGAAATATGTCTGGTGGGAACAAACCCACTACAAAATGTACTGATAGTCTGAAATAAAGTACAGATAATGAGAGTGACTGGAACAACTGCTAACTAGGTAATGAGCTCCAGTCATAGACGGAAGGCCTACCAATCTGATCAGGGGTACTCTGATGGAAGTACCTCCAGCTCCTCGTCAAGAGCAAACCTCGTCTCCACACCTGGCCAGTAAACTGTGGGATAATAGGCCTCGTCCAGATCTGGAAGATAACCAGGTCCTCAGAGGGACGTAACAAGATACAATAATGCATGCCAGATATAGTACTGAATAAAAGTAAAGAGGGGTGTGCTAACCATCTAAGTGAATGCAATGTAAGGACAACCTCGGAACGTATAGGTAGGTGTAGGCATAACATCCAACGTCCTCTAGAGTGTGGTATCTGCAACATCCATTATTCCGAAGAATGAGGTATCTATTTATATGTAACGTCCAACACTCTAAGGGACATGGTATCTACAATGATATATACATCCGTACCACTCCGAAGAGTGGGGTATCTGAATAAAGGAAATCATCAGATCCGTGGCTCCTCTGGATACTACGGAGTCCGATGGGTGTATCCCATACGTCCATCAATTGTCCTCCCCGTCCAATGTAGATACGCAAGTCGAATACACGACTTGAGTGTACCGTATCTAGATGTCAAGTCTCAATTAACTATATTACTCTATAATACATGCTATTCCGTGATGCATGTCGTACGTACCGATAGAGAATCGGGCACGCGAACCCGCATCCCAATATGAATGTACCATAGCGATACGTGTATAGTGCCGTGGTCAAGGAAGATATCAAAATATCCTCACAGAAGAAGGTGAGTCAGCTAGCAACTAGGACATGTACACTAATCATCGACGCATTGTCGACTGCACCCGAGTTAATCTCGGACGCTCACAGTTTATGCATATTTGCAATATTTAATCATTTAATTTTAAGCAGTAAATCAGCAAGGTATACTTGCCTGCCCCGGGTAGCTGCGAAATCCAAAGTCCTGCTCCTGATGCCTCGGCAGTAGTGTCCAGCAATCCTATATAGGATATAGTAATGATCCAAATTAGTCGCTACAATAGCACGACTAAGACACACGGTTTGTATCTACAGGTGTCAAGGATCGGGGCTGTATGTATATATAGCTAACACTATCATATACATATACACTATATCATATTTAATTATTTTAGAAAAATAGCTATGTTTAATAGTACAAAAATAGTACTTACGTATTAATTAGTATAGACTAATATTACACATATTAAATATCTGTACATAACTGGGTAATATCATGAATTTATATATATATATATATATACATATATATATTTAGAAATAATTTTTGTATAAGTACAAAGATACACATACTTATTTTAAATATAATATCATATTTAAAATACACAATACTATAATATTCATTTATATTCTAAAATACTCAAATACACACTGTATGTACATATATATATTTATATATACATATATATATATTGAATATATTTATAATACACATAGTGTACTACTTCATATAGTATATTTATATACATACTCATTGAATATATTTATAATACACATAGTGTACTACTTCATATAGTATATTTATATACATACTCATAAGTTCAATTTAATACATACTTGTACTCTATAATTGTACTAATTTTACATTGTATATATATATATATATATATATATATATATATATATATATATATATATATATATATATATATATATATATATATATATATATATATATATATATATATATATATATTTATATATTTATATTTATATTTATATATATACCAAAATACATATATATTTATATATACACACATTATTTATATATATATATATATATACATATATATTTATGTGTATACCCAATATGAATATAACATTTTATATATATATATACAACATTTAATAATTATGCAATAATACATATATTATGTATTTCAGAAATATATACATTTATTTGTATATATATATATATACACATATACACATTAGGAAGTTAAAGTATTTATACCAAAAAATATATACTATGTATATATATACCATTATTATTAGTCATTATGTATTTATATATATATATATATATATATATATATATATATATATATATATATATATATATATATATATATATATATATATATATATATCACATATAAATTATACTTAGAAAATATTAAACAGTATATATACTTTTAAATACTACAGAAATACAGGAAATAAATAATATATATATATATAATACTGAATACGCATTTAAATACAGAGATAAATACAGAAATATATATGTATATATGTGTACACAACCAATACAACTCGAATTAAGTATTAATATACTAGTATTAATACATGAAATCATGTACCTATACGATGCTCAGGCCAAGGGGAGTCCGACGGCTGACCGTCGACGACGGGGGTGGCCGGACGGAGCTCCGGCGAAGCTCGGGGAGGATCGGCAGCAGCAGCCGCGGTTTGGATGTCTTGGCGCTGCGGGCTCGATTGCTCCTCGAGGTGGCGGCGGCGTCGGCTGAAACTCGACGGGGTGGTGGAGGACTGGCTGGGGGAGTCGTCGGCTAAGTATGGCGGTCGGCGGAGCTAAGGTGGCGGAGCACGAAGGGAATGGGTGGGTCGGCTGTGCACTCGGGGAGGGAGGCTCGGGTCAGTGTGGTTGGCTGGGGAGGTGGCTGCCGGTGGCGTAGTGGCCGGGTGGCGGTGGCCGAGGGTAGGGGAGGGTCCGACGAAGGGGTCGGGTTAGTGTGGCGGCGTCTGGAGGTGGCTGGTGGCCGGTGTCGAGCTCGGGGTGGGTCGGCTGGGGTCGGGCTGAGGGGAGCTCGGTTGGGGATATTAGGGTTTTAGTTTAGTTTTAGGTTTTGGTTTTTCATTTAATGTGTAATAATGCATGTATATGTAGGAGAGAGAGTGAGGGGGGGGCTGTCTTGGGGTTAGGGCCGGCTGGACCTATTTTCTTGGGGAGTGGGGTTGTCCATCAAGATGAGTGGATGGCTAGGAATGGGCTATTTCAAATGTAGGGCCAAGATGTGCCCTACATAAAGTAAGGTAAGTACATAGGAAAAGGGGAGAAAAATTGATGCATACGGTTAGGCATGACCAATACTTTTCTCCATGATGGTTTGGGCCAATGAGAGGGGGACACCTCATTGCAATTTTGCAATTAGGCCCCTGAACAATTTGGTATTTGCACAATAACTAGATTTGGGGATTTAATGTAACCAAACACCATGTTTGGTGTTCCTCATTGGACTAGGGTGGTGTATGGTGTTTTGTATGAGGCTTGTGGGTGTGGATGTGGGTTTGGGTTGGAGTTGGGTCTAATATAATTGAGGTTAGGTAGCCATATTAATTAATTTATAATTAATATAACGGGTGTCTCTAATTTAATTTAAATAAAATTCGGGAGTCTAAATTAGGTTGGACAAGGGTCATTGGTGTAGTAGGCTCAGTGTACAATATTATCGTGATCTGGGTTGGTCAAAACTGGTTGAGGTTGGGTCTCAATGTCAATTGGAACGGGCAGCGAACGTAATTACGCAATTTAATTAATTTGCGCACTGACGTTTGTAACGACTTTTGTGCGACTAGAATCGGGCACGAAAATTGGTATCCGGGGTTTGTTCTAGGTTCAATATAATGGGTTTACATGTCTAGGTCAAATATGTAGCATTAGCTTTAGGGTAACAGCTATGGTATCATCCCAAATAATCAAATCATTGTACAAGTATCATAACACCATATAATAAATCATAATTAATTCCAGTTAACCCTAATTAGGTTATTTGAATTTAATTAGCCCTAATTTCTGGTCGAGGGGGTTTACAACATACCCTCCTTAGAGCATTTCGTCCTCAAAATTAAAACAGACATATATCAAAACTATTGAATGAAATAAATACTATCACATACCTAGGCCTTCGAAGAGATGGGGAAAACGTTGCTGAATATCGTCCTCTCGTTCCCAGGTTGATTCACCTGGTGCGTGATGCCTCAATGCAACACGAAATAGAGGGATAGTCTGGCCTTGCAGTACCTTCTCGCTTCGGTCTAGGATCTCTACTGGCTCCTCCTGGTATGACAAACTCGGACCAACGGTGATCTCCGAGTGGTCAAGCACATGACTTGGATCCGGTATGCACCTCCTCAGGTGAGATACATGGAAGACATCGTGAACTCCTTCCAGTGTCTGCGGCAAGGCCAATCTGTAAGCAACTTCTCCGACGCGCTCTAGCACATCGAAGGGTCCGATGTACCTCGGACTCAGCTTCCCTCTGCCTCCAAATCTGATGGTTCCTCTGGTAGGTGAAATCTTCAGGAACACATGTTCTCCCACCTGGAACTCTAGGGGTCGTCGATGCACATTAGCCCAATGCTTCTGCCTGTCCTGTGCTGCTCGTAGATGCCCCTGGATCTTCTTTACCTTCTCCACTGTATGGACGATCAACTATGGTCCTAGAATCTGCCTCTCGCCTACATTGCTCCAACATACTGGGGATCGACACTTCCTACCATACAATGCCTCATAGGGAGCCATCTGAATGCTCGCCTGATAGCTATTGTTGTAGGAAAATTTGACCAAGTGCAAGTGGTCCTCCCATGAACCGCTGAAGTCAAGCATGCATGCCCTCAACATGTCCTCCAGCGTCTGAATGGTGCGCTCGAATTTTTCCATCTGTCTGCGGGTAGTACGAAGTACTGAACTTAAGGCGGGTACCAAGACTCTCTTGCATACTCCTCCAAAAGTACGATGTAAACATCGTATCCCGGTCAGACACGATACTGACTGGCACTCCATGCAATCGTACAATCTCCCTCATGTGCATGTCTGCCAAGACTTTCGTAGATTGCCCAACCCTGAAGGGTAAAAAGTGGACAGACTTGGTGAGTCTATCTACGATTACCCATACGGCATTGCGACCACTAGGACTCCTCCGGAAACCCGTGACGAAGTCCATGGTGATGTGCTCCCATTTCCACTCCGGTATCGGAAGTGGTTGAAGTAATCCGGCGGACCTCTGATGCTCAGCCTTGCCTTGCTGACACACCAGACACTTAGCCACGAAGCGGGCTATCTCCCTCTTCATACCTAGGGCAAGTCAATCGCGATATATTTGCGATAGTTAAATTTTAATCCATCCTTCGTAATCACTTCTAAATTAAGATGGTCATTGCCCCAAAAAAAAAAAAGTTTAACCCAGCGTTCTTCCTCATCAACATCCAGTTTTAAATTTTTAATCCGCATAATATTTTCGCATATCAAACTTTATATCGCGATCTACAACTAACAAAAATCTCTTTTAGAAATAAACTAAACAATATTTTCCCTCCTATGAACTTTTGTACTCTTCCAATTTAAATTCAATTCATATTCTCAATATTTTCTAATAGGAAATCCCACAATCAACATTTAAAGGTCTCCATTTGAAATTTGAATTCTAGTTCACCAATCGTCCGAATCTAGATTTTCACATTTTTCCTCAAAATTTAAATCAATGATTTAATCCTTCAATATCCAAAATTTAAATCATGCGCTCAAGTAAAAGTATTTGGTCCGCAATTTCCAGATTCTAAAAATTTTTTGAGTCGTCATCATTTTAATCATCCTAAAGAAATTTAAAATGACTTGAACCTCTATATCCAATCTTTCTCGATCCCAACTAAGAGGAGTTTCTCTTGATAATGCAACTACTACTCAACTTAGGGTCTACCCCTCTATCACATAAGGCTCTTACATTTCAGAAATCTTATTCCATAATTTTACTTAATCCTGTTACTCAATCCTCAAAATGTTTTAACCCAAATATTACATGGGATATGCCCTTGGTTACAAAATAATCATCAAATAATATATTCGATCCATAGGGTACATCTAATACTATCTGTGTAACAACTTATGCTAAGCACGAGGTTTCGTCTTTCCGAAACAAGGGAAGACGAAAAACAATAATAAGGAATTCAAGGGGGAGCTAATAGATTAGAAGTATGGGGATCAAGGCGTTCTAAAGAATTCAATGGGAATTGTCAAGGCAGTTGTGGATTGAAATCCTATTTTGGTAATTTCTTTTTACTTGCTCGTATCAGTACAGTTATATAACGGATACGATATGCTCAGGCATATCTAGAGGGCAAGTACATTCGTACTATTTACTATATATCTCAATCCACGTAAAATAGTTATGCGAAGGGCGAACCAAGCGCACTATGGTTGATCAGACCGTAGTACTCTGATTCTGAAATGTATTAGTGTACGCGTCCACTAATACATATGTCGTGAACAAGCTTGATAAAAGACTGAGCTTGCAAATCTAGGCTGTAACAGCAACATAAGGCGAGGTAGTATAAGTACGCTAGATTTTGATGAAAGGAGGTACAAAAATAATTTAAGTTCACAAAACCAAACAAGGACAAAATTAATATTTTTACAATCTCTACAGTTGTCATACTCACTCCTTATCTCAGTCGCTAGTCGACCCAATAGGGGTTTGGGCCTATAATTTCTACCGTCTGAATAAACACTATCTTCTTATGCAAGTCTTAAAGTTGTGCCACCCTATTATACTTCATCAATAGACACATAATAATCTATAAATTTTCAAGCAATGCAACGAACATACCTAGGACTGGTGGAGCTGGCCTTGCACTATCTGTTTGGCCCTATTGACGTACTGGGGACACTCCTGAGCCTGATGCTGGTTTGATCCACACCTAAAACACTGTCCTAACCTTCTTCTGCAATTTTTCTGAATATGTCCCTTCTTCCTGCAATAGTGACATGTCGGCATCTTTCTATGCGGATACGGCACAACCCTCTGTTGCGACTGTACTCCAAGATGCCGGATCGATCCTCCTACTCCCGGTTGTGCCTGAGCTGGTGTAGCTACACTGGAATGCCTCGATCCTCTGCTAATAGCCTCTTGGATCCTAGCCTCTGACAGAACCTTCTCGTAAGAGATTCTCGCCTGGGTGGTAGTGTACCTCTGTAGCTCATACATTAGACCATGATGGAACCTCCTGGCGTTCTCTAGATCTGCCATCAAGCTCCATCTCAAAGTCTCGGTCTGATGCCACTTCGCTTGCATCATAGTCTGGAAGAACTGGAACATCTGCGACTGTTCCTCTGGATGTGGCATCTGGGGTGGAAAGGGTGGAGGTGAATCCTTTGGTTGTGTTGTAGGTGTCTCCTGAGACGTCGGCCTCTCGGTCTGCGATATCGGCGTAGTCCTCGATGTCTGACCCTCGAAGTGCTGCATCGGGATAGTCTGAGAAGTTTGACCCTCATTCTGCTGTGTCGGATCGTCAGAAGAAGTCTGGTGCCAATATATCATCGGGGCCTGGGGGATCACCGGTGCTTGTGGCTGAGGCTGCTCTTCGGGTGGTCCCTGGGTCGTCTCCTCCCTCGGTGGGGTGGGGGATGGCACTACGGCACCGTATGCCTCGCGGTCGCTACGCAAGTTCATCTTGCTGTAAAAGATGGAACTTCATTAAAAGAGTACGGAATCAAACAGGATGTAGATATTCAAATAATTAGATACGAAAGAGGTTCAAAGGCGATGATCAAGGTGGATGAGACCTAATAATTTCTATCCTATTTGCAGGCTCGCTAGGCATGTTACCATACCACAAGCGATAGATGTTTGTTTTAGACCTGCATGGGCCACCACTAAAACTATGTCATGCCCCATCCCAAAATATTATGGAACCAGGCCACGTGGCATTGGCCAGCTGACACATCTCCGAGGATATCCCAATTTAATGGATCCTGACGAAGCGTGCTACGCTGTCCTAAATCTAACAAGTCTAATATCAACAACAGTCAATGTCTAATCTCATCCACAAATAATAGGTAAAATACTGAAATGAAAGACTGGAATATAAGGACATAGTCGAATGACATAATACAACTGAAATATGTCTGGTGGGAACAAACCCACTACAAAATGTACTGATAGTCTGAAATAAAGTACAGATAATAAGAGTGACTGGAACAACTGCTAACTAGGTAATGAGCTCCAGTCATAGGCGGAAGGCCTACCAATCTGATCAGGGGTACTCTGATGGAAGTACCTCCAGCTCCTCGTCAAGAGCAAACCTCGTCTCCACACCTGGCCCGTAAACTGTGGGATAATAGGCCTCGTCCAGATCTGGAAGATAACCAGGTCCTCAGAGTGACGTAACAAGATACAATAATGCATGCCAGATATAGTACTAAATAAAAGTAAAGAGGGGTGTGCTAACCATCTAAGTGAATGCAATGTAAGGACAACCTCGGAACGTATAGGTAGGTGTAGGCATAACATCCAACGTCCTCTCGAGTGTGGTATCTGCAACATCCATCATTCCGAAGAATGAGGTATCTGTATATATGTAACGTCCAACACTCTAAGGGACGTGGTATCTGCAATAATATATACATCCATACCACTCCGAAGAGTGGGGTATCTGAATAAAGGAAATCATCAGATCCGTGGCTCCTCTGGATACTACGGAGTCCGATGGGTGTATCCCATACGTCCATCAATTGTCCTCCCTGCCCAATGTAGATACGCAAGTCGAATACACAACTTGGGTGTACCGTATCTAGATGTCAAGTCTCAATTAACTATATTAATCTATAATACATGCTAGTCCGTGATGCATGTCGTACGTACCGATAGCGAATCGGGCACGCGGACCCGCATCCCAATATGAATGTACCATAGCGATACGTGTATAGTGCCGTGGTCAAGGAAGATATCAAAATATCCTCACAGAAGAAGGTGAGTCAGCTAGCAACTAGGACATGTACACTAATCATCGACGCATTGTCGACTGCACCCGAGTTAATCTCGGACGCTCACAGTTTATGCATATTTGCAACATTTAATCATTTAATTTTAAGCAGTAAATCAGCAAGGTATACTTGCCTGCCCCGGGTAGCTGCGAAATCCAAAGTCCTGCTCCTGATGCCTCGGCAGTAGTGTCCAGCAATCCTATATAGGATATAGTAATGACCCAAATTAGTCGCTATAATAGCACGACTAAGACACACGGTTTGTATCTACAGTTGTCAAGGGTCGGGGCTGTATGTATATATAGCTAACACTATCATATACATATACACTATATCATATTTAAGTATTTTAGAAAAATAGCTATGTTTAATAGTACAAAAATAGTACTTACGTATTAATTAGTATAGACTAATATTACACTTATTAAATATCTGTACATAACTGGGTAATATAATGAATTTATATATATATATATACATATATATATATTTAGAAATAATTTTTGTATAAGTACAAAGATACACATACTTATTTTAAATATAATATCATATTTAAAATACACAATACTATAATATTTATTTATATTCTAAAATACTCAAATACACACTGTATGTACATATATATATTTATATATACATATATACATATTGAATATATTTATAATACACATAGTGTACTACTTCATATAGTATATTTATATACATACTCATAAGTTCAATTTAATACATACTTGTACTCTATAATTGTACTAATTTTACATTGTATATATATATATATATATATATATATATATATATATATATATATATATATATATATATATATATATATATATATATATATATATATATATATATACCAAAATACATATATATTTATATATACACACATTATTTATATATATATATATACATATATATATTTATGTATATACCCAATATGAATATAACATTTTATATATATATACAACATTTAATAATTATGCAATAATACATATATTATGTATTTCAGAAATATATACATTTATTTGTATATATATATATACACATATACACATTAGGAAGTTAAAGTATTTATACCCAAAAATATATACTATGTATACATATACCTTTATTATTAGTCATTATGTATTTATATATATATATATATATATATATATATATATATATATATATATATATATATATATATCACATATAAATTATACTTAGAAAATATTAAACAGTATATATACTTTTAAATACTACAGAAATACAGGAAATAAATAATATATATATAATACTGAATACGCATTTAAATACAGAGATAAATACGGAAATATATATGTATATATGTGTACACAACCAATACAACTCGAATTAAGTATTAATATACTAGTATTAATACATGAAATCATGTACCTATACGATGCTCAGGCCAAGGGGAGTCCGGCGGCTGACCGTCGACGGCGGGGGTGGCCGGACGGAGCTCCGGCGAAGCTCGGGGAGGATCGCAGCAGCAGCCGTGGTTTGGATGTCTTGGCGCTGCGGGCTCGATTGCTCCTCGAGGTGGCGGCGGCGTCGGCTGAAACTCGACGGGGTGGTGGAGGACTGGCTGGGGGAGTCGTCGGCTAAGTATGGCGGTCGGCGGAGCTAAGGTGGCGGAGCACGAAGGGAATGGGTAGGTCGGCTGTGCACTCGGGGAGGGAGGCTCGGGTCAGTGTGGTTGGCTGGGGAGGTGGCTGCCGACGGCGTAGTGGCCGGGTGGCGGTGGCCGAGGGTAGGGGAGGGTCCGACGAAGGGGTCGGGTTAGTGTGGCGGCGTCTGGAGGTGGCTGGTGGCCGGTGTCGAGCTCGGGGTGGGTCGGCTGGGGTCGGGCTGAGGGGAGCTCGGTTGGGGATATTAGGGTTTTAGTTTAGTTTTAGGTTTTGGTTTTTCATTTAATGTGTAATAATGCATGTATATGTAGGAGAGAGAGTGAGGGGGGGCTGTCTTGGGGTTAGGGCCGGCTGGACCTATTTTCTTGGGGAGTGGGGTTGTCCATCAAGATGAGTGGATGGCTAGGAATGGGCCATTTCAAATGTAGGGCCAAGATGTGCCCTACATAAAGTAAGGTAAGTACATAGGAAAAGGGGGAAAAATTGATGCATACGGTTAGGCATGACCAATACTTTTCTCCATGATGGTTTGGGCCAATGAGAGGAGGACACCTCATTGCAATTTTGCAATTAGGCCCCTGAACAATTTGGTATTTGCACAATAACTAGATTTGGGGATTTAATGTAACCAAACACCATGTTTGGTGTTCCTCATTGTACTAGGGTGGTGTATGGTATTTTGTATGAGGCTTGTGGGTGTGGATGTGGGTTTGGATTGGAGTTGGGTCTAATGTAATTGAGGTTAGGTAGCCACATTAATTAATTTATAATTAATGTAACGGGTGTCTCTAATTTAATTTAAATAAAATCCGGGAGTCTAAATTAGGTTGGACAAGGGTCATTGGTGTAGTAGGCTCAGTGTACAATATTATCGTGATCTGGGTTGGTCAAAACTGGTTGAGGTTGGGTCTCAATGTCAATTGGAACGGGCAGCGAACGTAATTACGCAATTTAATTAATTTGCGCACGGACGTTTGTAACGACTTTTGTGCGACTAGAATCGGGCACGAAAATCGGTATCCGGGGTTTGTTCTAGGTTCAATATAATGGGTTTACAGGTCTAGGTCAAATATGTAGCATTAGCTTTAGGGTAACAGCTATGGTATCATCCCAAATAATCAAATCATTGTACAAGTATCATAACACCATATAATAAATCATAATTAATTCCAGTTAACCCTAATTAGGTTATTTGAATTTAATTAGCCCTAATTTCTGGTCGAGGGGGTTTACATGCAGTATGGAGTATTGCAGTATTGCAGTGTCTTAGTATTGCAGTGTGCAGTATGTCAATGCACTATGCAGATGTCAATGCACTATGCAGTATTGCAGTGTCAATGCACTATGCAGATGCACTATGCAGTATTGTAGTATTGTAGTGTGCAGTATTGCAGTGTCTTAGTATTACAGTATACCAAAAATAAGTGTCAGTCACTAACAGATGCACTATGCAGTATTGCAGTATTGCAGTATGCAGTATTGTAGTGTCTTAGTATTGCAGTGTACCAAAAATAAGTGTCAGTCACTAACAGATGCACTATGCAGTATTGCAGTATTGCAGTGTGCCGTATTGCAGCGTCTTAGTATTGCAGTGTACCAAAAATGCAAATAACAGATGCACTATGCAGTATTGCAGTGTATAAATATATTAAGTCAAAATGCAGTGTCTTAGTCACTATTTACCAATCAAATATCAATGTGCCAGAATAGCAGAATCATAGTGCAGAATGCAGATAAAGATAGTCCCATTACAGACTCACAGAGTGCAACATAGATATACATATATTAGGTCAAAATGTATAAAAACTAATCAAAGTGTACCAACCCCGCAAATAATCTTTACTGAGTTACTCTTCAAAGTACCAAAATACAAATAACAGATGTACAAAAATTATCAATTAGACATAATCTTTACTCTTCAAAGTTCAAAGTACCAAAATGCAAATTATCAATTTTTTTGCAAACCTGCATTTTTTTTTGCAGGAAACAATTAACATAAGCATACTCAGTACTCACTAGTCACTAGTAACTAACAGTCTAACAGCAAGATAATGTAGGTATGGTAAGCATACTCAGTACTCAGTACTCACTACTCACTAGAAGCAGGAAACAATTATCAATTAGACATTTTTTTGGCAGGAAACAATTAACATAAGTATACTCAGTAGTCAGTACTCACTAGAAACAATTAACATAAGCATACTCAGTACTTACTAGTAACTAACAGTCTATCAATTAGACATAATCATTTTTTCGAATAGGGGCCAGGTAACAGGGTTACTTACAGTGAATGAGTAGTGACTTGCTGTTAGTTACTGCTTCTGCTGGTAACAGGGTTACAATTAACATAAGCATACTCAGTACTCACTAGTAACTAACAGTCTAACAGTAAGATAATGTAGGTATGTATACAACTAACAGTCTAACAGCCTAACAGCAAGATAATTGCACAATAAAATTAAAACGTACCAAGCCCTGCACCAAATCTAGGTTAGATCTTAGATCAGGGTAATTTCTTACCAGATCTAGGTTAGATCTTAGATCTGGAGACGTATCAAGCCCTGCACCAAAGATGAAACAAGAAAATAACAAAAAATTAGAAAAAAATGGAATTAAATAAATAAATATTTGCAAAAAATAATAATGAGATATTAGGGTAATTTCTTACCAGATCTAGGTTAGATCTTAGATCTGGACAGATCTAGGTTAGATTGAGAGAGCCGATGTGTCATATCTAGGTTAGATGGAGTTGGAGAGACTGAAGAGGAGACTTAGAGTCTCAGAGTCAGTCAGAGGCCGAGAGGGGATGCGGTGAAGACGGAAGAGGAGACACAGACAGAGTCTTAGAGCCGGCAGAGGGGTTTAAACATTAGAGAGCGGCGGTCGGCAGACTGAGAGACTCGATTAGGGTTGTGAGAATGAGAGGAGAGAGAGAGTTTTTACTATATATACTTAGGTTTGGGTTAAGGGTATAGTTGTCAATTTACATTGCAAATTGGTTTCGGTTTTAAACCGAAACCGAAACCCAATAACCGATCACCGACCCGTTAACCGAACTTTTGGTTTTTGATAACCAAACCCAACCCGAAATTTTTTGGACCCGAACCGAATTGCTTACTTGGTTCGGTTCGGTCCAGTTTTCGGTTTTAAATCGGTTTTTGCTCAGCTTTAATGCCAGCAGGTAAAGGCGGATAGATAGAGGCTAGGTGGATTGCTTCAGCCTTTACCCATCCCAGAGTAGAAGTGGAAGTATGTGACTATGGATTTGTTTTGGGGCTTCCGCGTTCTCTAGAAGAAAAAGATGCAATTTTGGTCATCGTAGACAAGTTGACCAAATCAGCCCACTTCTTACCATTCAAAGTAGGTACGTCGATGGAGAAGCTAGTGGAGATGTACGAGCGACAGACTATCAGATTACTTGGTGTTCCTGTGAACATCATCTCGGATCAGTATAGTCATTTTACTTCCCACTTCTGGAGGAGTTTGCAGGCTAGCTTGGGCACTCAACTCAAGTTCAGTACCGCATATCACCTCCAGACAGACGGACAGTCCGAGAGGACTATTCAGACTCTAGAGGATATGCTTCGCACTTGTGTTCTGGATCTTGGAGGTTCTTGGAAGGATTATCTATACCCGGTAGAGTTTGCTTACAATAACAGCTACCAGGCCAGTATGAGATGTAACCATTATCTTGGGATGTTGTCAGAGAGAAATTTTTGTTGGGACCAAAAATGGTTATGGATACAGCAGAGAAGATGAAACTCATCAGAGATAGACTTCAAGTGGCGCAGGACAGACAGCGGCATTGGGCCGATAGCCACCGTAGACCCTTGGAATTTAAGGTATAGGTTTTGTTATAATTGCTTATAATAGCCTTATTTTAGATTGCGTGTTAAGGCTGTATTTGTTCTAGGTTGGCGATTTGGTGTTCTTGCAAATTTATTCGACATGGGACATGATTCGCTTTGGTGGAGGCGGAAAGCTTAGTCCATGGTACATCAGACCTTTCGGGATTCTTGCGAAGGTCGGTGCAGTGGCCTACAGACTAGACTTGCCACCTGCACTGGAGGGAATACATGACGTGTTCCACGTGTCACAGCTGAGACGGTACATGGCAGATCCTAGTCATGTACTAGATCACTCGAAGATCGAGGTTGGTCCGACTCTCAGCTATCCTGAGCAGCCCATAGCCCATAGAGATTTACGGAACCAGACTATTCCTTTGGTTTGTGTTGCATAGAGATATCACTCTCCAGGAGAGTCAACCTGGAAGAGGGAGGACGAAATGCATGAGAAATACCCGTATCTCTTTGAGCCTTGCTATATAGTTCTTATTGTTCTGGTTGTGTTCTTGTGCTAGTATAGTTCAATTTCGAGGACAAAATTGAACTAGGAGGGTAGACTTGTCACTACCATATTTCTAGAGTAGGGACATTGTTATCTTTTGTAATACTATATATATTGTGTTTATAGTTGCATGATATATATAAATGACATGGGTTAGTGGACTAGACTTGATGAGACCATTAGACTCAACCTTAGACTAGACATTTGAACCCACTAGTTAATCCCTATCTATTTTAATTAGAATCTAGTTAAACCCCTCACTTAGGATTAAACTCCACTTATTTGAATAACTTTTCATGACTAACCATAGGGGCATTTAGGACTTTATGCATTGTAAGCCCTAGGTCCCCTTAGTGGCCGGCCCTAAATAGAAAGAGGGAGCCTCCCTCAAAGTCATCCATAACTCATGAAAAATCCAAGAAGTAGTTCTTTCCCAAACCCTTTCCTTCCTCCACAAAATTTCAGAAATTAAACCTCCAATCCCTCTGATTTTCCTTATCTAAGAAGCCTAGAAGCTTAGGTCACAAGGAACATTGGAGAAGAAGAGGCTTGGCTAGAGAACCCTTAATTTTATATTGGGAACACATCTCCCAATAGATAAAAATCTGAAATCTCCCCTTTAAATTCTATTTTTATTATTTGTTTGGCCATTAGGAGCCCACCCATGGTTTAAGAATAGCTACAAGGGGGGAGAATTAATTTTCTTTGGTTTCTATAGTGTTTCATACATTATATTGTGTCCATATAAGGGGTTTTATGCTTGTTGAAGCAATTTTCCTCCATTGTTCATTATAATGTATTTCATTAGTAGTAGAGTATTTGGGGTTTTAGGCATGAGATTGATAGCATATCATGATACTATATATAGGATCATGACTTATGTACTCCAAGTTTTTGGCAAATTGCCTATTACTAGAATATTATTCATTTAGATATTTCCATTGTTATATTTGGTGAATGCATGAGTGTATGATGTAGAGAGGTGACTGTGCATATTGTACACAAGTAAAGGGAGGTCGGGTCCCTATGTGTAGGGGATATGGGGCTGTGCAGTGGTGTCGGGCCATGGTGTATTGTATTCCTTAGGCAGTATGTTTTACTGTTTAGAGCAGCAATTTAGAGTACATTGCCTGATGCAACGATTCACTGTAAGGTTGGGTGCAGGTAGCAAGGATTTGTGTAGTTGACAGTGGGTTGTGTCCCAATGTTAGTGCATGGTTTGTGTGCACCTTAAGTATCTTCGGGAGGAGGTTGTGTAGAAGGAATGAGGATTATGTGTACTGTGTGATGTGTGTTGTAGTGCAAACAGTGAGGGAGTGTCGGGTTGATGCAAGTATCATTTGCACAGCAACACTAAGTTGCATTAGTAACTGCACATGTGTAGAGATGGGGGTTCTCGTGAGTGTGGCGTAGGATTGTATTTTGGAGTATTCAATGGAGGAGCAGTGCATATCAGATGAACTATAGTGTAACTAGGGTGTTACAGTTGGTGTCACACACATGTGTTAGGGTGTGAGCTCAGGTTCAGATTATAGGAATGAGGTTAGGGTATTAGTCCAGTGGATATGGATTGAATAGAGTATCAGTTGGAGTGGGGGATTTCATTGTGTATATAGGAAGTGACTGCATCGTAGGGTAAGGTGATGTGCACCGATACTCAGAATAGGTAGCAACCAAGTATGGTCTATGGTGTGTATTTGGTTAGCAGAATTTAGAGGGATTAGGAGTGAGATATGAAGTTTTAGAGGATGGTTGAGTAGGGGTTTGATGTTAGGTATTGGTCAGATAATAATTCAGATTTGAGGAGACCGATACTCTAGAGTATCAGTCAGTTAACTGACACGGGCATTATGGTGTAAGCTGATACTAGAATCTGGGTAGAAGATTGTAACTTGGTGTTGTCGTTGTTTAGTGCAGCAAGGATTACACCAAGTACCAGTTTTGAGGAAGCATCTATAGGTAATAGAGAACTAGTGGAGTGTTAAGTATTAGTGAGTGATCAAGGGACTGGAATCGAGTAGCAACATTATTTTAGTATGTCAGTGTTGGGGTCTCAGTGAGAACTAAAACCTAGTTCAGAGGTGGAATTAGAGCAGTCCATTTGGGTCAAAACTAACAATCAATAGGAGCAAAAATGGCAATAGTAGATGTGAGGAGTGGGTGTAAGTGATAGGGCTCGAGTCAGTCCATTCCTTGGACTGTGGCACACTCGAGCAGCGGTTGGGTTAAGCATGGAGCAACTGATACACTAGTATCAGTTGCAAGTGCTGTGTCAGATGTTTGGGAATGTATCAGTTTTGTGTCAGTTAAGATCAAGTGAAGGTAGTGAGGTTGTTTCTAACTGCAGTATACAGATTTTGTGGTAACTGATTATGAAGGGTGTTCAAGAATAAGTAAACTATAGAGAGCACCTGGGAGTTCATGTTCCTTGGCGTGTTGAGATCTGCAGATATAGGTGTAGTGAAGGGGAAACAATGTTCCAGTATTTGTATATGCTGTATTGGTTTTAAGTGAGGGCTCGAGTGTTTATCAATAACAGATAAGTTGTAGTGTGATGAGGGTATTTGAGTGTTCAGGTGCAGGGGATTATTGTAGTTGTATACAGGTATCAATGTGAGGGTTAAGAGTGTTTAGTTAAGTACAGTGAGTAGGTTAGGTTCTATGAGTAGTGTAGATATTGTCCATTAGAAGGTTCCAGATAGATGTATCAGTAAGATAATAATTAGAATAGTAAGGTATGTAGCATATGACTGAGTACCATAGTATATAAGACAATGATATGAATAATATTATCAATCTATAGATTAATATTGTATAGATATTGAGATCATCAAGTTTATAACTTATATAGTTAATTTAGTATCTAATATTAGTTGGTATTGACTAATTTTAGATAGGTATTAACTAGTAGGTACTAGTATACCCTAGCATGGACCTAGAAATGGCCTAGAAACATAATTTCAACTAGTTAATCACTTTTATCATTTCAAACACCAATTAACATAAATATTTTATATTTAGGTCCTTGTGACTCCAGTTTGGACATCGATCCTCACACTTTGCTCAGGACCCTAGGCGAGTACATTTTCTGACAGTTTTTATTATTTTGATTATTACTATGATTCTGGTTGTAGTGTATACTTAATTCCGACACAGCGGATACACGGGCTAGTATCATGGATACCTGTCATAAGGAGTCGTGATTGGAATCCATCGTACTAACTGGGGACGAAAAAAGATTAGCAAGATTATTTGATCATACCCTATTTTACATGCATCATAGCTCACCCCACATATCACATAGGGTGTTGCCTGACCATTACATGTCTCATAGCCTGTTATATATGATTAGCATGGCTATTGCTCACATCATATCTAACCAGATGGTTAGCCTAACCTCACATATATCATAGCCAATCATATATAACAAGCCAGATCTAGACCCAAGCCGATCATATAGCAAACTGATATTTCACAACACTTAGCTAGAATTTACTATTCTTTTATTTTAGTACATTCATTTCTAGCATTCACATATATCTGTTCATTGCTAGTTAGTTCTATATGCTGATTACATGTCTCTTCATTATTCCTTATTTTCCCGTATCTCATTTATCATGTATTTCCAACACTGTTTTATAGTTTTTATTAATATAATTAAAATTGCTGTTACTATTTGTGCTTTACTCCAATCCTGATTGGATAACATTTTTAGAAGATCTCGAGGATCTCTATCCTACCCACTATGGTCCAGGAATAGATGGAGATTACATCCCAGAGATTCCAGAGGAGCCACTCTCCTTAGAGGAGACACCACCCACAGTTGTTTAGACAACACTTAGTCTAGTTTATTTATGTATTGGATTATTAAAACTGTGAGACTTGGGTATATTTATGTTGAGACAGTTAGACTCTAGACTTATTATTGTTATTTGAGTTGTGTTCTAAACTTATGTCAAAAATTCTTATATCTTTCATATCTCATCATGCCATTTACCTTATTATAGTTATTGTTATTAAGTAACTTATGAATTGATAATCATATGCATATTAATTATCCTCCTTATGGAGTTGAGATCATTAACAGGTTATTTCTGTGAGTTATGTTAGTAGTATTGAGACCTAGACAGCGTTCTACCGTCGATGCTGTGGCGTAGGCTGGACGTACACACGGCTCATGCACAAATTTTGGGTGTGGGTCGTGACAGGAGGTAAAATGGACTTTCTTCGAACCAGTCCCCCACCTCTTTCTTCTTCCAAATCTTCTCCAGTGGCCACTTTCACCACCCTCATAGGAGAAGTTGAGTCTGCAGGACCAAAACCACCTGTGACCGACCGCACCAACAAAATAGAAAACTTAAGACGAAAGATCTCATCCTGCGAGAAAAGGCGGAACTTCATACCGGAACAGATGACTAGATTTGTAGAGCCACCTAGACAACGTCCGGGTCATCCATCGATATGTAGGGAGTAGCCGGTTCCACCAACTCCCCCTCAGGGATATACCCGCCTAAATTCTCAGGGACAGGTACCTCAATCGCAACCTCGGGATCATGAGACATCAAATATTTGCCTCGTCCTGCGTAAAAGACCCTAGCAGGCGCAAACCGCCGAGGGTGGCCCCTTCTTCCATGTGGCTGTAAAGTTTCAAACAGACCAGAAGAAATATATTTATATAGAGGAGTCATAAGAATTAAATTAAGAGGTCTTACTGGTACCGCTATCACTTTCAAGGTGGGATCCGGTCCAAAAACTACCAGGGCACTGGGTCCTACCTCATCTCTTACATCCTCCACAGGAGGACGATATTCTTATATAAGCCCCGCCTCCGGAACCTCCTCAACTCATGCTCGCTTAGAATGACTCGGGTGGAAGGCCATAGTCGTATTGTGCTTAAGGGCAGGAGGGCCATCAGAAGGAGTCTCCTCATCAGTCGACGAGTCTGAGTCAACAAGCAAAGGTCGGCCCATACCCTTGCCCTTCTTTGGTGTTCGTCGATCTTTCAAAGACGAAGGTGCAAAAATAGTGCCTGCCAGGTAGCTCGTCCCAGGATCAAAGTCAGACGGTGGAGCACTGACGGTTCAGTAGAAACTTCCCACAACAAAAAGCATTTTCGGCATAACGCCAGCCACCGGTAACCCGAACTCAACCTGTGTTCTGACGACAGAGTAGTAGCTCCATGCGCGAGCACCATCGAGAAGATTGCCGCAATAACCAAGGAAAGCACTAGTAGTACTAGAAGTTGGCAGTACCCGAATTAACGAGCAACCCGACTGGGGATATAGGGCTCCAGATAGACGTTAGCTCAATTTTGATAAACCAAATGGAAAGGACGGATAGTAAGGAGCCAGCGGTAAAGTTTCACTATCACTACCACATTTTTAGATAGGGATATTTCTGAGACATTCATATTATATTTTTTTATTGTGTGAATATTTATATAATGTGCTAGTATTATATATTGTATTATTTATTTAAATTATTTGTGGACTAGCCTATTTATTGGACTTGATCCTAGTGGACCTAATTTGACTTGTGATAACATATTGAACCCAATATTTTGGGCTAGGCCCATAGACTCAACCCTCTTCATTAATTAGGTGATTTAATTAAATTTTTATTACGATTAGATGCTTCCTAATTTAGTCCTCCTAATTAATTACCTACGTGACAATTAGTGGGGGGCATATTGGTCATTGAGTATTGCTTGGGAGAGGGGCAAGGGGTCGGCCACCTATAGGAGGGGAGAACATTCTCTCTCCTCTTCATTCTTCATTTCTTTTGATCCTCAATTGTGTTCTTTCCCAAATTGACTCATCCCTCTATCAAATTCTCTTAATTAACTCTCGTTCTCTCACATTTTTCATCAATCAAGGAGCATTGGATCTTGGATTTGCAAGAAACACTTGCAGAAGGAGGAATTGGCAAGGAGCTTGTGTCCGGATCGGATCCAATTGAGCAATTCATTAGGAATCTATCTCCCAATAGGTATAGATCTGAATTCCCTTTTAATTTAGACTCTAATTCATGCATTTGACCATAAGGAGCCTTCTTATGGCTTAGGGCTACCCATAAAAAGAAGTTCTAGGCCTAATTGACACCAAATGTGACTTCTACGTAGTTTTTTGTATTTATTTTGGAAAATTTCTGAGATTGACATATCAAGTGTGTGTCATGAGACCTATTAGATCTAACTAGACTTAGATTGGGGTTGTGAGACTAGCTATGTATCCATAATTGGATGCGAGTAGGCCGTATCGTGATATGGTGTGATACTTTACGATATTGGGCTTATTTTGGTTGATTTTTGCAATTCCCTTTCAATTCCTATTGTATCTAGTTACATTAGTTATTATTATAGGTAATTAATGTGTATTATTGATTATTGTGGAGGATCGTGGGTTTTGGCATTTCATTGGTGAGTATTTAACTTGTGTACTATATGGTGTTTTGAAATGGGTTAGTATGGAGGAAGTGTATTTAGTCATAGTATCATATATATATATATATATATATATATATATATATATATATATATATATATATATATATATATATATATATATATATATATATATATATATATATATATATATATATATATATATATATAGTTATAGTTATAGTTATAGTTATAGTTATAGTTATATTTGAGTTATGTATATGTATGTATTGTAATGGGGTTGGCATTGGATATTGGTGGAGATGTAGAAGATGATTGTGGTATTCAGAGTCTGTGTTGTGTGTGTGTGTGTAATAGTGTGACTGTATTGTGTTCAGTTGGATATTAATTTTGGGGGAGCATCTCTGGCACTCGACTGAGGCAGTGTACACATTGTGCACTGCAAGCTTGGTTGCAGTGTGTACTGATGGTTTGGTTCAGATGAGACAGGATTAGGGAGAAGCTTTACTGCATACCAGAGCTTGTGAGCTCGAGTACTAGTCCAGTAGTGAGGACTATTGTAGAAGTATACCAAAGCCTTACTGCACTATGCAGTAGCTCAACCTAGAGATACTGAGTGTAGTGTAGGTCTTTCGAGGCAGTGTATATTCTGCAGTGAGGTGAGCGCATGGGTTAGGGGTTGCCTGTGCACTATGAACTGTGCCGGGGTATTGATGTGGGAGCTCAATTGTGCACAGCATGTAGAAAGGTGATTGTTTCTGTGGTTGTTGATGAGTTTGGTTGCAGACTTGGTATGGGGGTGAGGTGATGTTTGTTGCAGGTGGGGAATTGTTAGAGGACTGATGCCTTAGTACCAGGTATTGCATTAAGGGGGGCTCGAGCAGTTGGGTATTGTTTAGGATCTGAACATGGTGTTCAGGTGTTGATCTGGAGCTAATGTTGCAGCAACAACACTATTGCATCATGGATGCAGGTCTGCAAGCAGAAGGGTTTGAGCTGGATAGGGTATATATGAAGTGATTGTGTGTGGTTGATAGTTATGTATCAGAGGGTATGTGAAGGAGAATTGAGGTCCATGATTAGTGTTTATAGTGCAAGTGTAGGTTAGTTGCTGGGTGTTAGTGTAGGTATTTGTTAGTTAAGTTAGATATTAATGTTAGTGTGTATCAGTTAGTAATTCAAGTTAGATATAAGTTGGTATCAGTTAATTAGTATTATAGATAAGTTATTGTCTATATATAATATCAGTTAGTGATGCCAGTATCAATTAGAGTATTATATAAGCTAGTTAATTAGAGTATTAGTTAGCATATAGAGTGTATTGTTACCAGTTAGTTATCATTTAGTGTATTAGGTTAGTATTATGTTAGTATAACTTCTAAGTCAGTTAGTTAATTATATACTAGTTAGTATATATATTTTAAGTATTGGTTAAAGTTAGGAAGGATAGATAGTGCTAACTAGTTAGTGACCTATATAGACTAATTAACTTAGTGTGGACCTAGACACTTGTGTATGACCTAGTTTAGCTAGTGTGACCTAAAAAATTATTTTAGTAAATTCTTTTACTCAATTAACATCCATTACACTATTTGACATGATATTTTCTAAATAGGATTGTGAGACACCAGCTTGGGCATCGAGTTACCTTTTTTGCTTAGGACCACATGCGTGTACATCTCTCTGTTAGTTTTTATTTTATAATAGTGTATATATCACTTGTTCTAGAACTGATATACCTGATTCTGATACATTATTACACGGATTGGTACTATACGGATCCTTTCAGGAGATGTTATCCCCTTACCGTGTTCAGCGGGTACTCCTTACACATGTATTTTATCGTGTGCATCGGATATTATTTTTCATGTACTTCATGTGCTCTCACTATCCCATGTGCTAGTATGTTTATATTATAATCATGTGCGTAACGTGTCGTAATTGGATCAATGAGTATTGATTGGATCCTTTCAGGAGATGTTATCCCCTTACCGTGTTAAGCGGGTACTTCTTACACATGTATTTTATCGTGTGCATCGGGTATTATTTTTTATGTACTTCATGTGCTCTCACTATCCCATGTGCTAGTATGTTTATATTATAATCATGTGCGTAACATGTCATGATTGGATCCATGAGTATGGGTTGGGGCGGGGTAGTAAAAGTTGGTTATGTGATTAATCTCTTATCGTAAATCATGTGTATGTCGATTATACACTTCACGTATAATCGATTTACCTTAGAATAATCATGTGCAACCCAAGCCGATCTCATATCGAACTTGTGCTCTAAATCACATAGACTGTAATCCAGTTCTCTTACTTATATTTTATTTGGTATTTTCTGTATTTACCTTTTTAGTACCTATTGTATTTATTTGCATGTTTCAGTTATGTTTTTATTTTCTAGTGCATCTTGTATTATTTTCTATTGCTTGTCATATATTCTCTACCATATATTTGGAACTGCTTGCAGAGTTTTGTACTTTGCTCCAATCCTGATTTGATATATTTTTCAGATGATTGGCTAGAGGAGCTGTGCCACACTTATTATGGACTGCAGGACGACGAGCCACTAGAGAGTACTTCCTTAGAGCATGAGGACTTAGTGCCAATGACCGAGGAGGCTTAGACATTTATTTTGGACATTGTATTAATCTCATTATTAGAATTTTAGCATGTATATATTATTTGAGACTTATATGGTGCCTAGACTTTTGGTTTTGGATTTGTGAAGTATTGTGACTCCTTATTTCTCTCTTCTATTCCTTATATTGCTTTTATCCTTCTTTAGTTTTATATTTTGATTGAGTATTGGTTAGCATTTATCATATATTATATTATTCCTCCATTTGGAGTTGAGATTTCTTTGACAGGTACATTATATATATTGTATGAGATATTTTTGTTGATCTAGACAGCGTTCTACCGTTGATGCTGTGGCGTAGGCTGGACGTACCAACGTACTTGTGCCCTTATATCAGGTGTGGGTTGTGACATTCGCCAACAGCGAGTGATCAGCAGCCCCACTGTCTCGATGAATTTCACTCATTTCTCTCTCAGTAAATTCAGGGATAGTGCTAAAGAACGTCCAACCTTTTAGATAAGTAAGATCATTTTTACAAAAAGGCACATCCTCGTACTTCTACTTCATCCTCCGATAGCGGCGGATAACAACATCTGCCTCCATCATTCCCTACTGGGTGTCGAGGCGCATTAAGGATCGATGGTGCAGTAAAATCCAACACATCAAGTAATGATAGGGTAACTCCACCCTATTGAACTCTCCAACCCCTTTGTGGTGATTTACCTTGGAGGAAAAATGTCTAAGGCCTCGGTGGATGCAGCAGACCATCGCTGGTAGTAATACAAGAGGGTGGCCAAAAACTAGTCGCACGGCCGAGAGAATAAGATTACGACCGATTCTCTCAATCGAGCCTGAACCTCCCGCGAACACGCAGTTGCGTAGCCAGATCATCAAGTATCCCACTAGCAGCGCCTTCTCAGACAGCTCGTGGGTATCCATGAAGAAGTAACTCAACTCCTCGCTCTCGGCAGACGGGTCATGAGCGACATATGCTTCTCGATATTGCTGTATCAAAGCCATGATAGCCTCTTGGGATTGCGGCCTACGGACATAAACTTTGTCCGACTCGGGTTATTCCGGAAAGATATAGTGCATCCAGACAGTAATATGAGGGATGTCCCCTTCGGACGGCTTCTCATCATTATACATTCGCTGGCAGATACTATGATGGCATATTAGCTCTACGTATACTGCCACAAGCTCTGGATCCTCTTTTTCGAGGTCCCCCAGTTTACCGTTACTCGGAGCATATTCCTCGTGTAAACCCCTGAATTTTTCCTAATTATTAAATCTGGATTTTTCCCAATTTTCTGGAATTTTCGGCAATTTTTCTGAAATTAAAATCGTGGCTTTTAATTAATAAAGGATTTTTTATTGTTAATTAATAATATTAAAATATCATGAAAATAACATTTTTGGGTGTAAAATAGAAAACTGGACTTGGGGTAATTTTCTGGGATTTTATTGGGCCTCAGACCTATTTTTAAAAGCCTAAAAACTAATTTCTAAAAAGTAATTATTTAAATTACTGTTTAATTATTATTATTATTATTATTATTTTTTTTTTTATTATTTTTTTTTATTATTCCGTTTAGGGCCCGGCCCGGCCCAGTGGGCCGAGCCCAATGCAACCCAGCCCAGCCCGGCCATAGGCTAGCGGGTCGGGCGGGTCGGTCAGACCCGCACCCGACCCGGACCCGCTTCACCTCCACCCTCTCCCACGATCCCCAGTCTCCCACGAATCCCGCCGCCGCCGCATTTTCCGGCCAACCGCCTCCACGTCGCCTCAGCCTCCGGATCCAGCGCCCACGACCGCCCGGACGAGCTCCACCGAAACCCTATTTATACCTCTCCTCCTCCGTCCTCCTTTTCCTCTTCTTCCCCTAAACCCTAACCCTAGACGACGACTCCGGCGCCTCCCTGCACGGCCAGCCCCCGGCGCCTCCCTGCGACGACCCCCAGACCCGCCGTCGACCTCCTCCTCTCCCCTTTCCTTCTCCCCCAGGCGGCCAGACCCCGAGATCTCCTCCCGCGGCTGCTTTCCCCTCCGTCGACGCCGCCGGTGACCTCGCCGCCCCTCGCCTGAGCTGCCGCAGCCCCGGCCCGACCTCGCCGGCCTCCGGCGAGTCCACCCAGCGACGCTCCGACCGACGGCCAGCTTCCCCGAGCCCCGGACACGGCGGCAGGACGCAGGACGCAGGACGCAGCCGAACGCCCTGGACGCGCGTCGTGTCGGACACGATACGGACGCAGAACCGCGTATCAGACTCGAAATACCCCGATCCCGAGTCCGAGGCCTCCCCTCGGTGCTCCTCCATCAGCTTCCCGGTAGGTGCACCTATCTGTTGCACTGTCCTTTCCAAACCGCTACCCTGTCCGACCGGGACTGACAGAATAAAGCTCTGTCAATCCCGGGATAGCTTAGTTTTGGTAGTTTATAGTTAATTAGTAGATGTAATGATTGTTAGTTTTGGTTAATTAATTAACGATTTAATGCAACGATCCTTAATACGTATATTAATTATATATATATATAATAAAAATAAAAACCTTATTAAATATTTCATAAATTAGTAATTACTTAGAATTTGATAGTTTAGAATTTGATTATGCACTACTGTCATGGAAAATATATATATAATTTCAATTAACAATTCTAAGGTTTTCCTATTTCAGAAAAATATATATTCCATAGTAATTTTATTATATATGTATAATAAAATAAAAACCTTATTAAATATTTCATAAATTAGTAATTACTTAATAGATAATTTCCGAAATGAATTTTTAGTATTTAAATACTAATTAGTAATTATTTAATATATAATTCTGAAATGATTTCAGTATTCAAAATATAATATATTTTCCAAAATATTATTTCTCTTATAAATTAATTGCTAAAAACAAACGATATTATTTTATTATAATCATTCTTTCCTATTCTATCCTACCAGAAACAAAACGATATTTTACCATAAAAATATTTCTACGATAAAATAAATAAGTTTTATTATTATTAAAAAGGGGTTTTGTTTTACGAAATTACTATTACAAATTATTATTTTTAATCGATCGTTGGATTTAAATCATTAACTTAGTTAACTAATCAAGACAAATTAAAACCCTCTGACTTAATTCTAAAATCAGATTATTAATGATTGTAGGTCCCTGTAACTAAGGTTAAGACCGTCGCGACTTCTCACTCGCGTCACCAAACCAACTCCAGGCAAGTTTCATATAATTCAAAACCGGTATTTTAGTTGTAATTAAATATGCTGCATGTCATATAGATATATTGGGACGACACTTGATTTCACGGAACCGACTGATTGACTGATTGATTGACTCATTGACTCATTGACTCATTGACTATTGCCTTGGGAACTGGGGAGTAAAGTTAGCACCCGTGGTCAAAGCCCCTTATTGCCTCATTGTGGATAGCTGAAGTCCAACCTCACTGGACTGACGCCGCACCGTGTTCACGCGAACACAGATTGCCTCCAACCCCAGCCGGCCACGGGATGCTACCTTTCTCAAAACACTTTTAGTGATTGTAGCTTGTCATCATTGCTTCATTGACTTTTACTATTCTTGTTTCATATTTGCTGCATACAAAAATATAAATATTGTTCAAAACTATCTCATTGCATCATTTTAATTATAGTTAAGATGCTGGAATTGGATATATGTTCTTGCTCCCTCCTGACTGGAGATTAACAATTTTAGGTGATTGCGGTGACGATGATGAGTATGATACCTTTTATGGTCCGGACCAGAGTTCTGAAGCCCTAGCTGAACCTAGCCAGGAGGCCGATGTTTAGTGTTTCCCCTTTTATTTCCAAGTTGTAATAATCAGGGTTGAAGTAATAACCTTGGGCCATGTTTGCTTAATCTTTGCTTGTAAAAGAATTTCTCTCAGACTTAGTAATAAAATAATTGAATTTCCTTCTTGTATTCTGGATGTCTGTGTGTTACTATGGATTGATACAGCTTACTGCCGCCGTCTCACAACGGTGCAGGCTGGGCATGATCCGACTGGACCCAGATTATTGGGATCGGGTCGTGACATGTTTTCAGTGGTGGCCCATGCAGGTCTAGTTTACAACCTTTGGTCTCGTCAACTTAGGCTGGCCAAACAAACCGACTTGCCTTTGACTTTAGGTTTAGTATGACTTTAGGAAAACAGACTCTAGAAACAATTAGAACACTTAGAATTCTTGAAAAAAAAAAAAAAAAAAAAAAAAAAAAAAAAAAAAAATTTCAATCTGTCACATCATAGGACCAAAATTCTTCTATCTATACATATGTACAATTATTTTTGCTTGCTTATAGAACATAGGTTACATTGCTTATGCTTGCTTCCTAAAACCTTCCAGAAGATGGCACGAGGAAAGACAACCCGTTCCGGCCCAGCCGAAGAAGAGGCTTCGTCTTCTGAGCACACCCCGAATCAAGCTCAGTCCGACCCCTCTCCGTTGCAGCTCACAGATCGCCCCCATGCTGCAAGAGCTCCCCGCGCTGCCTACACTTCAGTAGTGCATGCAGCTCCACCTATTCCTCCCAGGACCACATCAATTCCAGCTGATGTGACTCCTCCTGTTGCACCACCTGTGCCAGTGGACCCCGCTGAACTCGTAGGCCTGCTACGAGGAGTTCTTGAAGCCCAGAGGGCCCAAGCTGAAGCAAATCGCGAGCAGACCGCGATTATGAGAGAGGGCATGGAGAACGCCCACAATGTAGCCATGGCAGCGCTAGGAACACCCCGGTCAGAACAGGAGCCTGCCAAGGTAATTAAGGATTTAAAAGCTTGGATTCCATTAATGAATTTCTAGTCTAACCACAAACCTGTTATCCAGGTAAAGGTTGGAACTGTAGAAAACTTTAAGAAGTTGGACCCGCGTCCCTTCAAGGGGACCGAAGGCATCATCTACGCAGACGAGTGGCTAGATGATATGGAGCGACTCCTCAGCGTCGCTCGACTCCCAGACGACCTCATGGTTGAGGCCGTAGCACTCCAGCTGAGGGACTTGGCTAACATTTGGTACCGCAACGAGCCAAGATTTCGAGCTGGAGGGATTTCCTGGCGGCTATTCAAGAAGCAGTTCAAGCGGAAGTTCTTTCCAGAGGCTGCCCTCGAAGCTATGGGAAGGCAGTTTCAAGACCTGAAGCAAGGAGACCGCTCAATTGAAGAATATGCGGCTGAGTTCAACAGGCTTGGCAGGTTTGCAAGCCACCTGGTGGACAACCCTGTGGAACGTGCTAAGAAGTTCCGGCACGGGCTACGTGAAGAGATCCGCACCTTAGTAGCTGCTAACGGTGCGAAGACTTATGACAAGATGTTGAAGGTGGCCCAAGATGTAGAGGCCAGTGCACCTGCTCGACCCAAGAGGGAGCATCCAGGGTCAAGCAACAGCTATCAGGGCAACAACAAGAGGCACAGCAACAACAACAATAGGCCCTCCTATCCCCAGCAGTCCCAGCAACAACAGCCCGCAGCGGCCAACAAAGCGCATCAGTACAACCAACCCAAGGCGGTCAACTGCGTCTACTGCAAAAGGCCAGGTCATACCGCAGAAATCTGCAGGAAGAAATTGGGACACTGCCTTGCTTATGGATCTGCCACCCATCAAGTAAAGGACTGCCCCACGGCATACAACAAAACTGGAGCTGGACAGCAGAGAGGTCCACTGCCTACCCAGCAGCAGCGCTACAACCAGCATAGAGCCGGGCAAGCTTTTGCCTTGACTGTGGAAGAGCCAGAAGCTGAACCCGAGACGGAAGGAGATGTCATCGCAGGTTCCATTCTACTTCATTCGCACCCTGCCTTAGCATTATTTGATTCTGGAGCATCACACAGTTTTATATCTGCAAACTTCATTTCTGCACACCATCTAGCTACTGGCTTGAGTAAGATAATCTGTAGAGTTATGACTGGTGGAGGACCAATACCCATTAGTGAGACTTGTAGCTGCCCAGTCACTATCTCAGGACATGAGTTTCAGACGCAGTTCCTAATAATGCCTTTGCCAAACTATGACGTAGTCTTGGGCATGGATTGGCTTAGTCAGCACCATGCTCTGATAGACTGTCGAGAAGGCTGCGTAACTCTAGACCCACCTGGAGGACCTAAACTCAAAGTAATTCGAGCACCTGAAGGCGTGGAATGTGTGTCCTACACATCCATCACTGAAGAAACCGGACCCCCTCATCCTCTCATAGCAGAATTTATAGACGTCTTCCCAGACAATCTTCCAGGGCTACCCCCTGATCGAGATGTGGAATTCTCGATCGATCTTATACCTGGCGCAGCACCAATCTCCCAACGCTGCTACCGAGTGAATCCCAAGGAGTCTAAGGAAATGAAAGACCAAATTGACGAGCTTCAGGCGCAAGGGTTCATCAGGACCGGTGCCTCACCCTGGGGTGCACCAGTCTTGTTTGTACCCAAGAAGGATGGGACAGTTAGAATGTGCATAGACTACCGGGCATTGAACAACATCACTATCAAGAACAAGTACCCGCTGCCCCGGATCGACGACCTCTTCGACCAGCTGAGTGGAGCTAAGGTTTTCTCGAAGATAGACCTCAGATCGGGTTACCATCAAATCAAGGTGAGGAAGGAAGACATTCCAAAGACGGCATTCAACACCAAGTATGGACAATTTGAATTCTTGGTCATGCCCTTTGGTCTTACAAATGCCCCAGCAGTGTTCATGAATCTCATGAACAAGGTCTTCCACAAATACTTGGACCAGTTTGTCGTTGTCTTCATTGACGACATTCTGATCTATTCGAAGACCAAGGAAGAACACGAGCAGCACTTGAGGATAGTTTTGGAAACTCTCAGAAAGGAGAAGCTATATGGAAAACTGTCCAAGTGTGAATTTTTCCTAGACAAGGTGGACTTTCTCGGCCACGTTGTCACAGGAGAAGGCATATCAGTGGACCCCAAGAAGATAGCTGCCGTGGAGACATGGAATACTCCCAGTTCAGTTGCAGAGATCAGAAGCTTCTTGGGCTTAGCTGGATACTACAGAAAATTCGTGAAGGATTTTGCAAAAATTGCTGAGCCCATGACCAAGCTAACCAGGAAGAATGAAGAGTTCGTCTGGACCGAAGCGTGCCAGGCGTCATTTGAAGAGCTGAAGAGAAGGCTAACAACAGCACCAATTTTGTCGCTACCCTCAGGATCAGGAGGATTCTCAATTTATAGCGACGCGTCCGGCAAAGGATTAGGATGTGTGCTCCAGCAACATGGAAAGGTAATTGCTTATGCTTCCCGGCAATTACGGACTCATGAGAAGAACTACCCGACGCATGACCTGGAGCTAGCAGCAGTCATCTTCGCCTTGAAGCTGTGGAAGCACTACCTGTACGGCGAAAGGGTAGAGATATACACGGACCACAAAAGTCTCAAGTATGTCTTTACACAGAAGGAGCTCAACATGCGTCAGAGACGATGGTTGGAGCTCATGAAGGACTTTGATATCAGCCTACAGTACCATCCCGGAAAGGCTAATGTGGTCGCCGACGCACTTAGTCGATATCCGATGGCGATGTTCTTGACGACCGATCGGTACCTACTGGAGGACATGGAGAAGCTGGGACTAGAACTCGTATTGCCTGCAGAAGAAATGAAGAAGCTTGGACGGGAAGCAATAGTGCCCGGCGCTGACTTCCCCATGATGCATTTGCAAGTGCAGTCTAGCTTGATGGACAAAATCAAAGAGACTCAATTCGAGGACGGAGCATTGTGCAAGCTCAGGGACCAGGTGTTAGCTGGCACACTGGACGGATTCTCTATTTCAGACGACGGAACACTGAGGAATGGCACCAGACTTTGTGTACCTGCTGGTGAATTGAGGGAACAGCAGATGCAGGAAGCGCATCACTCACAGTATTCCATCCACCCTGGAGCAAATAAGATGTACCGGGATATACGGGAGCACGTATGGTGGTACGGAATGAAGAAGGATGTCTCAAAATTCGTTGCCAAATGCTTGATCTGCCAGCAGGTGAAAGCAGATAGACAAAGACCAGCAGGACTTCTTCAGCCGCTGCCCATTCCAGAATGGAAATGGGAGCACATCACTATGGATTTTGTGTCAGGATTGCCTCGATCCCAAGGAGGGAAGGACGCTATTTGGGTGATCGTAGACAGATTAACTAAGTCTGCCCACTTCATTCCCTTCAAGGTTGGTTTATCCACCGAGAAGTTAGCTGCCCTATACATGAGGCAAATCGTCCGGATACATGGAGTTCCTGTGAGCATTGTATCAGACCGAGACAGCCGTTTTACTTCTCACTTCTGGAAGAGCTTGCAAGAGAGTCTGGGGACTCAACTGAAGTTCAGCACTGCATATCACCCACAGACCGACGGACAGTCGGAGAGAACCATCCAGACGTTAGAGGATATGCTGAGATCTTGCGTCCTGGATTTTGGAGGATCATGGGAGGACCACCTACACTTGGTAGAGTTTGCTTACAACAATAGCTACCAGGCCAGCATCAGCATGACTCCTTTCGAGGCTCTGTATGGACGTCGTTGCCGCACTCCCTTGGCTTGGGACGACGTAGGAGAACGAGTCATGCTGGGACCTGAGATGATTACAGATGCAGCTGAAAAAGTCAAGGTGATCAGAGACAGACTTCGGGTGGCTCAAGATCGTCAGAAGCATTGGGCGGACAGCCGTCGCCGACTTGTGGAGTTCGAAGCAGGTGATAGTGTCTTCGTCAAGATCTCCCCCACCAGAGGAACTATCCGTTTTGGCAGAGCTGGAAAACTGAGTCCCAGGTATATCGGCCCATTCGAGATAGTGAACAGAGTTGGAGAGGTGGCATACAGAGTGGCGTTACCACCTAATCTTGAAGGCGTGCACAACGTCTTCCATGTATCGCAGCTGAGGCGTTACATTCCGGACCCGAGCCACATCCTGGATCATTCAGAGTTGGAGATTGGGCCAAGTCTTACAATACCAGAGCAGCCAGTGAGGATCATAGACCGTATGGAAAAGCAGTTGCGGAACACCGTGATTCCACTGGTCAAAGTTCAGTGGCTCCACCACTCCCCAGGCGAATCCACCTGGGAACGAGAGGCTGAGATGAAGCAGAAGTACCCTCATCTGTTTTAAGGCATGTTTACCCTGTTCTCCCCTCTATTATAGTAAATTTCGAGGACGAAATTTTTATAAGTTGGGTAGGTTGTAAACCCCTGAATTTTTCCTAATTATTAAATCTGGATTTTTCCCAATTTTCTGGAATTTTCGGCAATTTTTCTGAAATTAAAATCGTGGCTTTTAATTAATAAAGGATTTTTTATTGTTAATTAATAATATTAAAATATCATGAAAATAACATTTTTGGGTGTAAAATAGAAAACTGGACTTGGGGTAATTTTCTGGGATTTTATTGGGCCTCAGACCTATTTTTAAAAGCCTAAAAACTAATTTCTAAAAAGTAATTATTTAAATTACTGTTTAATTATTATTATTATTATTATTATTTTTTTTTTTATTATTTTTTTTTATTATTCCGTTTAGGGCCCGGCCCGGCCCAGTGGGCCGAGCCCAATGCAACCCAGCCCAGCCCGGCCATAGGCTAGCGGGTCGGGCGGGTCGGTCAGACCCGCACCCGACCCGGACCCGCTTCACCTCCACCCTCTCCCACGATCCCCAGTCTCCCACGAATCCCGCCGCCGCCGCATTTTCCGGCCAACCGCCTCCACGTCGCCTCAGCCTCCGGATCCAGCGCCCACGACCGCCCGGACGAGCTCCACCGAAACCCTATTTATACCTCTCCTCCTCCGTCCTCCTTTTCCTCTTCTTCCCCTAAACCCTAACCCTAGACGACGACTCCGGCGCCTCCCTGCACGGCCAGCCCCCGGCGCCTCCCTGCGACGACCCCCAGACCCGCCGTCGACCTCCTCCTCTCCCCTTTCCTTCTCCCCCAGGCGGCCAGACCCCGAGATCTCCTCCCGCGGCTGCTTTCCCCTCCGTCGACGCCGCCGGTGACCTCGCCGCCCCTCGCCTGAGCTGCCGCAGCCCCGGCCCGACCTCGCCGGCCTCCGGCGAGTCCACCCAGCGACGCTCCGACCGACGGCCAGCTTCCCCGAGCCCCGGACACGGCGGCAGGACGCAGGACGCAGGACGCAGCCGAACGCCCTGGACGCGCGTCGTGTCGGACACGATACGGACGCAGAACCGCGTATCAGACTCGAAATACCCCGATCCCGAGTCCGAGGCCTCCCCTCGGTGCTCCTCCATCAGCTTCCCGGTAGGTGCACCTATCTGTTGCACTGTCCTTTCCAAACCGCTACCCTGTCCGACCGGGACTGACAGAATAAAGCTCTGTCAATCCCGGGATAGCTTAGTTTTGGTAGTTTATAGTTAATTAGTAGATGTAATGATTGTTAGTTTTGGTTAATTAATTAACGATTTAATGCAACGATCCTTAATACGTATATTAATTATATATATATATAATAAAAATAAAAACCTTATTAAATATTTCATAAATTAGTAATTACTTAGAATTTGATAGTTTAGAATTTGATTATGCACTACTGTCATGGAAAATATATATATAATTTCAATTAACAATTCTAAGGTTTTCCTATTTCAGAAAAATATATATTCCATAGTAATTTTATTATATATGTATAATAAAATAAAAACCTTATTAAATATTTCATAAATTAGTAATTACTTAATAGATAATTTCCGAAATGAATTTTTAGTATTTAAATACTAATTAGTAATTATTTAATATATAATTCTGAAATGATTTCAGTATTCAAAATATAATATATTTTCCAAAATATTATTTCTCTTATAAATTAATTGCTAAAAACAAACGATATTATTTTATTATAATCATTCTTTCCTATTCTATCCTACCAGAAACAAAACGATATTTTACCATAAAAATATTTCTACGATAAAATAAATAAGTTTTATTATTATTAAAAAGGGGTTTTGTTTTACGAAATTACTATTACAAATTATTATTTTTAATCGATCGTTGGATTTAAATCATTAACTTAGTTAACTAATCAAGACAAATTAAAACCCTCTGACTTAATTCTAAAATCAGATTATTAATGATTGTAGGTCCCTGTAACTAAGGTTAAGACCGTCGCGACTTCTCACTCGCGTCACCAAACCAACTCCAGGCAAGTTTCATATAATTCAAAACCGGTATTTTAGTTGTAATTAAATATGCTGCATGTCATATAGATATATTGGGACGACACTTGATTTCACGGAACCGACTGATTGACTGATTGATTGACTCATTGACTCATTGACTCATTGACTATTGCCTTGGGAACTGGGGAGTAAAGTTAGCACCCGTGGTCAAAGCCCCTTATTGCCTCATTGTGGATAGCTGAAGTCCAACCTCACTGGACTGACGCCGCACCGTGTTCACGCGAACACAGATTGCCTCCAACCCCAGCCGGCCACGGGATGCTACCTTTCTCAAAACACTTTTAGTGATTGTAGCTTGTCATCATTGCTTCATTGACTTTTACTATTCTTGTTTCATATTTGCTGCATACAAAAATATAAATATTGTTCAAAACTATCTCATTGCATCATTTTAATTATAGTTAAGATGCTGGAATTGGATATATGTTCTTGCTCCCTCCTGACTGGAGATTAACAATTTTAGGTGATTGCGGTGACGATGATGAGTATGATACCTTTTATGGTCCGGACCAGAGTTCTGAAGCCCTAGCTGAACCTAGCCAGGAGGCCGATGTTTAGTGTTTCCCCTTTTATTTCCAAGTTGTAATAATCAGGGTTGAAGTAATAACCTTGGGCCATGTTTGCTTAATCTTTGCTTGTAAAAGAATTTCTCTCAGACTTAGTAATAAAATAATTGAATTTCCTTCTTGTATTCTGGATGTCTGTGTGTTACTATGGATTGATACAGCTTACTGCCGCCGTCTCACAACGGTGCAGGCTGGGCATGATCCGACTGGACCCAGATTATTGGGATCGGGTCGTGACACCTCGTAAGGCACTTCACCCCAGGAAAGCTTCGACACCGAATGCATCTCATGCAAAACAAGTCCCATCTCACCACCGTGCGTGGAGAAAGTCCCCATATGGTAGTTGTACATCTCCATCAAAGCGATAAAGAGGCAACAATTCATCTTCAGGCCATAACAAGTGCCCCTCATAGCATAAAAGAGGTTGGCATCCTGTAGTTCCCGCTAATAGCGCTTCAGCACCCATCTGGTCAGCCAATACCACGAGGGACTGTAATGGGCCCAGCCAAGAGTCCTTAATTGACTAGAAGGATAACTTCCTTTCTTGGCCACTTGGTGGAGGAACGTGTCCGCAGCATAAGCAACAAGGTTTGGCCCCAAGTCGCCCCTGACAACCCCCGGTGCCAACTCGAGAGAAGAGTAGGAAGGAGACTCCTTATGACAATAAAAAGTTTCCTTGCCCTGATTTGGTCCATGCCGGATGTTACCAATAAGGGCCCCCCCGTAGCTCAGGCGTCAAGTTCCATCCCATCCCCATCCGGCTCTTTACTTTGCGAAAGTTCGACAGAGGCATATGACGTTCGAAAGAAAGCAGCGATATCTTTGCCCCACAATGGGTGACAGTCCAGTTTGTCATGCCTCAATTTCCATAATAAGGATAATCGTCCCCCGGATGTGATGCCTTGCACGCGTAAGACGCGCGTGTACAAGACCTAGGCATAATGATATACTTTAGAAAAAATACAACAGAGTACACAAATAAGATATCACACTTTGAGATATAGAAAAGTTCTCTTTATTGATAATGAATATCTGGTTACAAACTCTTGACCCAAAAGTAATAAAGATGCCGCACGGGCTTACAACTTGGACGCAAAATGAGATAGTCGATCCATACATTATATCCCTTACTAATAGTTCAAAAGCACAAAATATCTTAGGTGTGAGTTAGCTGTCACGACTCACACCCGGTGCAAGGGTACAAGTCGAGAACAACGTCCAGCCTACGCCGCAGAATCGGCGGTAAAATAATGTTTGGATAATCTATCTAACAATATAATGAGCCACCAACAATATCAATATACTCAATCACAGATCTAAGATATAATGCACGAATATGATAAAGAATATAATAGTCACATATAACTCATGAGTCTAAAATAATAACATCAATGAGTCTGAAGAAATACTAAACAATAAGCTGGAGACAAATCCAGTATAAAGAAATACTAAGAAGCTACAAGTCCCGGGTCATCTGTCTCAATCGGGATGAGTCCCTCCTGAGCCAGGGTCTCTGACTCTAAGCTTACAACATCCTGAGGCCCATAATGTGTAGGGTACCAATCTTCAGTATCATCTGAAAAAAATATATTCAGTCAAGAAAGGAGCAAAGTATATCTCTAACAGCAGTTCTAATCAATGATATAAACTATGTAACAGTAAATAGATGTGAATATACAAGATGCAACAATAGATACAAGAGATATATACAATAAGGAAATACTGGAAGTAAATACAAAAATGAACAATATGACAATGAACAAGAATACTAATGACTAAGTGTGTGAGTACTAGCTTTAACATGTGATCGGCTTGGGAACTTGATACAAAATTTATGGCCTGGCTAATCATACGTGCGGTGTATGATTAACACTATTCAAGAATAAGACTTGATACAAGAAGGGTATGATCACATATCTACACTACATACTTTCCAACCCCGACTGGTATAGTGGATCCAACCATGGTACGCTATGGCACGGGATTCTCTAAGAAGATAGCTAGTCTTCCCGAGAATCAGTGTATGTACATGTATAAGAAGAACAATAAAATAAGGCTTGCACAAAATACACCATATATACCAAGAAATAACATCTCATGACAAGATCCGGATATACCAATCCGTGTAACCATCGTGTCAAAAAATTATGGATATCTAGACTAGATACAATGAATATAGAGGATATCATAAATGAGAAACTATCAGAAAATGTACTCGCCTGAAGTCCGATGAATAGTCTCACAGATGTCTGGTACGATGCCTCGAAGACCTAGATATGGAATATAATATCAATACAAGGTTTCAGAATAAAAATAAGTTAAACTAGTCAACTTCTAGGTCAAAGAGCCATTGCTAAGTCAAAACAGTCAAACTATGTCAACTCTAAGTCAAGCCGGTCAAACTTGGTCAAACTACCTATTTCTAGGTTGCATGAGTCTATCTCAATGATGTTGGGTTCATAAACTATGAAACTAGGCCATACAAGCTAATTATAGGATACTAAGATACCGTATCTCAGGATACGCAAACAAGAGATATGAAATATCATATATGTATATTAAAACAATATTATATATATACTAATTCTAACTATAAAGCTAAAAGAATACCTTGGCTTTGAACCAATACGGTATCGCACTGTTAAACCTCCATCTTGATACCTAAATCCAATACCTTGAATATCCTCAATACCTTGACATTTACCTTGGTATCTCAAGGTAAATGTGAATTCTAGTATATATTAACTACCCCTCTAGCTATATATGTATGTATCAATCCAATATAACTACTAGTATGTACTAATAGGAATATAATTACTAACTACCAACTAAACACTAACTACAAATACATACACACATACATACATACATACATACATACATACATACATACATACATACATACATACATACATACATACATACATAACTAAAGATACACATAACAATAGATAACTAGATAACTAAAATATACTAACTTGATAACTAAATAACTACTTAACTGACATTAACTAAAATACTAAAGAAGCTTAATTATCAAATTACCAACTCACCTAGCTAGTCCCCCTCTTCAAACCCGATGCTGCTGCTCCTACTTCTGCAAGCTGCTGCTGCTATTGCTTTTGCAAGCTGCGACTGCAGCTGCTTCTGCCGTAAGCCGCTGCTTCTGCTTCTGCTATAAGCTGCTGCTGCTGCTGCCGTAAGCCGTTGCTTCTGCTGTAAGCTGCTGCTTCTTCTTCTGCCGTAAGCCGCTGCTTCTGTTTCTGCTTCCGCTGTAAGCTGCTGCTTCTGCTTCTATAAGCTGCTGAACCCCTCTCCCTCAAATGCACACACACACATACACAACACACATATACATATACACCAATATATATATATATATATATATATATATACCCTCTCTCATCTATATATATATATACACACATCCACTATTATATACATATAGATAGAAATAAACATACACACATAGATATAGATGTAGTATCTCATATATATATACATAGCATCACATACACGTATACATATATATATATATATATATATATATATATATATATATATATATATATATATATATATATATATATATATATATATATATATATATATAACATATAGGTATATAAATATATGATACACTAGCACATATATATATATATATATATATATATATATATATATATATATATATATATATATATATATATATATATATATATATATATATATATATATATATATATATATATATTATAAATGGCTAAGAACAATAGAAATTAGATCTAGAAATAAAATGCAACAAACACGTGGAGTGCATCGCACCCGTATCACAGTAGATCTATGATACGCTTGCGACACGAGTCCACCATACAACCAAACGTACCCCGAAAGACACGAGCAAGTCTAATATATTATTTATGAACAATACGAAGATTCAAACACATATCTACGTGACCGTGTCAAAATGTGACATGCATAAAATTTCGTGTCGGAGAGAAAACCCCCAAAATAACACGTATTACCAAATTATTGGGATACGACCTATACGTACCCAATTGTGGATACGACACTAGCCATAAATACACAAACACATACCAAGTTAATCTATAGGACCAATTAACAAACACAACAAGTGTCAATCTCAAAATTCTACCAAAATTGATACAAAAAGCACCATAACTTTCTCAATTTGCCTCTTATGAACTCAATTCCAATTCCTATGGGTAGCTTATGCATATGGGTTAATTTTTCATGGTTAAATCTCAGATTTAGAACCTAAATAAAGGAAAAAAATTGAATTATACCTATTGGGAGATGGATTCCCAATGCAACCTCCAAATATAATAAAATTGGCCTCCAACTTATAGATCATTGCTCCTCTTTGTAGATCCTTGCTTCCTTCTTCTAGATTCTTGCTCCACTAGCCTCCAATGGTGATTTGGAAAGGAATTAGAATAAAATTTGGTAGAAAAATGATGTAGGAATGAAGGAATTTGGTTGAAGAAAATTCTAGATCTATATTTGAAATTAAAAAAGGAGAGAGAAACTTCCCCCCCTCTTTATGTAGGCAGGCCCCCCTTGCCCCTTCCTTAAGCTACTATGTAATGTCCATTATACCCCTTGGGGCTCTCATAAAGAAATAATTAAGGAGGTAAGGTTTAGTCTAATGGTTTAATTAAACTAATCATCCTCCTGATCAATGGACTTTCTAGTTGGGCTAAATTCTAATAATTAATACATGTTGGTCCATGGGTCTAAACTAAACTAGTTAGGTCCATTAACACAAGTCTAAAACAATAAACTAACATCTAATAATAATTAAATAATACAATAAATAATTATTCACGTGCACAATATTTAATTAAATATGAAATAACTAAAATATCCTTTCTTAGAAAATGAGGTAGTGACAAGTCTATCCTCCATAAAATAATTTCGTCCTCGAAATTCAAAGACAAAAACTACCTCCAGAAAATAACAGAACAGAACAAAAGATGATAACAGAACTAGGAAAGAACATATCAGAACATACCTCAAGGCACAAACAAATATGGATAACGCTCTCGCATTTTATCCTCTCTCTCCCAGGTAGACTCCCCCGGAGAGTGATGCCTCCATATGACGCATACCAAAGGAATAGTCTGGTTCCTCAGCACCTTCTCTCTCCGATCCAGAATCTCAACTGGCTGCTCTGGATAGCTAAGAGTAGGGCCCACCTCTATCTCCGAGTGATACAACACGTGACTGGGATCCGTCATGTACCGTCTCAACTGCGATACATGAAACACATTGTGCACTCCCTTCAGTGCAGGTGGCAAGTATAGTCTATAAGCAACTGCACCGGCCCTCTCTAGAATAGTAAAAGGTCCGATAAATCATGGACTAAGCTTCCCGCATCCACCGAAGCGAATCGTGCCTCGTGTCAGAGAAATCCTCAGAAAAATCAAACCACCCACCTAGAATAGAATACCACCTAAGAACTTAACTATAACAAACAACCAATAACAAGCACAAAACAAAAATCTAAAACTATACCTCAAACTCCAAAGGTCTCTGGTGGCTATCCGCCCAATGTCGTTGTCTATCCTGCGCCACACGAAGTCTGTCTCTGATAAACTGAACCTTCTTCGCTGCATCCACAACCATCTTTGGCCCAAGCAAAAATCTCTCTTCAACATCGTCCCATGACAAAGGAGTACGACATCTCCGACCGTACAGAGCTTCAAAAGGTGACATCTCTATACTAGCCTGGTAGCTATTGTTGTAAGCAAACTCTACCAAATAGAGATGGTCCTCCCAAGAACCCCCAAAATCTAGTACACAAGTGCGTAACATATCCTCGAGAGTCTGAATAGTCCTCTCTGACTGCCCATCTGTCTGGAGATGATATGCAGTACTGAACTTGAGCTGAGTGCCCAAACTCGCCTGCAAACTCTTTCAGAAATAAGAAGTAAAACGAATATCCTGATTCGAGACTATGATATCAGAAACTCCATGTATCCTGACGATCTGCCTAATATACATCTCTGCTAGCTTATCCGTAGACAAACCCACCTTGAAAGGCAAAAAGTAGGCTGACTTGGTCAACCTATCAACGATGACCCAAATCGCGTCTTTCCCTCCTGGAGATCATGGAAGTCCGGACACAAAATCCATAGTATTGTGCTCCCACTTCCACTCTGGAATGGGTAATGGTTGAAGTAAAGCTCCTGGCCCCTGCCTCTCGGCTTTCACCTGTTGGCACACTAAGCATCTAGATATAAACTTGCCACTTTTTTCTTCATGCCATACCACCACAACTCTCTCGCATATCCCGATACATCTTATTGGCATTTGGATGTATAGAATACTGAGAGCGATACGTTTTTTGTAATACCTCCTCACGCAGCTCCCCACTAGGCACACACAATCTAACTCTATGCCGCAAAGATCCATCCTCAGCAATGGTGAAATCATCCTCCAATCCTGCTCTCACCTGAGCTCTGATGCTCCTCAGAGATACATTCTCATACTGGGCTGCTTTGATCATGTCTATCAACTCTAAATGTATATGCAATCCCCACATCTGCATAGCCAAACCAGGAACTATCACCTCAATGTCCAAGCTCTCCAAGTCCTCCAATAAATATCGATCCTGCGTCAAGAACATAGCTACCGGATACCTGCTCAAAGCATCGGCAACTACATTAGCTTTTCCAGGATGATACTGCAAAGAGATGTCAAAATTCTTCATCAGTTTCAACCACCAACGCTGCCTCATGTTTAACTCCTTCTGCGTAAAACGTACTTCAAGCTCTTGTAGTTTGTAAAGATCTCCACACGCTCTCCGTACAAATAGTTTTCCACAACTTTAGGGCAAAGATGACTACTACAAACTCCAAATCATGGGTAGGATAGTTTTTCTCATGAGGACACAATTGCTTGGATGCATAGGCAATCACTTTTCTATTCTGCCGAAGAACACAACCCAAACTTTTCCCCGATGCATCATTATAAATAGTAAAACCTCATGACCCTGATGGCAGCGTCAAAATAGGAGCAGACGTCAACCTCTTCTTCAATTTCTCAAAAGCAACCTGGCAATCCTCCATCCAAACAAACTCTACATCCTTCTCTGGTGAGTCTGGTCATCGGCTCGGCAATCCTCGAAAAATCTTGCACAAACTTCCTGTAGTAGCATGTCAATCCCAAGAAACTCTTGATCTTTGTTACTGAACTCGGGGTCTTCCAAGACTCCACTGCTGTGATCTTCTTCGGATCTACTGAAATACCATTACCAGTCACAACATGCCCCAAGAATTCTACCTTGTCCAAGAAGGACTCACACTTGGACAGCTTCCTACACAGCTTCCCCTTCCTCAGCACCTCCAACACAATCCGCAAATGCACCTCGTGCTCCTCCGATGTCTTCGAGTATATGAGTATGTCGTCGATGAACACCACTACGAACTTGTCAAGGTACTGATGGAATACCTTGTTCATCAAGTTCATAAATACCGTTGGGGTATTAGTCAACCCAAACGGCATCACCATAAACCCATACTGACCATACCAAGTTCTAAAAGCAGTCTTCGGTATGTCCTCTGGCTTCACTTTCACTTGGTGGTAGCCTGATCTCAAGTCTATCTTAGAAAATACCTTGTAATCAATACACATGCGCACTGATCCATCCTTCTTCGGTACAAACAATACCGGAACTTCCCACGGTGAAGAACTCGATCTGATAAACCCCTTATCCTGTAATTTGTATACCTGCTTCTTCAGCTCGACCAGCTTGCTGTTGTTTACTCTATAGACATATTGCAAAATTGGTTATGCACCTGGTACTAAGTCTATAGAGAATTCAACATCTCGATCTGGTGGCAATCCTAGCAATTTCTCAGGAAACACATCCAAGAAATCTACTATCAATGGATACGACAACTCCTTGTCTTCCACCATATCTCCACAAATAATGCCTTCTTTCTGCTATGCAGATCCTCTAGCAAACTCTAACTCTGGCTCTCCTGGCGGACCAAACAAAACTCTACCTCCTCTACAATCTATACTAGCACGGTGCCTACTTAAATAATCCATCCCGAGTACCATATTGTAGCTCGAAAGTAGCATTACAAGTAGACACGCACTTAACTCTCGGCCTCCCAAAGTAACTCTTCGATCCTTGCAAATATCATTAACCAGGATAATGCCTCCCCCCGTCATGATCTTGCAAGTCATAAGCAAAGATTTAGCTACCAAACCATGCTTTAGAGCAAAAAATATATATATACAAAACTATGGGAAGCACCACTATCAAACAAAGCTAAAGCTAGAATGGAATCAAGAAGAACAGAACCTGCGATGACATCTCCGGTGGGCTCGTCCTCCTCGACAGTCATAGCAAATGCTCGTCCCTGACGTGCACCTTCCTGATGCTGATGCTGGACATAACGCTGCTGCTGGGTCGAAAGCGGTCCCCTCGGCTGTACTGCTGGTAGTCTCGCCTGTGCCCTCGGAGCTGGAGCTGCTCCATGAACTGCACGACGAGGATACTCTCTCATCTGATGCCTTTCGGTACCATAATACAAACAAACTCCCAACCTTCTCCTACAAACTTCTCAGATATGGCCGGGCTTCTTGTAGTAGTGGAAATGAGCTTGTTGTAACTGTCTCTACTGTTGTAGTGCCTGGAGAAACGGTGCCCTAGCTGGAGTCTGGTGCTACTGTGGCTGCTGAAAAGGCCTGGACTGAAAATAAGGACGTTTGGCAGATACTGCACTGCTGTTGGCCCCAGAAAAGAATTGCGATATCTCTTGGGCTTCAAACCCAACTCCCGCTCAACCTTGCGTGCCTCCGCAAGTATCTCCGAGTATGTCTCATAAAAAGACGGAGTGAGGATCTTTACTTCCCAATTTAGACCCTCACAAAAATGAATAGCCCGAACCTCCGGCTCTCTTACCAAATACTCTGCAAATTGGTTCAGCCTGTTGAACTCTGCAGCGTATTCCTCCACAGACATAATTTTCTAAATGAGGCTCTCAAACTGCCTCCCCAAGTCTAACCTGTCTGCCCGAGTGAAGAACTTCTTCTTGAAGAGGTCCTTGAATACCTCCCAAGACTGTCATGCGTCAACAAGAATCGTCTCATTCCTGAACCAAGTGCGAGCAACGTCGAACAGTTGAAGTCCTACCGCCTCAACCTTCAGATCCTCAGAAAGACGGGATACCCTCATAAGACGCTCAATTTCCACAAGCCAATCATCAGCATAGACGATGCCCTCCATCCCCTTGAAGACCCTAGGCTCCAGCTTCTTGAAGTCTTGAATGTTGTCTGGCCAAAGCTGAGCAACCTGAGGAGCAACCTGCTGCTGGACCGAAACTCCTCTCTCTACTTTGGCACGAGCAAGCTGATAAGCACTCTCGATGCCCTGTCGTAAGACGTCGGTCTGCCTCTGATGTGCCTCAGACTGAGCCCTCTGCCTTCAGCATCTCACGAAATAGTGTAAACATCTGCGTCGCATACTGGAGGTAGAGGTGAAAGTCCCTCAGATACAGATGGCACAGTCCTCTGAGTAGGTGGTGGACCTCCGAAAGCAGCTGACACTCCAATCACCAGAGAAGTGACTAGTGCAGGCCCTCGGGACATCGCAGACCTCTCAGAAGCTGTTCTCCCCTGCTGCGATCTAGTCTTAGGCGACATCCTGAGACAAAGCGAAAGAAAGAATCAATATGGCACATGATGTAAGACACTCAAGGAAGGACAGATTAAAGATCAAGTATCAATATCAAGGAAGAATAGTTGAATGAAGCAAAAGAATTTTTTCTAGCTGTGATTGAGTATTCTCAGCCTATATCCTATATCCTGAAATAGGCTCATAATAGCACTCAATTCAGAGCACCACTGTGAATTGCACTAATTATAATCTCGAAGACATGCATGGGCCACCACTAAAAATATATCACGATCTGCACCCGGTGTAAGGGTACAAGTCGGGAACAACGCCCAGCCTACGTCGCAGAATCGGCGGTAGAACGCTATTTGGATAATCTATCTAACAATATAATGAGCCACCAACAATATCAATATACTCAATTACAGATCTAAGATAGAATGAGCACGAATATGATAAAGAATAGAATAGTCACATACAATTCATGAGTCTAAAATAATAATATCAATGAGTCTGAAGAAATACTAAACAATAAGCTGGAGACAAATCAAGTACAAAAAAATACTAAGAAGCTACAAGTCCCGGGTCATCTGTCTCATTAGGGATGAGTCCCTCCTGATCCAGGGTCTCTGACTCTAAGCCCACAATATCCTGAGGCCCATAATATGTAGGGTACCACTCCTCAGTGTCATCTGAAAAAAATATATACAGTCAGGAAAGGAGCAGAGTACATCTCTAACAGCAGTTCTAATCAATAATATAAACTATGCAACAGTAAATAGATGTGAATATACAAGATACAATAATAGATACAAGAGATATATATAATAAGGAAATACTGAAAGTAAATACAAGAACGAACAATAAGACAATAAACAAGAATACTGATAACTAAGTGTGTGAGTACTAGCTTTAACATGTGATCGGCTTGGGAACTTGATACAAGATTTATGGCATGGCTAATCATACGTGCGGTGTATGATTAACACTATTTAAGAACAAGACTTAATACAAGGAGGGTATGATCACATATCTACGCTACATACTTTCCAACCTTGATTGGTATAGTGGATCCAACCATGGTACGCTATGGCACGAGATTCTCTAAGAAGATAGCTAGTCTTTCCGAGAATCATTGTATGTACATGTACAAGAAGAATAATGAAATAAGTCTTTCACAATATACACCATATATGCCAAGAAATAATATCTCATAACGAGATCCGGATATACCAATCCGTGTAACCATCGTGTCAAGAAATTATGGATATCTAGACTAGATACAATAAACATAGAGGATATCATAAATGAGAAACTATCAGAGAATGTACTCGCTTGAAGTCCGGTGAATTATCTCACAGATGTCTGGTACAGTGCCTCGAAGACCTAGATATATAATATAATATCAATACAAGGTTTCGGAATGAAAATAAGTTAAACTAGTCAACTTCTAGGTCAAAGAGCCATTTCTAAGTCAAAACAGTCAAACTAGGTCAACTCTAAGTTAAACCGGTCAAACTTGATCAAACTACCTATTTCTAGGTTGCATGAGTCTATCTCAATGATGTTGGGTTCATAAACTATGAAACTAGGCCACACAAGCTAATTCTAGGATACTAAGATACAGTATCTTAGGATACGCAAACAAAAGATATGAAATACCATATATGTATATTCAAACAATATTATATATATACTAATTCTAACTATCAAGCTAAAAAAATACCTTGGTTTTGAACCAATGCGATATCGCACTGCTAAACCTCCATCTCGATACCCAAATCCAATACCTTGAATATCCTCAATACCTTGACAATTACCTTGGTATCTCAAGGTAAATATGAATTCTAGTATATATTAACTACCCCTCTAGCTATATATGTATGTATCAATCCAATATAACTACTAGTATGTACTAATAGGAATATAATTACTAACTACCAACTAAACACTAACTACTAATACATACATACATACATACATACATACATATATATATATATATATATATATAAAGATACACATAACTATAGATAACTAGCTAACTAAAATATACTAACTTGATAACTAAATAACTAGTTAACTAACAATAACTATTACTAGCTAAACTAACTATTTAACTAAAATACTAAAGAAGCTTCATTATCAAATTACCAACTCACCTAGCTAGTCCCCCTCTTCAAACCTGCTTCTGTTGCTCCTACTTCTGCAAGCTGCTGCTGCTACTGCTTTTGCAAGCTGCTGCTGCTTCTGCCGTAAGCCGCTGCTTTCGTAAGCCGCTGCTTCTGCTGTAAGCTGTTGCTGCTGTTTCTGTCGTAAGTCGCTGCTTCTGCTTCCGCTGTAAGCTGCTGCTGCTGCTTCTGCCGTAAGCTGCTGTTTCTGCTTTTATAAGCTGCTGAACCCCTCCCCCTCAAATGCACACACACACACACAACACACATACATATATACACCAATCTATATGTATCAACTATATATATATATATATATATATATATATATATATATATATATATATATATATACCCTCTCTCATCTATATGTATACACACATCCACAATTATATACATATAGATAGATATAAACATACACACATAGATATAGATGTAGTATCTCATATATATATACATAGCATCACATACACCTATACATATATATATATATATATATATATATATATATATATATATATATATATATATATATATATATATATATATATATATATATATATATATATATATATATATATATATATAACATACAAGTATATATATGTAACATAACTTATTCAAATAGCTATTATATATTTAGAAGTATAACTACATATATATATAACACATAGGTATATAGATATATTATACACTAGCACATATAAATATATATAACAATATATATATATATATATATATATATATATATATATATATATATATATATATATATATATATATGAATACATTTATTATAAATGGCTAAGAACAATAGAAATTAGATCTAGAAATGAAATACAACAAGCACATGGAGTGCATCGCACCCGTATCACACTAGATCTATGATACGCTTGCGACACGAGTCCACCACACAACCAAACGTACCCCGAAGGACACGAGCAAGTCTAATATATTATTTATGAATAATACAAAGAGTCAAACACATATCTACGTGTCCGTGTCAATAAGTGTCAATCTCGGAATTTCACCAAAATTGATACAAAAAATACCATAACTTTCTCAATTGGCCTCCTATGAACTCAATTCTAATTCCTATGGGTAGCCTATGCATATGGGTTAATTTTTTATGGTTAAATCTCATATTTAGAACCTAAATAAAGGGGAAAAAACTAAATTATACCTATTGGAAGATAGATTTCTAATGCAACCTCCAAATGTGATAAAATCGGCCTCCAACTTGTAGATCATTGCTCCTCTTTGTAGATTATTGCTTTCTCCTTCTAGATCCTTGCTCCACTAGTCTCCCATAGTAATTTGGGAAGGAATTTTGATAAAATTTGGTAGGAAAATGATGTAGGAATGAAGAAATTTGGTTGAGAGAAATTCTAGATCTAGATTTGAAATAAAAAGATGAGACAGAAACTTTTCCCCACTCTTTATGTAGGTCGGTCCCCTTGCCCCTTACTCAAGCTACTACGTAATGTCCATTATACCCCTTGGGGCCTCTCATAAAAAAAATAATTAAGGAGGAAAGGTTCTAGTCTAATGGTTTAATTAAACTAATCATCCTCCTAATTAATGGGATTCTAGTTGGGCTAAATTCTAATAATTAATACATGTTGGTCCATGAGTCCAAACTAAACTAGTTAGGTCCACTAACACAAGTCAAAAATAATAAACTAACATCTAAAAATAATTAAAATAGTACAATAAATAATTATTCACATGCACAATATTTAATTAAATATGAAATGGCTAAAATACCCTTTCTTAGAAAATAAGGTAGTGACATTAGCACCATCGCCTAGGAGCTTCAAAAAAAAGTGCGAGCTCCTTTCTTGATTATGTACTTGGGCTCCAAAAGTCACAACACGAACGCGCCTGATCAGGGGAGGGTTGGAGAAAGCTTCAGCTCCTCGCCGTGTCGCCTCGGCTCGGGAAACCTGCTGCAATGAGGGTCAGTACTTCAAAAAGTACCGGTGAGGGCGAGGTAACCCAACATACCAAATCAATAGCGCATTCATGTGAACATGCAACATTTTTATTATGTGATCTTTCTATCTTACATTAGTTCAATTCTTTATATACGATAAAATGGAATGACATAACAAAATATGCCACCGTTCGGTGACTTTACCTGTACCGTCTGAACCACCTGTACAAAACTTACCATGAACTTCCCTGCCACGAAGACATAGTTAGTCTACACAGTTTAAATATACATAAAGATTATTATCTTGACTAGCCGTCACGGACCATAGTCTAGGTAGACGGTGATGCTTGCAGCGCAGGTAGCGAACCCCGCTACAAACTCCCGCCTCACCCGTGCTAAGTTGCTAGCACGACTAACTGATATTCCGCCCGTGACGAATCGACCCCGGTGCCCCGGCGACCGTTCACAGGAACCAAAAATCTTGTGCACAAGTTATCCATGACCATTGATAATCTGAACACTAAGTTAATATACAAAGCATTTCAAAACATCAATATGAACAGAACTACTTTAGCACAGTGCGATACATAGTCTACTAGCTGATAAGATCAATTCACAAGTTATGTAATATCCATTGAGCATTTATAGATGAATAAGTTCTAACTACAACTGAACACAAAGTAGCTATATGTATAACGGAGATGCACGCATCAATATGATCGTTGAAAATTCTATGTGACAAGCATTATAAATGTTTCAAGTCTACTTCTTCTTTATTCTGACTCAATTTTTATTCTTTTGGTACCGTTGATCGGAATGCACAAATGAGTCAATTTTATTAGGAATAAAGACTTGGAAGAATGGCTCTAATTGAAGTAAAATCACTCACAAGCTGGTGAATCGGGAAAGAGAATAAGGGATATCTTCAAGACTCTGCTTGCGCGTCACCTACACGATCATCTGCACGCACCAACAGATGATCAATATCTCATGTGTCACACCCTGATTTCACTAAATCGATAATCGTCCCCCGAGCATGATGTCGTGCACGCGTAAGGCGCGCGTGCACAAGGCCTAGGCATAATGATATACTTTTTAGAACACATGCAATAGAGTACGCAAATAAGATAACACACATTTGAGGCATAGAAAAGTTTTCTTTTATTGATAATGAACATCTAGTTACAGACTCTGGACCCAAAAGCGATAAGGATGCCACACGGACTTACAACTTGGATACAAAATGAGATAGCCGTTTCATACATCACATCATTTACTAAAACTTCAAAATATTATAGACACTAGCTGGCGAAGCTATCGCCTTGCCTCGGAGCTGCATAAAAGGGTTGCACGGGCTCCGAGTGCTTTGTACAAGTTCCAAAAGTCACGAACGGGGTGCGTCGAGTACTGAAATAGTTAGGGGAAGAAAACTTCAGCTCCTCGCCGCTTCGCTTGGGCTCAGGAAATCTGCTACAACGAGGGTCAGTACTTTAAAAAGTACCGGTGAGGACGAGCTAACCCAACTAACCAAATCCAAAGTTTTTTATAAGAAGCATGCAAGTTATTTGTGGTCTTTCTATCTTGCCTTAGTTCATTTTACAAGCAAGCATTGAGTATGCAACTTTACAGAAATAAATATGTCACCGTTTGGTGACTTTTACCTTTCCATCTGAACTGCCTGCACAATACTTACCATATCCTTCCTTGCCACGAAGACATCATTAGCTTGAGCAAATAATACAAAAATATGTGGGGTCATGGCATATCATTGCCAACGTGGACAATCGCTATAGTAGGACGGTGACCCTTGTAGCGCGGGTAGCAAGCCCCGCTACAAGGCCCCGCATTACCCGTGCTAGACTTGCTAGCGTAGATATCCGAGTTCCGCCCGGAACGAATCGGCCCCAGTGCCCCGGGGTACCGTTCACAAGAACTAAACCTTATGCACAAGTTTTTCGACCGAACCATGCATTGACACTAAGTTAATAAATGAAGCATTTCAAGCCAACAGAATGTACATATCTACTTTAGCACGGTACAATTGGTATAGTCTACCTGTCCAAGTGATCGTATTTTAATTATTCGTACAATATATTTGTAAATTTATATAGAATAAGTTCTAGCTATAACTGAAATATGAATATATAAATGCATAACAGACAAGTACGCATCAATGTGATCATTGAGAATTCTAGGTGACAAGCATTATAAGTGTTTAAAGTCTATCTCTTCAGGCGCTGGAATCCCTCTGCCATTAAGGAAGGCGAGCGGAGTCATTTGACTCAATTTTATTCTTTATTTTGGTATTGTTGTAGCGGAATGCACAGATGAGTCAATTTATTAAGAATGAAGACTTGGAAGAAGGGCGTTAATCGAAGTAAAGCCACTCACAAGTTGGTGAACTAGGAGAGAAAAAGGGAAGATTTTTAAGACTCCGCTTGTGCGTCGCCTACCCGATCACCTGCACACACCAACAGATGATCAATATCTCCAGCTTCAGTCTCCAAGGGTTTGATACAAAATACAAAATCCTAAGAACGAAGGCAATAAAATCCATCGAAACCATTTAAAAAAATATAAGTTATAAAACCAACAAGAAAGCAACCAAGCGGTATCAAAAACGGGCAAGAAACCAGTGCAACGGAAAGGCCCCTCTCAACTCTGCCATCAAGTCCTTCCTTGAGGCACGAGCCGTTGAATACGGGACCTGATTCCGAAGAAACCAATCCATAACGAGGAAAGGATCTTAATTCAATCTGTCCCGATCGAACGATACCAAGTATGTCTTAGCCGTGCTCCCCATATAGGGGGAACGAGGCACTACATCCTGCATCGATCTCCAATGGTTCAATACGAAATACGAAATCCAAAGAACAAAGACAATAAAATCCATCAAAACCGTTCAAGAAAAACGCAAATCACAAAAACAACAATAAGCCAACCAAGCGACATTCGAAAATGGGCAAAGAAACCAGCACAACAGAAGGCCCCTCTCGACTCTATCGCCGAGTCCTTCCTTGAGGCATGATCCGTTGAATGTGGGACCTGATTCCGAAGAAACCAATCCATAACAAGGAAAGGATCTTGATTCAATATTCTTAGTCGCGCTCCCCGAATAGGGGGAATGGGGCGCTACACAGTTCTTCTTGGACTTTCCCAAGTCCGAAGCAGAGGTAGTCATCGCATCCCAAAAAAGAAAGAAGGATTTCTTGAAAAAGAGATCCTGCCTGGCAGCACTTTTTCCTGCGTTCATCTGGCTTTGAAGGTAAAACTCGCTCTGGCCGGCAATCAGCTTTTGCCGCTCGGACGAGAAACCCCTATCTAGTTGGATTTGCACAGAGGTGGTCAAATCAGTAAAGTTCATACTCAATAGAACCCGCTAAGGGTTGAGAGTCAACTCACCAGAAAGAGTAGCGGGCAAGCTTACTGCAAAGAACATAAAAGAAATACAAATTAGCACGTATGCAAAAGTATTGCAATAAAAAGCCGCGAGTGTCATCCACACAAGGCGCAAACTAGATATGCGCAAGGCAGGGTTATCACCCATGTGATAGACCTACGGACTACGCATCGCAGAACCGCACATCCGTACGACATGTCATGTCAGAGGTCTGCGCACTCAGGTGACGAGACCTGAAAAAAGGCCCCGTATATCTCTTCATCCATGCGACGAACCATATAAGCAATGTCTCAGAGTTTTTATTTTTCGTCGTCCCCAGAGGGAACCCTACCTTTGACGGGCTTTTGCACATAAGAAGGAATCTTCAGGGAGCCGCACTCGGCGGCGGGAGCCTTCCCTTTTCATGTGCCCCTCTTATTGGGGACCGAAGCATCGGTAGCTAGGCACTTGCCTTTGGCAGCCGTGGAAGAAAAAGGAGCTCAAGAATCCATGGCAGTCATCGACGAAGAATACAAGAAAATTGCAACAAAGGGGAAAACCGGTTTAAAATCGAAAGCATGCATGCAAAGTAGGCACATGAACCTAGGGCTGAGCAAAAACCGGTTTAAAATCGAAAACCGGACCGAACCGAACCGAGTTAGCAATTCGGTTCGGGTCCAAAAAAATATGGGTCGGGTTTGGTTATCAAAAACCAAAAGTTTGGTTAACGGGTCGGTGATCGGTTATTGGGTTTCGGTTTCGGTTTAAAACCGAAACCGATTTGCAATGTAAATTGACAACTATACCCTTAACCCAAACCTAAGTATATATAGTAAAAACTCTCTCTCTCCTCTCATTCTCACAACCCTAACCGAGTCTCTCAGTCTGCCGACCGCCGCTCTCTAATGTCTAAACCCCTCTGCCGGCTTTGAGACTCTGTCTGTGTCTCCTCTTCCGTCTTCACCGCATCCCCTCTTGGCCTCTGACTGACTCTGAGACTATGAGTCTCCTCTTCAGTCTCTCCAACTCCATCTAACCTAGATCTGACACATCGGCTCTCTCGATCTAACCTAGATCTGTCCAGATCTAAGATCTAACCTACATCTGGTAAGAAATTACCCTAATATCTCATTATTATTATTTTTGCAAATATTTATTTATTTAATTTTATTTTTTTCTAATTTTTTTTTATTTTCTTGTTTCATCTTTGGTGCAGGGCTTGATACGTCTCCAGATCTAAGATCTAACCTAGATCTGGTAAGAAATTACCCTGATCTAAGATCTAATCTAGATTTGGTGCAGGGCTTGGTACATTTTAATTTTATTGTGCCATTATCTTGCTGTTAGACTGTTAGACTGTTAGTTGTATACATACCTACATTATCTTGCTGTTAGACTGTTAGTTACTAGTGAGTACTGAGTATGCTTATGTTAATTGTAACCCTGTTACCAGCAGAAGCAGTAACTAACAGCAAGTCACTACTCATTCACTGTAAGTAACCCTGTTACCTGGCCCCTATTCAAAAAATGATTATGTCTAATTGATAGACTGTTAGTTACTAGTGAGTACTGAGTATGCTTATGTTAATTGTTTCTAGTGAGTACTGACTACTGAGTATGCTTATGTTAATTGTTTCCTGCCAAAACAATGTCTAATTGATAATTGTTTCCTTCTTCTAGTGAGTAGTGAGTAGTGAGTAGTGAGTACTAAGTATGCTTACCATACCTACATTATCTTGCTGTTAGACTGTTAGTTACTAGTGACAAGTGAGTACTGAGTATGCTTATGTTAATTGTTTCCTGCAAAAAAAATGCAGGTTTGCAAAAAAATTGATAATTTGCATTTTGGTACTTTGAACGTTGAAGAGTAAAGATTATGTCTAATTGATAATTTTTGTACATCTGTTATTTGTATTTTGGTACTTTGAAGAGTAACTCAGTAAAAATTATTTGCAGGGTTGGTACACTTTGATTAGTTTTTATACATTTTGACCTAATATATGTATATCTGTGTTGCACTCTGTGAGTCTGTAATGGGACTATCTTTATCTGCATTCTGCACTATGATTCTGCTATTCTGGCACATTGATATTTGATTAGTGAATAGTGACTAAGACACTGCATTTTGACTTAATATATTTATACACTGCAATACTGCATAGTGCATCTGTTATTTGCATTTTTGGTACACTGCAATACTAAGACACTGTAATACTGCACACTGTAATACTGCATAGTGTATTTGTTAGTGACTGACACTTATTTTTGGTACACTGCAATACTAAGACACTGCAATACTGCACACTGCAATACTGTAATACTGCATAGTGCATCTGTTAGTGACTGACACTTATTTTTGGTACACTGCAATACTAAGACACTGCAATACTGCACACTGCAATACTGCAATACTGCATAGTGCATCTGCATAGTGCATTGACACTGCAATACTGCATAGTGCATCTGCATAGTGCATTGACATCTGCATAGTGCATTGACATACTGCACACTGTAATACTAAGACACTGCAATACTGCAATATTGCATACTGCAATACTGATTTATTTTGTCTAAGACACTGCTTTTTGGTACATCATTGCAAACTACATTCCAGTATTTGTACATTCCCACAATCTACATGAATGTGTCAAAAGTGAAACTCAGTGAGTTTGTGACTTACACTGCATAGTGCATTGACATTCTGCATTTTGACTTAATATATCTTTACACTGCATTCTGCTGTTTGCAGTCTGCACTCTAATTCTTCACAGCTACTGCTTCATTCTGCATTCTGTGAGTCTGTTTCTGCATTCTGTGAGTCTGTAATGGGACTATCCCTATCTGCAATCTGATTCTGCATTCTGCCCTGGCACATTAAGACACTACATTTTGGACTAGTAGTGACTAAGGGCTATTTATGTAGGTTGGAATTGGGTAAGGGTTAGGTAGCATAGCTATAGGTAACTTAGGTTACTCATAAATGTGTGATGTTTAATAGGTGTAGCACCAACCCAATCAATGGCAACAACTTCATATTCATGCAATGTGCGTATTTCTTAATTTTTGGACTCAATTTTGTTATTTATATTTCATATATTCAAAGTACAAATTTATTGTTTTAGATGTCGCAAGAAGGTATCATCAACCACCAACTAGTTCTCAAGCCACAAATGAGCCTCTCCCTGTATCTAATCTAAATTTGAAGCTTCCGGTTTCAAGAAAGCCTTCGAAGGAAAGAGCTCCGCATTGGAAAGATTTTAAAAAATTTCTTGACCCAAATGGTCGTCCAAAAGCAAGTTGCAACCATTGCGGAAAAGAATACCATTGCCATAGTAAGCTTCTGTTGTTATTTCTGTTGTTATTTCTTCTTGTTGTAGGTGCATAAAATGAAGCCACTGGCAAGGCATAAAATGCAGCCATTGGCGACAGACAATGGCGTGGCATAAAATGCAGTCATTTGGTAAATCTATGATGCTAGTTTATTTAGTCTTTTCTTGAGAAATTTACTAACATATTACATGATAAAGTGGCAATGATGATGATGGCTTGAGAATAGGAGAACTGATACTATATGGCATCAAACAATGATGCAAAAATGAGCCTTATCTGAGCCACAATTTAGTTTTTTTCTTCTTCTTTTTATTGTGTTGTCCAGGTCCTCCAGGATAATCTAGGACTTGATGATGATTTGTTTATGAAGAGAACTATGCATTTGAACGGTTTAACCTGGGAACTCTTATTACTAGCAACTGGCAAGGTAGTTATAAACTTATAAATACACATTCTAAATACAGTTTGATATCTGTAGGCTGCATATATGTTTGGTATCTTTATTTTATTGTGTTGTTGTTCTTCAGGGGAAGATATGGGATTCAGTGAGATGAGCACCAATTTGAAATTGGAGGGCTTAGGAATTAAATCTCAGCTGCATTTCATTGTTGTAATTTTTTTTTATCTAAACTGGAAACAAGATTTCATTTGTTTTGTGTGTACATTTTGTTTTGTGTGTACATTTTTAATTTTTTTGTACAATATCAAAACTGACACTGTGTGTGACTGTGTAGTCTAGTGTGTACATTTTGTTTTGTTATAATTTTTTGCTTCAAATTTTTTTTTAATTAAAATTTTGTTTTTATATTTGATTGCCCAGGTTGGGTTTGAAGTTATTTGTTGTAAAATGGGCCAAACAACAATATATTGGATGGGCCAAGGATAATTTTATTAGTTGGGCCGTTCAATTAGTTTATTTTGTTCGTTGTAAAATGAAGCGTCCCGGCCCATTACACAAAGGCCCATAAACCGAATAATTAAAATAACCGAACCGAAATTTTTTGGTTCGGTTTATTTCGGTTTTGAAATATTTCGGTTCGGTTCGGTTCGGTTCTTCAATAGGTCGGTTCGGTTTATGTTCGGTTTTTAATAATGCGGTCCGGTTTGGACCGAACCGAACCGTTGCTCACCCCTACATGAACCCAAGAGATAGGAGAAACCTTTCATATTTCAGTCATTTAATTTCTCCCAACTTTCATGCTCCTGCCTATTATATTTCCACCTATAGTAAAATTAAGAAATTGTCGGTTGCTCTTTTAATAAACGATTATTTTTTTCAAGTAATATGAACACGTGCATATATATATATATATATATATATATATATATATATATATATATATATATATTAGGAATAAAATAATTTTGTTTCTAAAAATATATATTTAGTACAAGAAGTTACTATTGAAAATACTTTTAGCTCAAGTAGTTCCATGAGAGATTTGCAGTAGCCGATCTTCTTACTAGACACATCTTGAGCCCACTAAGCAATTAGTTCCATGAGAGAATTGCAAAAATCTATATAAAGCTTTTGAACACAGTGGCTAGTTTTATTAGCGAACTTATTATCAAATACAAGGAAAATTAGTAATGGAGTTTTTTTTTTTTTTTTTTTTTTTTTTTTGAGATTTTCTAGCAAAATTTGCACAACGGAAGACATCGTCCAATAGGGATTTGTTGCGTAGTAGAACTGAATGTTTCTTGAAATAAAGATAATGACGTAAAATTCTTTAATTTTTGCCCTTTATGATCGTATGTATTCGAGATAAACCTAGTCTTATTCTAAGAATTGGATGTCCATTTTTTTTTTTTTCCTTTCTTTTTTCCAAATCAAAAGAAAATTAGGTTGTGTTTGATTGATTTTTTTTTCACAAATTTTTTATTGCAGTGTTTAATAGCTTATTTTTTTATTGAATTATTTTTCAAAAAATTACCTTTTTTATGTTTTTTTTTAAATGGTAAAAATAAAACTTGTTCAATACATAGAAAAATATTTTTTTCACAGAAAATAATAAAAATCAAACACCAAAATTAAATTTTCTATAAATAACATCAAAATTTTATAGAATTTTTTTTCTACAAATTTTTTTTTTAAATAAATTTTTTTTTATATATATTTTACCATGCAATCAATTAGAAAGAGAATCCTTTATAATTTATATGGACATTATGTATATAGATGTAGCACTTAATAAGAGAACATAAAATAAATAAATTTAGAGCGTCTTTCCGAATCCAGGTTGAATAGTACATGAGTTGGAAACCTGTAGACGTTGCTTCTGCAACTCTATCACGACCACCAAAAATGACCATAAATTATTACCCTCATAATGTAAAAGCAACGATCCACAAACAAAAATGTTAAAAAATTTGAATAATGACATCTGACATAACAGCTGACATGATAGATAACATTGACAAATTTTAACATAAAATTAAAATTAAAAGGGATATTTGATTTTAACCTATGTTAGATTAGGTATATTGATATTACCTCCATGTTAGATCAAAAGTTAAGTTTATATTCTTGAAAATGTCGTTAAAAACTTATTAACGACACTTTTAAAACTTTTAACGACACTTGAAAAAATTTTAACGACACTTTCAAAGAGGTAAATAAAAATGTTGATCTAACACAAAATAATATTAATATACCTAATCTAACAGAAAAATAAAATCAAATAACCCAAATTAAAATTATATTAACATTAACATAAATATAAATATAAATATAAATATTTAAATTAATAATATAATTAATATTGACATTAATATTCGTATTAATATTAACTTTTGTACAATTAAAATTTGATGAATTTTGAGTTACCCTCCAATTTATTTATCCATATTAAGGGTTCATCCTACATTATTTCCATAATGTACAAGATTATTTGATCAAATTTTTTTGACAAAAATATCTTTCTTTTATTTTTCTCTTTCTCTTCCCTCTCACCCCCTCCTCCCCGCCATCGCCGCCATCCTCCCTGCTGCCGTCCCCCTCCCCACCCTGCCCCTCTCCCTGCCACCGCTGCTGCCCCCATGTTCCCTCTCACCCCTCTCCCCTCCCCACCATTGCCGCCGACCTTGTCAAACTTGTGGTTCCACAGAGAGGAATCGCGGAGGTGCTCGACGTCGTGGCGTTGACACCGAATCTTCCGGTCGAGTGCGCGACGGATCTCTTCGGTGCCGGAAAGCTTCTCGACGGAGTGCTCGAGGTCGACGAACAGCTCGAGCTCGGCGTAGAGCGAGGCGGTGGATACGACGAGGCGCTCCATGCGGTGGTGGAGGTGCGGGGTTGGGGACGGGGGGCGACGGCGGTGGCGGAGAGGGAGGGAGGAGGAGAGGGGTGAGAGGGGGCGGCGGCGGTGACGGGGAGGGAGGACGGCTACGGTGGCGGGGAGTAGGAAGGTGAGAGGGAAGAGGAAGAGAAAAATAAATGAGGAATATTTTCGTAAAAAAATTTGGTCAAATGGATTGATCGTCAATTTTGGACGAATTTCGTCAAAAAATAAATTTTTTTGTACATTATATAAATAATATGGGATGTATCCTTAATAGGTAAATAAAATGTAGGTAACTCAAAATATTTCTTAAAATTTTCGATTAAAATTTGTTATGTTATGACATAATCTAATTTTTTTAGACAAGGAATAGCAGCATTGTTCCACTAAAAACTACTGGGTCCCGCTGTGGAATAAAGAAACGTAGTGGGTCCCGCTGTTGTCCTTTTTTTAGCTGGCCACGTTTCTCAGGTTCATCACCAACAAATCCTACGCCTCGTAATATTACTCGTTCATTTTGCTGTTTGCTGTTACATGTCCACCGTTGCCAGCTCGCTACAGCCGCAGCCGTGGACAACGAACTCCCGCCATTCTTTTGCGCTTTATCTCGAAGCAGTCCTTTTTCATGTACTCATGATTGGCCACGTAAGCAACAACCAGCGTAACCTGGACAGATTGACACGTGGCATAAATATATTGGTTTGTCCAGCTAAGATTCTACCTTCTAAAAGGAAAGGCGGGTCCCACTGTACTCCCACTTCCTCCTACACCAGCCCATTGTGTTGTAAAAATGCAGAAAGCTCCAAATAATTTCTTCTTTTTATATTCTACCTACTCGTTAAAAGCATACACTTGCGGCAATGTTCTCTAATCTACCATCTGTTTGTTTCAATTTCTTTTATATAAGTCCCTTAATTCAAATTATTTGTACAGAGAACATAAAATATCGTTAGTTGACTAAGCACATAAATAAAAAACAAATTTCATAACAACTATCTTATTTAAGTTATTAAAAAATTTATTAAATTGATTCTAATAAAAAAATTCTATTCTCTACTTATACTGGATGAAGATGAAGATGAAGATGAAGATGATGGTGAACGATGAAAAATGAAAAAAAAGGAAGTGACGACATTAACATGCCATCATTAACATAAAAAAAATGGAGACAAAATGACGTTGATGAACATTTACCTTTGAAAAAAAAACCATTGAAACAATATTATTTTTAATATTTTAGTTTAGATTATAAATTTGTTTTGTTCTTCTTTTGGTTATTTCTAATTAAATTTTGAGTTTTAATTGTGTATTTTTTTTATTGGTACATATATAATCTTAGTTTTTTTTTGCTTACATTAACGTAATTGAGAGACTACAATTGCTTTTATTAAAAAAAGAAGGATTGTGTTAACATGTGCTCTAAGGTACATGTTAATAGATTGATAAATGTGTATTTTATATGAATTTTTTTACCAGCACATTTATCAATCATATTTTATATTTATCAATGTATATTTTAAGTAATATTTGTATTAATAAATGTAATAATGAGAGTACTCACATAAAACATATATTTATCAATATATTAACACGTGTTCTTATGGCACACGCAAGAAAAACTAAGATCACAATTAATGAAACTTGGGACACACACACACACACACACACACACATATATATATATATATATATTGTGCATTTTCAAATATCATCATGTTATCAATCGTTGGATCTTGTTTAAATAATATAATCTTAATCATTGATTTAAATTAATTATTAAGATTATATGACTTAAACAAGATCCAACGGTTGATAACATGAAACCGTCGGATCTTGTTTAAGTCATCTAATCTTAGTAATTGATTTGAATGATTCAAATTAATTGCTAAAATTTGATGACTTAAACAAGATTTAACGGTTGTAAATATGAGGATGTTTGGGGATACAAAAAATTGGATATGCTGATCACTCCTCATATATATATATATATATATATATATATATATATATATATATAAACTAAACTTAAGGGAGTTATATGACAAACTCTGTTTTTTTAACAGTTGCTAGTGATGAGCACGCTCGCTGGGTCCCATCATCATCATCATCATCATTCTTTACTGCCAGTCACACTGGTCCTTTTTTCTTCCTTTTCCCCAATTAAATTTGTTAATATACTTTATTTCCCTCTCTTTCCGTTCCAATTTTCTCCCTCTCCTTTCCTTCTTCCCCCAAATCCCATTTCTAGGGTTTCGTTCTTCCTCCAACTTCTTCTCTCTGACTGAATTATAAGGTGCGAAATTCGTAGACCATTCTTTTTCAAAGCCTTTATTTCGGGATCCGATCTGTTCTTCTCTCTCTCTCTAAATCGGAATGATTAGGCCGTTGAGGACCACAATGAAGGTGCAAATTGTGATTCCTGAAGTGTTTCGTCAGTGATTGTTTTAGTATAATTTGTTCTTGAGGAGTTAAATTGGGCCTTTTAGTTGATATTTTGGTACAAACGTGTTTTTTGTGTGCTTTTCGAGCTGGGTTTTGTTAGAAAGATTTCGTCTTTATGCTCTTTTGAGTGTGAAATTGTGGTCTTAGACTACAATTTGATCTTGAGATCATAATATCATTTTGCATCAGAGAAAGTAGAGTTCTTGATTTGTTTCGTACATAGGTTTATGGTCGTGGTTACATTGTTCTTAGGGTACCTTTCGGCTGTGTGATTACTTCAATTTGTACAAATTGGTCTCACAAGTCTATTTATTGAGGTGTCTGATTGAATTCGTAAGTATCACTGCTTAGGACTATCGGGAGCTTGAGTTTTGGCTTATCGAGAGTGTGGTATTGTGGCATTAGAGTGTTTTTGTACAAATTTTAGGGTTACTATGTCTGGTTGGTTAGCAGAGTTGGTGAGATGGTAATATCAAAGTTGAGTTATTGATTTGTTTCGTCGGAAATATACCATCTTTCGATCTTATGGGTTTATCGACAGTTGTGACAGATTTCTCTTTGAGTAGCTTTTGGATTTGTGTGATCTATATGGTTACTGTAGTTAGTAGCAATTGCTCTCTGTATCAATTCATTGAGGTCTCTGATCGAATTCGTAAGAAGAAGCAATTTTTGTTGTATCATTGACTTTGGATTCCAATAGAAAGGATGATTGGGAACATGAGTTTTGGATTATGTGCCAATTGCCAAGTATGGCATCGAAGATATTTGATGCAAATGATGGTGGGACCAATTCAACGTGCAAATTTCTTTGTAGTTCTCTTAAGTTTCGGACAAGATTGAATCTTAAACTTATCCTTTTAGGCCTTATGGTATCAGTTATGTCTAGAGATGGAGCTTCAAATCAGAGTCTGGTTATTAGCTTTAGCATCATCTTGTAGTTTGATAGTCACATTGGAGTTGGACCGTTTTAACTGAACTATGCTCTTTGCATTCTCAATGGTCGAATTCCAATTGTCTTCACATATTTGTCTCACCTTGGGTTACTCATGTGATCCTGTTCTTCAGATGACTGCTTCATAAAGTGTCGCTTTTTGGAGAATGCAGCTTCAAATTTCAATTATGAGGAAATACACTTTCAAGTTTCAATTCTAAGGATGATTTACAGCAACTTCCATTCAACTTCTCTTTATCAGTTATGACATTAGCAGTGAGATGTTTGTTATTTGTGGCATCACTTTTCCATACCCATGTCCCACTTCCTCATTTATTTGAGGTGAGAACTTTATCTGAATTTTAGATTTGTACATTCTTGTTACTAGCACCACAGACTAAGTATTTTCATTACTAAAGCACTCAGTTGATTGATCCTGTTAATTCCAGTTCCTGAATGTTGAGTAGTGCTTTTTAGTCTCAATATCATCCCACTCATGTCCCCATCCTATAATGCAATGCCAAGGTATTCTTTGGTTTCCTTGTAGGATATTTTAGCTATGCAAAGAATAGCTGTCTTGATCTTGTCCGAAATATGTTCTCCTTCTTGGCCCCTCTTTGTGAATCAGCCATTACATTTCACTTCAGTCATTGATGTTGAAGGGAATATTACTTTCCATAGACAGGTTCTCATACGTGAAACCCTATTTTTCCTTTGCTGCGTAAAGTACCTGCAAACTCTGTTGCAGGGACACAGACATGCCAACACCACAAACATGAACATGACAATCAATTTTGGCCGAGTACCATGCCAAGACACTACTCCCAAGGAAAAGCGGGCATTTCTGTATATTTTTGGCACGTTCAAGTGGATTCATATCATTTTGTACATGGAGAGATCATTGATTTTGGTTTATTCATGCTTCTCTAGGAGCATGGGCACTTCAAAATTGGTGTCTTGTCTCGTGTCTGTGATGGAAACGACACAACATAGACGAGGGCACACCAAGACACTTCCTACTTCCCATACCTATGACACCGTGCTCTTGTCATGGCATCTCGTATGCGTGCCCGTTCAAGTAACGGTGGTGCTTCCTATCATGAAAATATTGTCATTTCAATGGTTTAGGCGTATTCTTGCTTTTTAATCTTTAATAACTGTTTCAACTTCTTAAGGTCACTCTTTATAATTCATTGGGTTGTCTCCTAATGGGACTTCGTCCTTTTGAAACAAAGTAGCCTATTCTGTAGCTCCATGTTTAATGATGCATCTGCTTTCTTAAGCCTAACCTATTTTAATTCCTCTTTTGGTAGCTAGGATATGTCATTAGCATCTAAAACGTTACTTCTAGGGTACCCATACAATTGGAAGCATATACTGATATTATTTTCACTATGTTATTTGTATAGTGAATTGGTTAGTTCGACCAAATTATGTTGATTTGTACTAACTATCTACACATCCATTCTCAGAACTCATCGGCTTCGTTTTTCAAACCAAAGTCAGCAGGTAGTGCTACTGTAAGGCCAAAGGCTAATATGGCAGTTTCAATGAGGGATGTGGATTCTGCTTTCCAAGGGGCTGGACAGAAGGCGTATCCTCGTATTTTTAAGTTTTATTATATTAGTTATATTTTTTCTGCTTAGAGTAATTGACATGCATCATATTGTCTTTTACTGTTCCTGGAAAAATAGACATAGGAATAAGTTGTTTCATGCAGTTTCCTGTTAATTGGCGTAGGTTTTTTTTTTTGTTGTTGTTGTTTTGGGGGTGGGTTGGGGGGGGGGGGGAGTATTACTTGGTAAAATGAACCTAATGTACAGGAGCAAGGATATACAAACATGGTTGTTCAATAAACATGACTATAAATGAGAGGTTACATGTTAGCATTGTTGCTATGAAGTAAAAAAAAAAAAACAATTTTCAGAGTTGAAGGTTTAAATTGCAACACTCTTGATATGAAATGCATTATTTCCTCATTTGTCAGTTTTATTGGATGCCAAGTTCAAAGAGAATAACGTGAGGTTTCTATCAGGAAATTTTCATTTTAAACAGCTTGAGTTGAAGACACGCCATGTAGGAACTATAAATAGTGTTATACTTTCTGATCTGAAGAAAGGAGGGACAATTCTAAATTGGAGAAAATAACCCCAAAGAAAATGTTAAAACTACCATATACCCCCACTAAAAAAAAACTAGCAAATGCCCCTATTCTTTGTACGGATCAATTAAAATTTTAAGATATGCCCCCACTTTTTAAACCGGATTTATTGATTTTGGGGGCATTTGGTAGTTTTTTTTTAGTGGGGGTATATCCTAGTTTTAACATTTTGGGTAGGGGTATTTGCTAAAATATCCCTTCTAAATTTGAGAGCACACTCAAGCCTCGACTACTTGAAAAATGGTAACATGGTGTACCGAAAGACATGGAGACAACTGCAAATATATACAATAAAGGTAATGATCATGAGTATTAACTGTTAAAATTCTTGGATATCAGTCTATGATGCACAGACCGGATATGACACGACACTGCACCTATTTTGGCGTGTCCTAGTGTATTTTGGAGGTTTGTGTCCAATGCGTGCTGGATACATGCACGACACGACATGGCCCACATATTTGGAGTGTCTGTGCTCCCTAGATAGCAGTAGAGAGAATGGTAGTGTGATATCAAATTTGAGATTTTCAAGAAGCTTGTAATTGTTGTTAACAAGTTATAAGCAGAGAAAGATATATAGCTGGAACAAAGTTAGTTCCTCATGATTACTGTTTTAAAAGTTTTTTTTTTATGTTTTAAGATAAATGTTTGTATGGTCTTGTGTCAAGAACACTTTGCATATATTATATTCCTTGACAACACGTAGTGGGTTGGAGATATGGCGTATCGAAAATTTTCTCCCAGTTCCTGTTCCAAAGTCTTCTTATGGAAAATTCTTTACAGGAGATTCGTATGTGATTTTGAAGGTATGTTGCAAGGCCTTACTATAAAATTATATGATGCTGTATATTTTTTTTAGGAAATCTACTCTCTGACTCCTTTAAGGGTGACTCAGGTGGTATTTTAGATGATGAAACTTATAATCGTAGGTGCTTGTTACAATCGGTCCTCGGTTAAGATTTTATCGACATGTTTATTGTCCAGCCTACACTTTTTGTATTAAATTTAATGAATACGAGAAACTCATCTCCCATAAATTTATTACTTCTGTCAACAGATGAAAGTATTGCTCCCTTGCCTATGCTATTATGTTCTAGGTCTTCATCTTTCTTATTACTCTGCCATAGATCTAAGGAAACTGCTCTTAGTGTAACACCCCGTTCCGTTCTAGCGGACTGCCGACTCAATCGGCAAAAGTGCAACTGTCCCGACCCGCTTTGCCTCAAACGAGAAGCAAAGGATATCCAGACTTGTCCCTACAGGAATTCGGCTAAGGCTTCAGAGGCTTGCTTGACGTATCGCTCTACCGAGGCGAATCATCGCTAAGGTGGGTGGCTACGGTGAACTTGTCTTTGCTTAGCCAGCACACATAAAATCTGGAATGTTCATGCTAGTCGCTAGGTGAATCACCCCCTGCATGCTAATAAGAATCCAACGCACCTAGCTAAGGGAATAATCCCAACTTGTATTGCTATGCTAGAACATGGAAATTGAAATACTGCTTATATTCAGACCCTCGCATGCCAAGTCCCCTAACGATCTAATTCTCGGCTTACCTTCGGGTCCGAGCAAAAACGTGTTTACTTATGTTCCTTAGAAACGCATGCTTGTCTGCTTGAATGTTGCCTTGTTTTCATCCAAACCCCGGAAGACTACTAAGTAGTCGTTCCGTGCATGAGTGAACCTGCAAGTATCCGGGACCATTAGGTCACCAGGCAGCCCCGAGCCAGGGGAATGCATCAAGGCAAGTTACTGTACAGAACCAAGATTCAAGTATCCCGTGTACTCGTGTACTCGTGTTCCCGTGCACTCGTGTTCTCGTGTTCTAGTGCACGCATGTTCTCGTGTTCTAGTGCACGCATGTTCTCGTGTTCTCGTGTATCTCGTGATAATTGAAAGACCCAAAAGAAAGTGCATGTCGCGGACAACTCGGAAACGAGGTATAGTTCCACGGACGGTCACCGGGGCACTGGGACCGATCCGATCCGGATGGAACTCACGTTATTGTACAGTCCATTGTGCTGGACGAGATGGCATGTAGCGCCCCTTGTTCTTTCGCTGCATACCATTCTCTCCAGTGACTGAACCCTATTGTATAGTCCATTGTGCTGGACGGGATGGCATGTAGCGCCCCTTGTACTTTCGCTGCATACCATTACCGCCAGTGACTATTGTCCATAAATGGCTATGCCAGCGACTCGTGTTCATATAGATAAGTCATCCTCGCTTAGCGGCTATCCGCTTGCGAGTCACTGCATCGCATCAAGAAACAACTGAACACCTGAACGATCATGATAAAAACGACCCTCGTGTTTGCATATGCTATGTCTCCTGAATGCTTATACATGCCCGTGCTTGAATTAACAATGTTTGCCTTGGACAGGGAAGGCCAAATAGTAAGTCTCGTCGTGTTTTCTCTCATGTCGCACGGCGCACTGCCACATGAGTTAGGCTATTCAATATTTGCATGAAACTGATCCTAAGGCAACTAGAAAGACAACTTAATAGTTGTGCACGGAACTTGTTTTACGTGTTTGGATTTGTCGAGCGGGCGAGTAGCTTTCCCACCAGTGCATTCAATGTACTGATAATCCACCAGTTTGTATGCAGGGTGCGGGAGAACCTCGTTCGGTGCGGACGTCTCCTTCGTGCGTGCTAAGGTGTGCTAAGGTGTGGAGATCACTCCGAAGCAACGGTGCGTCCGGAACTGAAGCACATATGCAAGACATAATGTTGTGAACATCGCCTGAACATCGCCTGTACAATCAGTCCACAAATTGTAGCCACTTGGCACACTTTTACTGTTTCAGAGAGAGAGGCTTGAGCGACTTGTAATCTCGGCTATACGCCGCCTGTAACACTTGTTTATATCAATAAAGAGCTTGCTTTACTTCAACTTGTGTTTCAATGCTTCCGCTATATTGTCAACTCAGTGAACTTGTTACCGATCGCCTATGCATTTATGACTCCGCTGCACTCGGACAATCTGTGCGACTCTGTGGCCTAGAACTCTTACCGCTAGCCAATGGACCACGGCCTTGCACGGGCGTGGCTCACGCTCGTGCGGCATCACGTCCAGATGGGTCAAGCGATCGTTCCGCGGGAGCGCTGGCGAGGGTGATTCCCGCCTAGCGGGAACGGCCGATTTGCCTGCGGGAGATCGGGGCGTGACACTTAGTTCTTACCCTAGGCACTTTAGTCAAAGAGATTATTATTGTGGCATAGCTGCACTAACATTATCCTGTTAATTTTTTTATTTACAGCCATTATGTTCATTGTGGCAATAATATTTGTTGAAGTCAATTTCCTACTTAATAGGTGGCTTCATGCATATGCTTTTCAAGTAAAACTGTGTTACGTGGATCTAGGAATTCTATCTACTAAAGTACATTGCTAAGTTCCATTCTATTATTTTAGACCACATTATTCACTTTTTTTTCCGTGGGTGATTATAATTTTGTGCTGTACCCTCCTATATGTTCTCCATTGCCGCAATAGTCACAAAGTACCATATTTAAGTTCAAAGAAATGCAAATTGTTAAAAATATTCCTTAGCCATATTTTATTCTTTTTTTTAATCTTGACCAAATGAGAACAGAGTTGCTACTTACTTCTAATGGGCTTTAGTTGCATTCAGTATAATGAAGTGAGTCTGCTAGAGTTATGTTCTCTCAAACCCACAGTTATAGTCTAGCTTCGAGTTTAAATAGTTTCATAATGCACATCCATATCCAGATAACAAGACAACCATATAATTTGCTTAACTGTACCTGTATATAATGCTAATCGTGACATTGATTAATTTTTTGTAATGCTAACAAACTTGCATTGCATAGTACGGAACAAAAGCACTGCCTGTTATTCATTAACCCACCATCTGATATGATGCAAGTACCAACTTCACGATAAGCAAGGAATCATATAAACGGCATGTGAGCAGACTCTAAATATCTGCAGTTTTGTGCATGCATAAACTAATTGATGAATTAAATGAGACATTCTGAACAAAACTGGCATGCGTATGTGCAGTACAAGTACAAACAAGGATACTACAAATACACTTTATCACCTATATCCTCAAACTCATGTGGCTACATGTGGAGAGATTCCGTTGTAGGACCATGAATTTATACTAGAGCTGGTGATCGGAACAGATTGACTTTGAAGATGCAGAATATCAGATCACTTCAGCTAACATTAGATGACTGTAGTGCATAATCCAAAAGCTTATCTTAAGAAAAGTCACACAACATAAAAAAAGGCTACTAGAATGGTGAGGCGCCAATAAAAAGAAAAGAAATGACAGTCTGTTGAATATATGATGAAGTCTGTTGTTAGCTGAAATAGAGGTGACAGACAGCTGAGTAATATGGTGTCATTATCATGGAAGTGATACAGGTCATCTGGCGGTTCCAGTTCCCCTGTTCTAGGGAAACCCTAAGATGGAGGACCTGGCAACGGAAATTATAAACTTCTAGGCCAATAAAGTAGGTTGGTGACAATATTGCTGGCTGACTAGTTGGTTACCAGCAAGGCATGTAAGTAACATCCTATGTTTTCTACACACAGATACACCAAGATACAGCATAATATGGACATGGCATAAATGTTCGGTGTATTACATTGTTGTTTGGAGAGTAATATCAATATACCTAATCTAAGAGGGGGGTAATATCAAATAGCCCTTAAATTATATGGTGGAGCGGCAACATGGCACAATACACATGAAATTCTACAATGATGGGTTCAGTATTAAGCTAGATATTGGGACCTTAGGATTGTAGGCATGCAGAGACAAACCACCAATGAATGTGAAATGCTGCAGAGATTGTAGTATTATCTTATTACAGTCAGTACATACGTGAAGTTGTGGATGGATTCTTCTACATGCATGTGTCAGTTGCAGATGAATTGAAGCCTGACTCATATGGTAGAACTACAAGAATGGTAGATAGCAATTCAAGTATGCTTTGTTATGATACAAGCTGTGGGAATATATCCCATTCTCTAGGAAACATAACCAAATATGAAGGGGAAGACAGATTTGTTGCAGGAGTAAAATCGAAGACAAGTATGGTCTCAAGCTGGATATTGAAACTTGAAACCAATGGAAACATAATAAAGTAGCACATCAAACATTTGAGGCAAAAAGGGAGTTCTGATGTTGACATCCTAAACAAAGGAAGATTTTTGTTTCTGTTAAACCTAGCTGCTCCTAGGCTAGAATAACAACAACAAAACAGTGTATGTCAAACATCTAAGTGAAAGAAGCAAGGGTCTAGGATGCCATGCTTGCATTGAAATCCTTAAGAGAAGCAATATTTATATTTTCAATTGATCTTTATAGAAGCCTAATAAGAAGCACAAATAGAACACTTGAACTGAACAACTGATTGTCACTGACGCTTATAAGTTCTACGAGATATTTTATAGAACGGGTAGCAGACCAGGGTGACAAGCAAAAACATGTGGATGCTGGAAGTAATATACACCCATAGATTAGCATGGGGATGTTGCTCACAGGTTAAAAAATGTGGATTACAAGACCTACATAATTATTCAAAGAATGGTTCAAACACTATTGTTACTCCATCAAAATCGAATAATTCATGTCAGATAGGACATCTTCATATAGTGATTCTGCAATAGCTTTTATGCTTTTTTGTTCTTCCAATCTGTTTTTACTCTTACTAAGCAAACTGTGCATCCTATGACTATTCATAATATCCAACCATTACGACAACATGGATAGTTAAGCAGGAAACCTTACGTCATGTATGTATATTAACAGTATGGTAGTAGCAGCCTTATTTCATTTTTTGCTAACTCTTTTAAGGATGTTTTCACCATCTTCTGACTCCATTTTTCTTAAGAAACTATATAAACACATTTTGTGGATGTGTTTAATTTTTCTGTTTCGGGAACCTTTTGACTAGTCCAACAGATCATCTCATTCTTCTTCCTACCGGAATAAGCTACCTTGCAGTTATCAATCAGTGTCCAAAATATATGTTAACTTTTGGTTCTTGCAACAGACAACCGCTTTGAAAAGTGGTGCTTTGCGTCATGATATCCATTTTTGGCTTGGTAAAGATACCAGTCAGGTTAGCTGGCTAATCTTTTTAGTATATTACTTCTGTATACTATATATATGTGTGTGTGTGTGTGTGTGTGTGTGTTTTCATGCTAATTGTAATTTGTTGAGTAAAGGATGAAGCTGGGACCGCAGCCATAAAAACTGTTGAACTGGATGCTGCCCTTGGAGGACGTGCTGTTCAATATCGTGAGATACAAGGTCATGAAACAGAGAAATTTCTTTCTTATTTTAAACCCTGTATTATACCACAGCAGGGAGGTGTGGCTTCTGGGTTCAAGCATACTGAAGTAAATGAGAACGAGCATGAGACACGTTTATTTGTTTGCAAAGGAAAGCATGTCATTCATGTAAAAGAGGCAAGTTATATATGTAGATGACTGTTACGTGAATTTATTTATTTTAATCATGTTTTTTTTTTTCCCTGGATGTTGTTGAGTGAGCTGTTTGTAGTTACCAGGTTCCTTTTGCTCGAGCATCCCTCAATCATGATGACATATTTATTCTGGATACGAAGTCCAAGATTTTTCAGTTCAATGGGTCCAACTCATCTATTCAAGAACGGGCTAAAGCTCTTGAAGTTGTCCAATATGTCAAAGATACTTATCATGAAGGGAAATGTGAAGTGGAAGTTGTTGGTAAGTATTGTTTTTATTCAGAATTGTCTATCAAGTGGTTGGGTGGACAATGGTTTGACTTGATTTACCTGAATTGTTTTGATAGAGGATGGGAAGCTGATGGCTGATGCTGGGGCAGGAGAATTTTGGGGCTTTTTTGGTGGTTTTGCTCCTCTTCCAAGAAAGGCCTCAAATGATGTTGATAGAGAAACAGAGGCATTTTCTGTAAAGCTCCTCCGGTAAATCCTTTATAAATTCTACAGATTTAAATGCTACTTTATACAATTTGTCATCTCTGTTATTTAGTGCTTTTCAGTGTAATATTGTATCGAGGCAAATAATACCTTGAATCCTTGATGCTTATCATGTCTCACAAAACTGCTTCTGTTTAGTGTTGATAAAGGGCAGGCAGCACCAGTAGAAGCTGATCCTTTGACAAGAGAATTGTTAAACACAAACAAGTGTTACCTTCTTGATTGTGGGCTTGATGCTTTTGTATGGATGGGAAGAAATACATCTCTCGACGATAGAAAAAGTGCAAGTGCTGCTGCAGAAGTATTACTCACTTCTGTACTTCCAATGTTTTCTTTAGCCGGTGGTTTTAGTCCATAGTGACATGATTTTCTTTGATTCTCTATACAGGAATTGCTTCGTGGTGATGATCGCCCAAAAACTCATCTAGTTCGTATTATTGAGGGATTTGAGACGGTGACGTTTCGATCAAAATTTGTTACATGGCCTCAGGCAACTGATGTGGCTGTGTCTGAGGATGGCAGGGGCAAAGTTGTAGGTAAGTGAAAAATATTAATTATGTCCCTACATGGTACAAATTTGTGTTCATTGATGTTTTATGATCCTGAAATGGTTATTTATTCTCTTGCTAGCTCTCTTAAAACGCCAAGGGTTAAATGTGAAAGGACTTATCAAGGGTGCTCCTGTAAAAGAAGAACCTCAACCATATATTGATTGCACAGGCAATTTACAGGTGCGAAAATGACCCTTTACACCTTTTAAACAATATTTATCTTTGTTTGTCATAAATGCATGAAGTGATACATTTTCAGCAGTCCGTGAATTTTATTATTCATTTCTTTAACCATGAGACTGTTTGCCTACTTGATGTTTCTACATGCAGGTTTGGCGTGTAGATGGAAACGAAAAGTTTCTTCTTCCATCTTCTAGCCATTCAAAATTTTATAGTGGGGATTGCTATATTTTCCAATACAGCTATCCTGGTGAAGATAAGGAGGATTATCTAGTTGGCACTTGGTTTGGGAAGAAGAGTGTTGAGGTAAACAGAGAAACTTATATTATCGATGTTTTATAACTAGTATGGAAAAATAATCTTTATAGCGAGGTTACACTGTTTGTGATGAGAAATATGCCCTGGACAGAATCATATCAACTTTATCACCGGTTTACTAGCTCAATTTTATGGCCTGTATAGATACATTTTTCGGACTAGAGTTATTGAAGTATATTATCCATTTCCATGTTAAGCATTTCTTGATGATATTTAATTTAAATCGGTAGGGTGATATTTTTCGGTATTTTAGGATCATTCATTATGAAGGAGAGATTGAGGAGGATGTCATGCTACTATTAAAACATGATGGTTAAAATGGAAGAGTGCTTCGGAAGTACTTTATGATCGAAGATACCTTTGAAGCTGAAAGAAAATTCTATAAGACGGCTATAAGACCAGCTACACTTCATGGTTCAGAGTGTTGGGCAAAGAAACAACATGTCCAGAAAATTAGCGTAGCAGAAATGAGAATGCTAAGATGGATGCGTGGCAATATATTGAAAGATACATAATAAATGAACATATTCGTAGGAAGTTAGAGGCGGCGTCAATTGGGGACAAGATGAGAGAAAATCGTTGAAGATGGTTTGGACATGTGCATTACAGACCAATAGATGATACAGTAAGGAGGACTAAGGAGGAAGCCTAAAGTAAGATGGATTGAGGTTTTAAAGAACATACTTTTTGTTAGTTTTACAGAGGATGGCGCCCTTAACATAGCTGAATAGAGGACATAGCCCTTGTTGAGAGTATTAGTGGGTGTTTAGTCCCACATCTAGTAGAATAGTAGAGAGAAGGGTTAGCCTCTCCTATATATATGTAGCCCCACCCATCAATAAAATCAAGCCAAATATTAAACCAAATTTCTATTTGGTATCAGAGCCAACCCCCCTTGTCCAAACCCTAACCCTATCACAGCCGTCCCCCTCCCTTCTTTCCCCGCCGGCCCCTCCATCACCACAGTGCCGTCCCTCGGCCAGCGCCGTCGGCCTGCCCTGCCGTCGCGGCTGCTGCTGCTTTTGTTGCTATTGTCGCCACTGCTGTTGCTGTTGTTGTCGCGACTGCTGTTGTTGCCGCTGCGATCTCGGCGACCCCCGACCTCGACGATCTTCTTTTTCGTCTTTTCTCCTGCAAGTTGTAACTCGATTGTCCATATGCAACTGCGATTGCACGGAAGATCAAAAAATTTAATTTTATGATTATTGTTTTATAGCAGGAAGTTGTAATCGGAATATTAATTATATAGGTGCTAGTTGGATCGAGGTATATCAGTGAGAAAACTTTTGTGTGAACTCCTGATCTCGACTACAACTGTCGGTTCCTCCTTCTCGTCAGGCCATGCGACCTCGGGTCAAAACCGTGCACGGGATGTGAGCAGCGACTCTCAGGGACACCGCTGCCGCTGAAGGAGGAACATTAGACGTAGAGAAGAGGACAATCAAAGGAGGAGACGATCTAGATCTGCCACCGTCTTGCTGATCTTGCTGATGGAAGAAGACAAGAAGAAGACGATGGAGACGATCTTATGGCAAGCTGACGGCCCAAGAGATGAAGACTTTGGTGGACGATCTCTTCTCCAAGAGGCTGACCGAGACTAGCTTCCGTGGTGCACACGCAGATGTGGATCCTTCATCGTACAAAATGGGAAAGTTGGAGAAACTGGAGATAAAGTTGGAGGGTACTTCCAACTACTTGAAGTGGTCGCGTCAGGCGATGCGGACTCTGAAGGCAAGAGGCTTGGTGGGCTATGTGAATGGTCAAACTAAGGCACCCGAAGATCACTCCTCACAGGAATTTTCTGTGTGGTAGATCGTCAATAATATTGTTGCTGGATGGTTGACAGCCTCATTGACCGACCAAGTGTCGGACAACGTGGAAGCAATGGAGGGTGCTTGTGACATTTGGATGACACTGAGAGATATGTACTCAGAGTCGGGCAATCCTATGAGGATTTTTCAACTACAAGATGAACTTGATAAGGTGGTCCAAGAAGATCACACCATCTCTGAGTATGCGGCTCTGCTGAAGAAGTATTGGTCATATCTCGACCACTATGACCCCATTGGCATGGAAGATGAGCAAGTGGAACCGGCATTTGCGAAATATTATAAGAAGTTCATGGAGTATATTTCGCGACAGAGGACGATGAAGTTCCTGAAGGGGCTCGACCCAACATTCGAGCAGAGGAGGAATATCCTACTTGCTCAACCCAGGCTTCCATCACTGGAGGAGGCCATAGCTGCTATGGCACAAGAAGATGTACGACTAAAGCTGATGCCTAGCACCACTAGCTCTCTGGAAAAAAATCAGCTATAATAGTTTTTAACCCAAACCCTTCCGGAGGGGGAGGGTGCTACAACTGTGGAGACCCTGGACACTTCATCAGATTCTGTACGAAATTCCTGAGAAACCAGTCCAACGGCCGAGGACGCAGCCGTGGAGGGCGTAGGGGTGGCAGAGGAGGCCATGCTGGTGGCAGAAGTAATCATTCCGGAGGGCACAAGGTAAACCTGACAGAAGAGGGAAGTGAGAGTCGGTCACCTAATATGACCCCTAGTGAGAGAGATGCTAGAGATATGGAGAAGCATGGAGTTTGGAACCATCGACAGTCGAGCCAACACCTCTGGGACATCAACTCCAACCACCTCCGGGGGTAACATCACCTACTATGCCCATACAAGCACAGGTATACCTGCTCATATCCTGGTATCTATCCACAAATCAGGTTGGATAATCGACTCTGGGGCATCCCGTCATGTCACGGGTGTCCATAATGAGTTCCAAGGTTACACTCATCTGACGACGCCTGAAAGCATTTAGACTGTTGATGGTACGGTTAGACCCATTATGGGTAAATGCACAGTTGAATGCACCCCTTCCATAACCCTTACTGATATCTTGCATGCTCCATCTTTTTCTTTTAATCTATTGTCCATTAGTGTCATTATTCTTCAACTTAATTGTGTTGTTTCCTTTGACATTCCTAAGATAATTTTTCAGGAGAAGGGAACGGGGAGACGATTGGGGACTGACACTTGGCATAAGGGGCTATGGTACTTGGATAGGGGTGGGCTGGACGCAGCACTAGCGTTACTGGTGGAAGAAGCACAACCGAAGGAGCCGCAAAGAACTATGGAAGCAGAGTTATTACTTCAACATCAGCGCATGAGACACTTGTCATTCATTCTACTGAGTCGGATGTATCCATCTATGTATCAAAAGGCTAATAAACAAAAGTTGGTTTGTGAGCTTGGAAAACATACCGGAAGTTCTTATGTAAGTTCTGAAAATAGAAGTTTAGCTGCTTTTGATATGATACACTCTGATGTGTGGGGATCTTGTCCTACAACTGCGGTTAATGGTTTTAAATGGTTTGTCACCTTTATTGATTGCTACACGTATCACATGGATATACCTAATGAAGAGTAAGTGATGTCTTTGCATGCTTTCAAGATTTTTATCGCAGGGTTACAACACAATACAGTGCTAAAGTGAAGATTTTGAGATCTGACAATGTGACAGAATATACCAACAAGGCTATTGAAGAGTACTTATCAGCCCATGGGATACAATATCAGACTTCGTGTGCCTATACACCAGCACAGAATGACGTTGCAGAGCGGGAGAACAGACACCTGCTGGAAGTAGCACGGTCAATGATGTTTGCCATGAATGTTCCTAAACACTTGTGGGGGCATGCCGTGTTGACGGCTGCATATCTCATCAACATGATGCCTTCTCAGGTGCTATGATGGAAGACACCGTTTGAGATGCTTACATAAGAGAATAAGTGCATTGTTTTCCCAAAGATATTTGGATGTGTATGCTTTGTGAAAGATAACAGGCCTGCGGTGGCAAAGCTGGACCCTCGGGCAGTGAAGTGTCTTTGTTGGCTACTCAGAAACTCAGAAGGGATACTCTTGTTGGAGTTCGGTGGAGCGAAGGCTCTTTATGCGCATGGACGTTACATTCAGAGAGATGGAACCATACTACCACAATGGTTCAGATGAAGGCTCCGCATTTGGTGACACACCTAACACATGGGGTGTTAAGAGTGAGGGGTAGATAGGCCCAAGCATAATTGTCTGGTCAGTTTCATGCCCAATGATGGAAGCCGGTCCAAGGAAACAAGGGGGAGATAGCGAGGGTGAGAAAAGTGATGAGGATATACACAATCAGGAGGAAGAAAGTGATGCTCCAGTGCAGGGGGAGGAACAATCTACAGAGCTCCAAGTCTACAAAAGGAGAAAGTAGCAGTTCCCTACTGTGCCTATTGTCTCCCTACTGTGCCTATTGTCCCTACCGTGACATGTCCCTCGCCTAACCCTGCCCCAACTCTTGAAGATGCACCTCCCGCACCGGATTCCTCTGATTCGGATGCGGATCCCTCTGATTCGGATGGTATGATCTCTTCACCACTACCTCATGCTCCCTTAATGAAATCTTCTCGCAGTAATGCGGGAAGAGCCCATAATCGTTATGGTTATGAACATGACATTGCCAATTTTTTATCCTACTCTAATATATCTCCTATTTCTCGAACATTCATTGCATCGTTAGACACCACCTCTTTGCCTAAGTGTTGGCAGGAAGCGAAGGAAGATCCAAGGTAGAAAGCTGCAATGTTAGAGGAACTTAGGGCTCTCGAAAGAAATGGGACATGGGAGCTTGTTCCATTGCCTAAAGAAAAGAGAGTAGTTGGATGCAAATGAGTCTTCATAGTAAAGGAGACGCCAGAAGGTAAGGTGGAGTGGTACAAGACAAGGTTGGATGCAAAGGGATACACTCAATTCTATAGCATCGACTATGATGAGACATTTGCTCCTGTGGCAAAGATGAGCACTGTGAGAACACTGATCTCTTTTGCAGCAAACCATGGGTGGCAGCTGTATCAATTGGATGTAAAGAACGCTTTTCTTCATGGGGATCTACAAGAGGAAGTATACATGGAGACCCTCCCGGGGTGTTGCACAAAGCAGTCGATGGAAAATGTGTGCAAGCTGAAGAAATCACTGTATGGACTCAAGCAATCTCCTCGAGCCTAGTTTGATAGATTCAGGAAGGCTGTCACAGGCATGGGGTACCGCCAGGCCAATGCAGGTCACACGGTCTTCTTCCAGCATGTAAGAGGCCACATCTCCATACTTGCAGTGTATGTGGATGATATAGTGATCACAGGTTATAATGAGGAAATCACCCAGCTGAAGTCAAAACTCGCCAAGGAGTTTGAAGTGAAGGACTTGGGAATGATGAGGTATTTTCTCGGGATCGAGATTGCTTGAGGAAGATATGGGATCGTCCTCTCTCAGAGAAAGTATGTACTAGACCTGCTCACAGAGACTGGTATGCTGTGATGTCGATCGACAGTCACTCCGATCGATCAGAAAGATAAGTTGGGGGCAGAGGCAGGAGAGCCTGTTGATCGTGAGAGATATCAGAGACTTGTAGGCAGATTGATTTATCTAGGCCACACTCGTCCTGATATCTCATTTGATGTGAGTGTAGTGAGTCGCTATATGCATGATCCAAGGAAGGGCCACATTGATGCAGTTTTTCGTATCCTGAGATATCTGAAGAGGACTCCTGGAAGATGGCTATGGTTCAAGGAAAATGGACACTTGGGTGGTGAGGGGTACTGCGGTGCAGATTGGATAAGCTGCATGGATGACAGAAGGTCTGCCTCAGAATACTGTGTCTTTGTGGGGGGTAACCTAATCTCATGGAGAAGCAAAAAACAGTATGTGATAGCACGATCGACTGCTGAAGCAGAATATAGAGCTGTGGCTCTGGGAGTGTCAGAGTTGTTGTGGGTAAGAGCACTACTGACTGAGTTGAAGCTGGACCAGGGAACATCGTTGCGTCTTCTGAGTGACAGTCAAGTTGCAATAAATATAGCTAACAATCCAGTCCAGCATGATAAAACTAAGCACATCGAGATCGATCGGTTCTTCATCAAAGAGAAGCTAGAAAAAGGGATATTAAAGCTCGATCACGTTCGCTCAGAAGAACAAGTTGCATATTGTCTGAATAAGGGTCTTAATTCATCGAGTCTTTCTATACTATGCAACAAGATGGGGATAATTGATATCTATTGTTCATCTTGAGAGGGAGTGTTGAGAGTATTAGTGGGTGTTTAGTCCCACATCTAGTAGAATAGTAGAGAGAGGGGTTAGCCTCTCCTATATATATGTAGCTCCACCCATCAATAAAATCAATCCAAATATTAAACCAAATTTCTATTGCCCTTAACATGGTTGAATGGAAGAAAATGATTCAAACAAGCAACCCCAAAATTTTGGGTTTAAGGATCTGTTGTTGTTGTAAATCAGTAGGTGCCATGATTGTATTGCTTTGGTGGTTCCTATTGTCTAAATGACTGAACCTAAAGATAAAACCAAAAAACGGCTCTAGTTCTTTTCTTTCTTTTTTCCCCCTTTTTTCTAAAATCTGCACTTCACTAAGTTCATTAGTATGTTCACCCAACAACTGAAACTATGCACATTTACTCTCCAACCAATGTGTTCTTTTGGATCATCCTCGTCTTAGAAAACGAACATTGGTTTATTTGCGACATCAAACAAAGTCCACAAGTGCATGCTGGGAAACATAATTATGGGTAAGGGGTGTTTATATGGATGGGGGACCAGATGATAGTTATATAGTTATAAGTGCAAGTTTTGGTGTACTTATGAAAAGGAAGATCATCAACTACATCTTATCAACAATAAAGGTGGACAGGGAACTGCTCGAGATATGCATCTCATCAAGCAAATACCAGAAGTGGCAAGTGACATTACCAATAATATGTAAAGTTAGGAACACTTGTATTTCAAACTTTTTACATGATAAGGCCATGTATCCTATACGGGAGAAACCAAATAAATTCTCCATCCAGCTTAGGATAGCAACACAAACAATGGCAAACTACAATATCTCCATGCAACACATGACTCATTTCACATACAGCACCATAGATGTGTTTGTCACCAGTAATTACCCACAAGGTTCTGCTAAAAAATCATACATGACCTGTTTACACAAGGACATGACATTGTGCCTTTTCTACCAAATAAACTCATATGCATTGATTATTTATGTTCGAAGCTCGTCGATATATCATAATGTTCCAATTTCTGAAGCATCTATAAAATTTACAGGAAGAGAGAATTGCAGCTATAGCACTCGCAGGCAAGATGGTCGAGTCTTTGAAGTCACAGGCGGTTCAGGTAATATGTTAGTTGAATCTTAAAATCTTATTGAAAATCTTTTCTAGTCTGTATTATGTAATGGATGCTGATTATGCACTTGCAGGCTCGCCTTTATGAAGGAAAGGAGCCAATTCAGTTCTTTTCAATCTTCCAGAGCTTTATTGTGTATAAGGTGACATTTCTATTGAAATCTATATGTTGCAAGAGATTTTTCTCATATATTTTTCTGCTGAAGTTTTACCTCTGGCACAAAAACTTGCTGAAAACCTTGTCACTTGCAATTCACAGGGTGGTGTTAGCTCTGGGTATAAGAAATTTGTAGAGGAAAATGCTGCTGAAAATGAAACATATACAGAAGAAGGCATTGCACTTTTTCGTGTTCAGGGTTCTGGACCAGATAATATGCAAGCAATTCAAGTTGAAACGGTACTGTTATATGAGAAAAGCTGCATCCTTATTATGCAAGTCCTGCAAGAAAAATATCACATTTTAGAATATACTTATTTTCTTCTCATATCTGTCAGGTTGGATCTTCTCTAAATTCAGCTTACTGTTACATAGTGCATGCTGGCAATATTGTTTACACATGGTCTGGAAACCTGACAACTTCGGAGGACCAAGAGCTTGTTGAAAGACAGCTGGATGTGATAAAGGTAGAGAAGTCTTCCTTAAAAATGACAGGAAGTCATTTAAATGACAAACTAACTAACCCAAGCAAATAAGTTTTTTTTTTCCTTTCACTCTTTAATCATCTGTGTAGAAGTTACAATGTTCTTACTAAGTCCTAGTCAAAAATTTAAAAGAAAATTTGAAACCTAGGTTCAAACTTCCAAAGGTAAAAAGTTTCTCTCTATGGCATGGTTTATTTATAATATACATTAATTTTAAATCCTCAATTGATACAATACCAACTAGAAGCTCACTTCTGTACAACAATGATTACACAAACAAATCCTTTAGCTAATACTTTTGGGGTCGGCTACATGAATCCTTTTCCTCCATTGTGCCCTGTTAAGGTCCATACCGTCTCCAACATTTGTGAATGCTATACCCTTTTTTTCCTCGGCCTCAATTATAGATTGTGTAGTCTACCCCTAGTAGCAGCTCCTTGTTTTAAGTAACAGCTACTCGTAACCGGTCAATCTAGCGGTCTCCTTTGCACATGTACAAACCATTTTTGGACGATTTTCTCTCGTGTTATCCTCAATTGAAACCACCTACAATGTTTTCATGAATCTTTTTCCTTCATTGTGCTATGTTAAGGTGTATATCTTTTCCAACATTTGCGAATGGTATACCCTTTTTTGTCGGCCTCAATTATCAATTGTGTAGTCTACCCCTAGTAGCAGCTCCTTGTTTAACTAACAGCTATTTGTAACCGGTCAATCTAGTGGTCTCCTTTGCACATGTAGAAACCATTTTTGGACGACTTTCTCTCGTGTTATCCTCAAATTGAAACCACCTACATTGTTTTCATGAATGTACTCAAATTCTTTCTTGTTTTCTAAATGTATTACCGGCACTGCTAAGCTATTAGAGACTTGTTTTTTTTCCAAAAGCCAACAGCATAATCTTCCTACGGACCCTATCCTAAGCTTTTTCTAGGTCAACGAAGACTATATTTAGATCTTTCTTCTGCTCTCTATATTATTTTTCATTGATCTTTTAAGTTTAACCCTTCCTAGCATAAAATGAAGTTGATTCTCGGAAAATATTTTCTTGCTTTATGCTCAATCACTATTCCAGAGTTTGATCTTGTGACTCGGGTTTTATTTCCTGGAAGTTACTTCCAACTTTGAGTATATTCTTTTTTTCCTATAAATAGGCACAAAAATAGTACTCATTCCTTCACCTGAGAGAGGAATTTTCTTTAGTATTTGGTTAATAAGTTAGTTAGCCACATCAATACTTCACCTTGCGAACATCTCCAATCCTCAATAGAAATGTGACATGGACGCGCTTGAGCATATTGATCCCAAGCAAACCCTGGGCGCTTTTGAGCATATGGATCCCAAACAGACCCTGACCGGAATTCTGGTCACTAATTGGTATTTCGCTGGTCAATCGGAATTCCGGTTTGTGCGTACTATGGACTCGACGAGACCAAAGGAACAATCCCGACGAGACCAAAGGTCAGCAGGTATTTCACTTCAATGAATGGGCTTAAGCAAATAATTTGAGATTGGATTAGAGCTCAGTGCATTACTTAACCTGGTAGACGTGCAGAACCAAGCCTTGCAAGCCGAGAGGTTGCTGCAAAAGAAGTGGCAACCTAGATCGAAGTGGCAATCGGAGATGGTGGATCAGTCCATGAACAAAACAACAGATGAAACATCTATAGAGGATGGGGTGGTATTGAAGGCGATGGGGAGGAAACCCATAGAGGCGACTACCTGACCCAACTACTAATATGTCAAATCCGTCATTGGCAAGTGTTTCAAGTGCAATCAACTGGGTCACCGTTCGAGTTATTGTCCACGGAGTAAACATGTGGCTTAAGTTGATTGCGAAGCGTCCGATGAAGAGCCGTACAATGATATTAATTGCAGCCCGTACAGGTCCATGGAGGAAGAAGTGACACTTGGTATGGTACGAAAGATTATGTTAGCACCAATACGCGAAGATTCCTCGCAACTAAACAAGCTCTTCCGAACACGTTGTCCTGTCAAAGGTAAACAGTTTGGAATCATGGTCGGCAACGACAATCAGGAAAACATCATCAGTCGATAGTTGGTCAAAGCCGTAAGGTTGACGTTAGGGAAGCACCAGGACTCGTACTTGTCAGGTCGGTTCATAAGATGCATAGTGTCAGGATGAACAAACAATGTAGAGGTCCATTCTCCATCAGAGCCTTTATGGATGAGATCTAGTACGAAGTGATGGATGAGCTTGACGTCTGCCCGTTGTTGCTTGGGAGCCCATGACAATTACGCAAAGCACGACCGACACAATAACACGTACCCACTTGTGAAGGATGGGACGAAGTACACACATGACTTTGTAGAAAGTATCTGAACCGTATCTTTACAGGAGGGAAAGATTTTTCTTTTACTGAAGGTCTCCAAGAAGGAAAGATAAGCAAAATTCAAGGAGGCTCATAAGGTACATGTATTATTGGTGAAGCGAAGCATTGATGCTGAAGAGTCAATGGAGGGAAGAGCAATTAGAGCAGAGGTACAACCGTTCCTTGACGAGTTTTGCGACATTCTTCCGGAGGTACTTCCCAAAGGGCTCTTACCAATGCACGACATTCAATAATGCATCGATCTCATACCCAAGGCCAGTTTACCAAACTTACCACACTATCGTATGAGCTCTCGGGAGAACGAAATTCTTTGATAGAAGGTGAGCTTGTTGAAAAAGGACATTATGAAGATATTGAGAGTGTGTGTGGTTCCAACACTATTGGTACGGAAGAAGGATGACATTTGACAGATGTATGTAGACATTGTAGAGAACCGTGTGATCAACAAGATCACGATTGACTACAAGGTCTAAAGATATCACCACTAGATAGTACGTTAGATCTGTTGAGCGGGTCCGAAATCTTCTCCAATATATATCTGCGAAATGGCTACCATCAAATACGTATTTGACTGGGGGACGAGTGGAAGACGACGTTTAAGACAAGGGATGGATTGTTTGAATGGATGGATGCCATTCAAGTTTTCCAACACACCGAATACCTTCATGCATCTCACGATTCAAGCGCTACATCCTTTCATTGGTGAGTTTGTTGTGGTCTACTTCGATGACATACTTATCTACAATAAGGACTCTGACGAGCAATTGTAGCACTACAGGAGGGTTTTGGATATGCTAAAGAAAAAAAATCAAACTTTCGTCAAGTTGAATAGGTGATAATTTTTCTTGGGTTCATCGTAGGTGCGAGTCACATCCATGTCGATGAGGAAAATGTTCGTACAATCGAAAATTGTTGACACAGAAGACCGTACATAGGTGTGGAGTTTCCATGGGTTAGCGATGTTTTAATGACGGTTCATCCAAGATTTTAGTACCATCATGGCGCCTATTACGGAGTGCACCAAGAAAGGGAAGTTTAATTGGGGAGAAAAAGCATCGAAGAGTTTTACGGTGATCGAGGAGAAGATTTGTTCGTCACATATCTTAGAATTTTCCAATTTCAACAAATGTTTTGAAATCGAGTGCGATGCCAGCAACATTGGCATCATGCAATGTTATTACAAAAGAAACGACTGCGACGTTCTTTGATGAGATGCTTAATGACGCTCGAAGTGGTCTTACCAAGATAAGTTACATGCAGTAGTGCACGCTCAAGCATTAGGATCACTATTTGGTCAATAAGGAATTTGTTCTTTATTCTGACCATGAATCTTAAATATTTGAGTAGCCATAAGCGTATCAACAACGACATTCATGCTAGGTGGAGCATGTACCTCCGAAATTTTTTGTACAAGCTCGTACGCAAATCTGGAACTTCTAACCGGGTGCCGACGCAATTTATTGTTAGCCATGATTAGTCATAAAGATGGTCGGGTTGGATTATATTAAGGATCTTTATGCGAAAGACGAAGAGTTTGCGGAGGTATGTGAGCAACTTTGTCAAAAAAGGCCATCGATGACTTCCACATACGCGATGGAATTTTTATGAAAGGGGATCGACTTTGCGTTCCTCGTACATCCATAAAGAAGTTAATTAGGAAGCTCTATGGTGGAAACTTGGTTGAACACTTGAAACATGGCAAGACCATGACTGTCACGTTTCGGTTTCGCAGAACCGAGAGTAGCCACTGGACATGATGTTGTACAAGTCTAGATTGCACTTGTACAAGGTAAAAAGATAAAACAATGTTGTATCTCAAAACGACGACATTGCAGCGGAAGAAACAGTCATAAAGTGCAGCGGAAGAAACAGTCATAAAGAAGTCACAGAATATACGAAGTGAATCTCTTTTATTGATAAAGCAGCTGATTACAAAGGCTCTCAATGGCCCCACTTAATATGTCAGATTGGCTTACAACACTCATGTTCTCTTTTGCTCACAAAAGATTTCACCGTTCCATATATCATTTATTCTATAGCTAAGCAAGCATCCTCAGTCGAATATCTTCATGTTGTCAATTCGAGCTTCCAACGCGTTGGTACGACCGAGCGGATCTTCGTACCTGGGGAGTTGGGTATCAGTACATATCTTGTACTAGTAAGTTAACCCACTTGCCTAGACCGACACTAAAAATAATCATATGAAGCATATAGTTTATATGGTGATCTTGTTATATTGAACTAGATTAATTACAGTGCATATTCATGGAATATACTGAAAGAAGGTACGCATTGTAAGTATGTAGGCATGTTATACTTGATAGTGTAAGTAAACAGGAAAACTACTGAACCGCGTCACTTATCAGTGACTTCTTACCCCAACTGATGCATTCACCCTTGCACCGTCGCAAGATGAATACTTGCCGCCCTACATAAGACATTTGTTAGCATGTCGACACTTATCTATATGAAGGTCACTGACAACACGCATGTCGTCATTTCGGACTATATTCGTTTTTGGCATTGCTGTCACGCTCCAGTCCCAAAATACCGAGGGACTAGCCATGTGGCAATGGCCAGCAACACACTCCAATGGGCAGACCCAATTTAATTGACCCGTTATAGTGTACTTAAGCTGTAAAACAAATATAATGGTTTACGATACATGTCACAGTCTCATCCACAGAAGGTAAACATAATTCACAATGTCAGACTAATCAAAAGAGAAATATAATCCAACAAGTCTCAATAAAAAGTATCTCGGGGAACAACCCGAAAATAAGTTTTAGTACAGTAATCCAAGAGTCAGGAATAAAATATCTAGAAACAGAAATGACTGAGTATATAACAAATACTCAGGAGAAATCCTCTGGCATCACCTCGTCCTCTAGTGTTGGTACTGCTCCAATGTCTGTTCCTGTCCCGTATACCTCGGGATAGATCTCCTCTGCTATACCTAGGGACATAATCCAGATCCAGCTCCTCAGGGGACATAGCAAGGTACAAGAATAACTCAAAGCCAAATAAATGCAGTATATAAAAATAAATATCAAACATGGCAAACTATGTAACCAGCTATGTGATATGCAAATGAGAGCATCACTATTACTCAGGCTGAGACCACTACAAGCTCTGTGTAGGGAGACGGTAGCAGTAATATCATGTAATGGGCCTAGCTCTGATATAGAGGCTAAAGCACCGCAATAATAAATATATATGTATATAATCAGCCTGTAGCCTGTGTCTCTCCCCACCCAATGTAATCACATGTCTCATATCCACGACGTCTCATATCCATAACACGCAAGATCATGACCTCTAGCTAGTACAGTGAGTCATAATAATATCTATGTATATGCAAGATCTATGTCACGAATCCTGTAAGCCTATACAGAATCACCATGAATAACTCAGGAAAGATTATGTCTCATGAATAGTGTTAAGTGTCCTATGGTATGACGTACTTGGTAAAGCAAGCACGGAAAGTATAGGATCGTGTTGTCAACTCTCTAAGTGACGTTATACGACTCCGCGTACGGCGTCGACACCCGAATGTTATTCGGACAATAAGCAACGTCTCACGGTCCTAGGTTGAACATTGTATATCACAGAAATAAATCAAGCAAATAATATTAAAGCAATTACTGCAAGTTTGGCAAGGTACACTTGTCTGGGGCTTGAACTTCTTCAGTTGCTCCGATAATAGTAAAATCTTCAGGTACGCCTCCAGATACTGAAATAAACACTGTCATCACTCTCAAAATATATGAAATAGTTAGGATTGACTACCCATAAGTTCAATTTGGACGCAGGGGCAGAATTGATAGTTTCTGGTTAAAGCGGGGTCCACATGTGGCCCACTTCGCACCGAAAAACGTATAAGAGACAGTTTTTCAAATTCGTCAAACTTAGTGTCTACGAGTCCAGAACGATGATATGAACCCAACGGAACGTTCAGAACTGGATTTCGATGAGCCGGTCACGAAATCGCCCGTCAAATGGAGTTGTGGGGTCCACGAAACGGGATTTCGTCAACATTCTCAGAATCGAACCAAACTTGGGTCACAGGACCAGCGTAACGCTACGAATTCGATGGCGCAAATTTCGTTGCGAAACGACAAGCACATACGAAATTATGACGAGTGTCAGAACATGCCGATACGAGGCTTTTCTGCGGATACGAGTTGATTCCGGTGTGCACGCACATCCAAATCAACTTTCGCGAAATCTCACACGTCCGTATTGACGATACGCGTATTTCGATGTAATTCGCACACGATGAGGTTGCCTCGTTTAGCGGGACACCTAGTTTCGAGAAATTTCGGATTTTAAAAACCAAGTTTTTGGTCAACTTTATCCGCGAATAAAACACAACTTACAACAAATTAAAATAAACTAATTACAGGGTTTTAATCTCGGTTATGTTGTCTAATTTACTGTTCAAATGGAATTTATAATTATTAACTAGGTTGGGAGTAAATCGGTCATGAACATGGGGCTCCGGGACAGTTTTTGAACTACAAAATATGTTTGTTTCCTGTTTCGCGTCTCGATTTACGACCGACACATGACACGATACCCCGAACTAATTATACAGGGTTCGAGAGGGTCATGTGGTCTTCGCATATGATTTGACAGAACGTCATTTGGATTGATATACAGGGAGATACGTGAGTGGGAAGAGGCATACCTCGCTGCTTGGCTGCTGCTCGTGAAAGGGGGCGGGTCTGCGGCAGCGTTCGTTGGCGGCGTGCGGCGGTCGTCGGTGGCCGTACGAGGTCGTGTGGAGGTTGGGGAGATGCGGGGGGGTGGTGGATGGTGTATATATGGAGGAATTGGGGGGGTGTCGCGGGGGTTTCGGGAACGGGGGGGTCGTGCGGGTGCTGTGGGAGAGTGGGTTAGCGGGTCGGGTCGGGTCGGGTCGGGTAGGATTTAAATCCATTAGGGTGGGGTTGGTTCGATTTGGTTCAGTTTGGTTTGGTTCGGTTCGGTTCAAGTCTGGTTCGGTCTGGTTTATCTAAAACAATGCTATTTAGCTATTTAAAAATAGTTTTTGAGTCCAATAAATTTCAGAAAAATTATACATCATATTATTAATTATGCACTCAAAAATATAATTTTTACAATATTTTAATACTTAATTTAATACACAAAAATATTAATCCCTGAAGGACATTTATTATAATTAATGAAAAATTACAGAAAAAACTCGATAATTCATAATTAAAATTTTTAAAAAATCTGGGTGTTTACAATTGCGATACGCCCTTCCAATTAGAGTTGCAAGTCCCATTGGAGGTCTCGCAATGCCGTGCTCTGAAGCACCATAATTATTTTCTAGGTTGAATTTGTCTCGGTGTTCCGGATACTGTTCGAGGAAAGCCACACTCGTGCACAGGTTGTCCATGACCATGCGAATGCGTGAACAGTTTACTATAAAACACATGCATGGTATCGAAATGTAAGTAAAGCAATGTAGGTATCTACTCGGCACCATATATCATTATCACGTCATCTACATATCCGATCAATGTTTCGATTGGCGACCCATGTGCCTCAATATACCGAGGCATCATGTCACATCCGATAGTTTCGTGGATACCACACCCCTTCCAACAGTCCGTGGTTTTGAACCACAACTGTTTGCTTTGCTGATGAAGCCTACTATTGATTTTCGACAGTTCCGTAGCATTGTGCCACAACCGTTGCTTCGCTGACGAAGCTTACCTTTCGCATACTGAAATTCCTTGGCGTTGCGTCACAACTGTCCACTTCGCTGACGAAGCGTACTACTCGTTCCTCGTGCACTGATGCACGTTTTGATATACTTGTTCAATGTTTTATCCTTTGTGTTCAACATGCGTTACGATTTCTATTTATCCGAATCAGGTACATTAAATATATAATGTTTCAAGCGCACAAGGGTGTATTTTATTAAGGGCATGAAGGAGTAGAGAAGAATGGCCAGAGCCCACCCACCTCTACAGATCCGTCTAACATTCTGGCGAGTTGATATAGCCAGATTCCTGAACTATGCGATCTAACATGATGCATGATTCTCTTAACTGGTATAACCATATGAGCATTTCGTACTCTTCTATCGTTCCGACCCGACCAGATTAAGCATAACTGCACCACCGCTCAAATCCTACGATCTCTCGCACTATTCTGAACTAGTCTGTTGATCCAAACTACGTTGCACACACCATGCCTCTGTCTATTGCAAGACGATACTCTGATCACTAGGGACTGTATACTACTTGCACATGAAACCAACCCGAATTAATACTTTCAATTATCGAATCGTCGTAATGCACCGTGCGGTACGGGACATTACATTGACCACCATATCCACACACTATCGTTGGCCACAGTTGAGACAAGATGTGGAAAAGATTGTGCAGCGATGTTATATTTACCAAACCCGCTGAAGAGAGCACAAAATACAGGTTTACACACCCCACTATCTATCCTAAAGGTATTTGGAAGGAGTTATCCATGGATTTCATCTTGGGGATACCGAGGACTCAACGGGGCTTTCATCTCGGTATTCGTGGTGGTGGGCCGATTTTTGACGATGACCTACTTCATATCTTGCAAGAGGGCAGATGATGCGACACATTTGGCAAAGTTGTTCTTTCTTGGAGTAGTGCGATTTTATGGAGTGCCGAAGAGCATAATGTCCAATTGAGATATAAAATTCTTAAGCACGTTTTGGTGGAGTCTTTGGAGCATATTGGGATCATCATTGGAGTCCAGTAGCATTGCTCACCCACAGACGGATGGCCAAACCGAAGTGGTCAATAGGATGTTGGATAACATGATAAGAAGTAAATGTGGAGAGAAGCCGAAACAATGGGACTTTGCCTTAGTGCAAGCTGAATTCGCTTACAATATCGCAGTTCATTTATCTACAAGAGGTCTTTGTTTTGATATTGTTTAGTCCAAATCACCTAACCATGTTATTGATTTACATGTTTCTCCAAAGGGGTCGGAAAATAGCACAACATCGGAGAATTTGGTGAATCAAATACAAGGAGTTCATGAGGATGTTCCGGGACGACTGCAAAAGGCTAATGCAAGGTACAAATCAATGACAAACAAGTACCGTAAGCACAAAGTTTTCAATGTTAGTGACGACGTCATGGTGTACCTTCGGAAAGGTACTTATTGGAGAATATGACAAGCTCCAATCGAGAAAGTTCAGACCTTTCAAAGTGCTTTGAAAGGTTAATGACAATGCTTACGTCATAATTTACCAAGTTTTGTGGGAATCTCGTCGACATTCAATATCAAGAACCTCTAACTCATCATGCAGACGATGAGGTACTTTATCCAGGTGCTGGCAAGAAATAATTCGGGTCGAGTTATCTACAAGAGGAGGGGTCTGACGCGTTAGCAAAGGGAGTCCAATCAGACCCTGACCGGAATTCTGGTCACCGACGGTCAAGCCAACCGGAATTCCAGTTTTTGTGCACAAAATTCCCAATTATGTTCTGGAAAAAACGGTGATCCGGTTGGTCCAAACCAGAATACCGAGACGGTTGAGCCTATTTAGACTTTTTTTAGCGATCTTTTTGCATTTTTTTAGTATTTCTTTTTCTTAGTTTGTTTAGGAATCTTTCTTAGGGTTTATATTTTTCTTGTAAGTAGGTGTCATGTAGAAGACAATCAGTGTTATGTAGAAAACAATGAACAAGTTCATGGTTATTCTTTTGAGTTATTAATAAGAGTTATTTCTCTTTTAATTCTCTTACATGGAATTGGAGGTGTCAGTCCTCGTATTTTGGGTCGTTGGTTTCAGCGATAAACATTTTCGTGTTGTGTCAAAATATATGCAGAACATTGCTATAAGGATTCATTTCTTAAAGATCTGCCAATAATAAGGATTCAGTTCATAGAGATCTTGCAATAGTAAGGATTCAATTCTTAGGGATCCGACAGTTCTGCAATGGCTGTCAGCTACCCAATGCAGCCCTGCCCTCCTTTTCCCGGGATTGTGATCGGTAATGAAACTGTTAAGACATCAGACACAATATTGTAGGGGTTTAATTAGCTTTACATGTACAATATTATATTTTATGCCTTAGTATATAGTTACATTCAGCATACTTGCGAAGTTTGTTTGTTCCTGAAAATCCTTCGGAACATTCCTTTAATTTGCAGCCGAACATGCAGTCAAAACCTCAAAAGGAAGGAACAGAAACTGAACAGTTTTGGAGTTTACTTGGAGGGAAATGTGAGTACCCCAGCCAGAATATTGGGAAAGAACCAGAAAATGATCCTCACCTATTCTCTTGCACTTATTCTAAAGGTAAGGAATCCAACGATGATTGATTTTTTTTTTCCTGTTAAGTTTTCTCTTTGTCATCTTCATCATTATTCTATACATGCTGTTAAAATGTCTCTTGGTATGTTTCATTGAATCGAACTGTTCTGCTACTGTGTACATGGGGGTTCCCTAGGCAATCTAAAGGTGTGTACTTAGAAAGTTCTTACTTCTTTCTGTTCTTTCACCAGAGAAGTCTTTGTTTCATTTTATAAGTATGGAAAAAGCTGATGATGTAGGCTTCATGCAGGTGACAGAAATATTCAACTTCAGCCAAGATGATTTGATGACCGAAGACATATTCATTCTAGACTGTCATTCAAACATCTTTGTTTGGGTTGGACAGCAGGTGAATTCAAAAACCAGATCACAAGCTCTAAACATTGGAGAGGTATAAAATATTGCCTTCATTATCTGCCTTCGTAGGTCCTTTCTCAATACAGTTATCTGTCTTTTTGTTCCTTATGACTTTTCTTTTGCTGTTGCTCACCAGAAATTCCTAGAAAGTAATTTTCTCATGGAAAATTTATCCCGAGAAACTCCTATTTTTGTTGTCGTTGAAGGAAGTGAACCCCCATTCTTCACCCGATTCTTCTCTTGGGAGTATTCGAAATCCATGGTAATCATATGGTCTGTATGATTTATATAGTTGAAACTCAATGCTACAAGGTTGTTGTATGCTTTGGTTAGCTTATGTTAGTGCATATTTAAGTTCTCTTATATGTATGGCACAAGAATTGTCGTAGTTGCTAAAGAATATTTTTTGGTTCTGCTAGTGGGTTGCATAACATGAAGCTCTCAACATTTTTATTGGTTGCAGATGCATGGGAGCTCATACCAAAGGAAGCTGGCAATAGTGAAAAATGGAGTAACACCAACAATGGATGTAAGGCTATTCTAATCCTGATTTCAGATAACTAATGAATTGCTCATTGTAGTCATGATTGTTGTTGGACGTTTGCTATTAGATTACTGAATACTGTTCTTAAAGGGAGTTATTTTGCATGAAACTAAAATCCATAATAGACTAAAGTTGTGAGAGGGAGGGAAAGGATACACAATGTTAATAGGTGTAACGACTAGAATGTCACATGAAAAGGGAACTTCCAATTCGAAGTTTTCACTCATCACGAGCTAATTGTCACGGACTTAGTGATTTTTCCTTCACTTCGACCCGTGCTGCGCATGAACTTCCTCCTCGAAGACTCGTGCAAGCCTTCCCGACCACGAACTTAGCTAGCTCGCTAAGGAAAATAAAGAACAGTAGAGCAAGATGGAAACTTGAAGACTTCTTTATTAATATTGGAAAAGCTTACAAGTTTTCAGTAGTGAGGAGCAAATGAGTCTTCCTCCTATTTATATTGCCTCAAGGGCTTTCAGGAACCTTCTGGAATGAGAATATTTCAAGGATTATTTTCGAAAATATGCTAGGAATTATTCTATATCTTAAGAATATTTCTTACATCATTATTATTGCCAAATAACTAAAAAGGAAGCCTTTAGAATGGAAATTGTATTCTGCCATGTGCTGAATTCTATTTCTCCATGTGCAGAATTCTGGAAGCTTCCCGGATCTTGGTGGGGCCACAAAATATGGTGCGTGACATTCTCTCCCACCTAATGTGTTGACGTCGTTCGCTGAGGAACGCTTGGATCTGGTCCTCGAACTGATGCAACGTGTCAGCGCGTTCCCAGCTGGATTCGCCGTCGGGCATTCCTTTCCACTTGATGAGATACTCCACATATGGGAAAACACCTCGTCGGCGAATGGTCCTCGAGTCAAACACGATGTCCACTTCTTTGTCAAACGACGTAATCATGGTCGTCGTGGGCCGCTTCGAAACTTCTCGCTGAGGGTCCTCCAAGTCTGCATGATAAGGCTTGAGACAGCTTGCATGGAAGACGGGGTGGATCTTCAGCTTGACGGGGAGCTCGAGCTTGTAGACAACTTTGCCTACCTTCTTAAGGACGGGGAAGGGGCCTTCATACTTGCGAATCAGTCCCTTGTGCACCTTGTGGAACACCTTGAACCGCTGCGGTTGAAGCTTGACCATCACCAAGTTCCCTTGTACTCAACAGGCATTCGCTTGGCGTTGGCCCATTTCTTCATGTTGTGTGCAGCTTTTTCCAGAAATGTCTTAGCAATATCCGCCTTCTCCCTGAAGTCCGAGGCAAACTGGTGGGCCGAAGGGCTCTTGTCTGATGACCCCGTTCTCAGCGTGTGCGGGGCGAGCGGTTGTTGACCCATTACCAATTCGAACGGGCTACTGTGAGACGACTCGCTCCTTTGGAGATTGTAGCAGAACTGAGCGATGCCCAAGTGATGCACCCAATCCCGCTGGTTGGCACTCACAAAGTGCCGCAAGTATTCCTCGAGTAAGGAGTTGACCTGCTATGTCCGTCCGTCTGTGGGTGAAAACTGGTCGAGAAGTGTAGGTCCGACCCAAGGATCTTGAACACCTCCGTCCAGAACTTTTTCGTGAAGCGGGAGTCTCGGTCGCTGATGATGCTTTTCGGGATGTCCCAAAACTTTATCACATGGGAAATGAACAAGCGCGCGGCCTCCTCTGTAGTGCAATCCGTCGGTGCAGCTATGAAGGTCCCGTACTTGGAGAATCGGTCCACCACCACGAGGATGGACCCAAGTGTTCCCACCTTAGGCAAGGCAGAGATGAAGTCCATCGATATGCTCTCCCATGGTCGACTCGGCACGGGGAGAGGTTCAAGCAGGCCCCCGGGTCGCTGGTGATCCACCTTGTCTTGCTGGCATACAAGACAAGTGCGCACGTAGTCCTCCACATCTTCGCGCATGCGAGGCCAATAGTAGGCGGCCTCCAGCAATACCAATGTCCTCTTCTGACCCGGATGTCCAGCCCACTTGGTATCGTGGCACTCCTTGAGTAGTCTGCGCAAGCCACCCCACTTAGGAACGACCATCTTGTCGTCCTTCGTGTAGAGAAGCCCGTCCCTTAGCCAAAACCTTCGCGCTTTGCCTTCACGAGCGAGCTTCACCAAAGCTTGTGCCAATGGGTCCTCCGTCATACCCATCTTGATACGCTCAAGTAAGTCACCCCTGAGCAAGCACACCGTTGCTAGCTCGGCCTTCCTGCTGAGTGTATCAGCTACATGGTTATCCTTGTCCGGCTTGTATCGCAGCTCCATGTCAAACTCGGCCAAGAAGTCTTACCATCTCGCTTGCTTGGGGGACAACTGCTGTGTCTGGAAGTAGCTCGTGGCGACATTGTCTGTTATCACAACGAACTTGGTGCCAAGGAGATAGTGACGCCACGTCCGCAAGCAATGAACTACCGCTGTCATCTCCTTCTCTTGCACCGTATAGCGCCGCTCTATGTCATTCAACTTGCGGCTCTCGAATGCGATGGGGTGCCCTTCTTGTACCACCACCCCTCCAATGGCGAAGTTGGACGCGTCGTATGCACCTCGAACGACTTGGAGTAGTCCGGTAATGATAAGGCCGGTTCCTCCGTCACTGCCTTCTTCAGTGCATCAAATGCCTCCTCGCATTTGGACGTCTAGCTCCATGTGCGATCCTTCCGTAATAGGTTTGTGAGTGGTGCAGCTATGGCGGAGTATCCTCGGATGAACCGCCGATAGTAGTTCGCCAGGCTAAGAACGATCGCAACTCCGTCGGCCTGGTGGGAGCCTCCTACTCCCGTATGGCCTGGACCTTCGTCTCGTCCATCCATATCTTGCTACGTCCGATCCAATGCCCTAAGAACAGCACATCTTCTTGGGCAAAGGAACATTTCTCCCGCTTGACGAAGGGTTGGTTCTCCCTTAGCACCCGGAAAACCGCCTTCAAGTGTTCGATGTGCTCCTCCATCGTGTTTGAGTACACGACGATATCGTCGAGATACACCACGACGAACCGGTCGAGAAAGGGGTGGAAGAGCTTGTTCATCAAAATGTAAAACGTCGCAGGAGCATTTGTTAGACCAAAAGGCATAACTAAAAATTCATAAGCTCCATACCTCGTGACGCATGCGGTCTTGGCCTCATCTCCTTCGGCTATCCGCACCTGATAATATCCTGAGCGCAGATCCAGCTTGGAGAAGTACCTCGCACTTCCCAACTGATCGAACAAGTCTGCCACCAACGAGATAGTATATTTGTTTTTGACGGTCACCTTGTTAAGTGCACGATAGTCAATGCACAAACGAAGGCTTCCATCCTTCTTCTGAAACAACACTGGTGCGCTGAACGGGACCTTAGACGGCATAATGAATCCAGCATCGAGGAACTCCTTCAGTTGCTTCTTCAACTCCTCGAGCTCTGGCGGGACCATGTGGTATGGGACCATCGCGGGCGGTTTCGTGCCCGGTTCTAACAAGATGGCGTGGTCCACTTCCCTCCGCGGAGGTAGCCTCTTTGGAAGCTCTTGCGGCATGACATCCCCAAACTCCATGAGGACGTTGCTGATCTCAGGCGGAAGATCCCCATGCACGGGTGCTTCCTCCGTCTTGAGCATTGCTAGGTATGTCGTCTCTCCGTGCTTCACACCCTTCTTGAGTTGGATGGCGGAGAGAGCTTTCACATTCGCGGACTCGCCTCATGCAACATTCACCATGCACGACGAGCCATCTTCCATGATCCCGACGACTTCCAAGTGTGGCATTAGAACTATTTTTGCTGAAGTCAGGAAGTCCATCCCTAGAATCATCTTGAAGTCGTCGAGAGGTGCGGCCGTGAGACTGGTGACTCTCGTCCAGTCTTCCACCTCTATCTTCACACCCTTGGCCACCCCCTTCACGGGGCGAGCCGCTGAGTTGACCGTCTTCATCTTGCTTGAGTCATACTCTAGCACAAGACCCAAGCGCTGGACTTTCACGTCCGAGATGAAGTTGTGTGTTGCCCCCGTGTCAACCATCGCCCTCGTACTCTACCTTTGATCTTCACGTCCACGTGCATAAGTTCTCGATTCGGGGCTTTGGTCAAGACGGACTTGTTCTTCAAGGCATTGAGCAAGCGTAGGGCTCCCATATGAGCCCCTCATCATTGGCCCTTCATCCTCGGCCTCCTCGTCTTGGACCGCGTTCACCCGCTTGCCTTTGTTCTTGCAGTCGCGGGCGAAGTGGTTTCCTCCGCACACGAAGCATTCAATCTTGCGCTCCGTCTGGGGCTTCGCATATTGCTTGTTCTTCGACGGGGCCTCTTTTCCGTTGCCTTTCTTCTCTTCCCCACCATTGCCCTTGGTGGTGGCCTTTGGCTTAGGCTTGGACGTATCGCTCCGCCGATACTTCATTAGCTCCTCAGCCGTGGAGACGGCCGTGTTCAGATCTTGGACATGCTGCCTCTGCAACTCTTGCGCTGCCCATGGTTGCAGACCGTCAAGGAAGAAGAATAGGCAGTCGTCTTCGCTCATGTTGGTTATGACAAGCATAAGACGAGTGAACTCCGCCACATAATCTTTGATCGACCCGGTGTGTTTGAGTTGACGCAAGCTCTTTCTGGCCACAAACTCAACATTCTTCGGGTAGAATTGAGACTTGATATCCTTCTTGAGATCCTCCCAAGTCTCGATTGAGCACAAACCCTTCTCTTTTTCAAGGCACCTACGACGCCACCACAACATAGCATCGTCAGTGAAATAAAGGGACGCGGTGTTTACCTTATCGGCTTCTTCTTCGACGCGAATCGCCTTAAGGTATCGCTCGATGTTCCATATGAAGTTTACTTCTTTTGCATCCCGAGCGCCGTTGAAGGATTTTGACTCGAGATACTTCATCTTCGGTGCTGCCTCCCTATTCGAAGACCCACCATTGTACTCGAAGACCCACCATTGGCGATGGCTTTCCCAAGAATAGCGGCTTTAGTACTGAGTTCTTCGCGTAGTTCAGCAATCTCTGCCTTCATAGCCTAGCGTTCCTCCTCGAACCCCGCCTACATATCGCGAAGTTGCTCTCGGAACAACGTCATGGCGTTGGCGACATCGCTCTCCAACCCATGAGAGAACTCTTCGTGAGCCGTCTGGTTCTGCTCCACTTGCATCTCCACACCCATCACCCCTTGCTCCAAGGGCCGGCTCCAACATTGGCTCCTTGCTTCTGCCTCTCCTGTTTGTCTTCTTGGGCGATGCAGGACGCTGGTCGGCGCTGATATCGGATGTCGACATGGCTACGATCAACCTGCCTCTGATACCACTTGTCACGGACTTAGTGATTTTTTCTTCACTTCGACTCGTGCGATGCACGAACTTCCTGCTCGAAGACTCGTGCAAGCCTTCCCGACCACGAACTTAGCTAGCTCGCTAAGGAAAATAAAGAATAGTGGAGCAAGATGGAAACTTGAAGACTTATTTATCGATATTGGAAAAGTTTACAAGTTTTCAGTGGTGAGGAGCAAATGAGTCTCCCCCCTATTTATATTACCTCAAGGGCTTACAGGAACCTTCTGGAATGAGAATATTCCAAGGATTATTCTTGGGAATATGCTAGGAATTATTCTCTATCTTAAGAATATTTCTTACATATTTATTATTGCCAAATAACTAAAAAGGAAGCCTCTAGAATGGAAAGTGTATTATGCCATGTGCTGAATTCTATTCCTCCATGTGCAGAATTCTGGAAGCTTCCCGGATCTTGGTGGGGCCACAAAATATGGTGCGTGACATAATGGTGGACAGCACCATGAAAGAATTTTAATGTACAAGTGGCATGAGAAACTTGTAGAGTAGATTCCAGGAGCCTCCTGCTGTTTCTGCCAAAATTGAAGCCCTGGCTGTAGACCGGAATCTTCCAGTTCTGCTTCAGAGACAGTAAGATAGACCTGAAGGTGGAAATCTCTTAGAGGAAATTCCCAATTTGAAATTTGTGCCCTAGAACTGTAGTTCTGGTGTCCATTACCCGAAACCAACTGGAAGTTCTGTTCTAGACTCAGAGGTCTCCCTGCAGTATCAGAAGCTCTGACTTCGAGTATGTAGCAAGCAGGCTTCTGGGTCAATATAAACCAGAAGTTCAGTTTGGTCAAACCTGACATGCATTTTTTTTTTTCATGGTTTTTCAAGGGAGAATGACAGAAAATCCCTACTTCTCGTCTCCTATCTTCTCCCTTCATCCTATCATATTCTACCTCTACAGTCTGTTTTTCGACATGATAACAGATCTTTATAGATTAATGACACAGTAAGCTTGCCGATGTTTGTTAGACACTTCACCAGGGCATGTATTTTTAAGGCAATTGTTTTACAAACATGTAATGCGACACAATTGCATTAGCAATCTCCCATTTAAACTGTGTAGACACTAGAAACTATCATTTAAGAACTAGTTTCTTCAGTAGTGGGTTACTTTATTCAATTTACAACTGTGAACACGGACTTTACACAATCATTTAAGACTGCCTGTTTCTTCAGTAATGGGTTACTTTATTCAATTTATAACTGTGAACCTCGACTTCTCAGATTTTGGTTTGTTGAGGAAATCATTTGAAACTTTTGAGCTGATAATTTTTCTTTTCTTCCTAGAAACCAAAGAGACGAACACCAGCATCATATGGAGGAAGGTCTAGTGTGGCAGATAAATCATCCCAGCGTTCAAGGAGCATGTCCTTCAGCCCTGAACACGTTCGTGTCCGAGGAAGATCTCCTGCTTTCAATGCACTAGCAGCCAATTTTGAGAATGCAAGTGCTCGAAATCTTTCAACCCCTCCCCCAGTTGTAAGAAAACTCTATACCAAATCCATAACCCCGGATTCAGCAAAAGTGGCTGCCCCCAAGTCAGCAGCAATTGCTTCCTTCGCTTCTTCTTTTGAGTCGCCAAAACCGAGCATTAGCATGATTCCAAAGTCGTTGAAAGGTGACTTACCTATTCTCTAATTTTCAACAGTACAAGATATTTCCAACATTGGAACTTTCTAACTCTGAATTCACTTGAATGAAGTGAACCCTGAGACCAACAAATCCACACCAGAGGCTAATGCCAAGCAGGGCATCACTTCCATGTCCGGTAGAATTGAATCCCTTACCATTCAAGAAGATGTGAAGGAAGATGAGGCTGAAGATGAAGAAGGGCTCCCTGTTTTCCCCTATGAACGCATGAAAATTAACTCTCCTGATCCAGTAACAGAAATTGATATAGCCAAAAGGGAGGTAAACCAAAGAAACACAAATTCTCCAATACCAAATTCCATTTGAGTCTAAGAATTTACGTTTGTGCCCATTGCAGACTTATTTATCTTCAGTGGAGTTCAAAGAAAAATTTGGCATGAGAAAGGACGCCTTCTACAAGCTACCCAAATGGAAGCAGAACAAGCATAAATCAGCCCTTCAACTGTTCTAGGCTCGCGGTTGTATGCTGTTCCTTTCCGAGATTCTTACCCTCTTAATCAAACTTGTGATCAGTCAGTCTCAGTGTGTGTTTAGTTAGTGCAGGTCTATGCATTGTTATGGCAGAGACCCATACTTAGGTTTGAAGGGAATAGCGCCAGTGCTTTTTTAGCTGCTGCTGCTCCCAAATAGTTGATCATTTGTCAAATCTTTTTCCCCTCTCGTCTTATGTTCTTTGGATATCCGGCCTCGCCATGTCAGCTGTCTGGTATTCCCTTTGTCAAGAGTGTGAGCTTGCAATTTATTTATTTATTTATTCCTTTTTTTTATTTTTTTTATTTGATCATTGTTTCGTAAGTGGGGGAAAATATGAGGGTTTGCTAGCCAGTACAAGAACATATTGAGTGTTTACTAATGTACTCGAGGGAATGCAAAGTTTGTACAGAAGAGTGTAAAACATATTACTGGAAATCAGGTTGCACAACGTTTGCTCCCCGTAAATAAAGTTTGATTCTTTTATTATGTTTCCACCAGTCTGTGTTTGGTTTTCATTTATAAATGTCTTTGCGCTTGATTTTCATTTATATAATTGTATTGCATTTGACATTGTGGATAGTCTTCTAAAAAGTTAAGCAGTGCCATATTTTGTGGTAAAACAAGTGTATATATTTGACCTAATCTAAAGATAGGTATGCAGCCTCATTTAAATGACCCAAGTCTCCTCAACCATCCATTCTTCCTATTCTCTCTAGCTCTCTCTGTTATTGATTGGACTATTCAAATTTTATTTAAAATGGAGAAATCTGTTGTCCTAAGTTCCATCTTCCGAAGAAATAAACGTGCGAAAAGAGGCAATTTTTCCCAAATTGTCCAATCAAGGTACATTCTCTTAGCAATTACATCGTACATAGAAAGAATTTACTTTTGTTTTGGAATAAAATCTTGAATATACTTATATATCCTCCCTTGTATAAATTCTCTTTCAACCGATCTCCATAAAAGCGCTATATATGACGCATTTCTTTCCTGTTTCTTGCCTGCAACTGATACTTAACGTAGTATGTATGTATGTATGTATGTATGTCATCCTACTTGAAGGAAGGAAGGAAGGAAGGAAGGAAATTATCTAGCTATCTATCATGGGTACAGAAGGTGGTGGTGTCGAGCTCCATGGAAATAAGAGCTGCTCAGCCCCCCCTCTAACGCTGCAGAGGACGTCTGGACCAGCAGCTGCTCCGGTGGAGAAACCTCGAAGAGGAACGGAAACCCCCCGGCCCCGACGCCAATATATCTTGCCATCGCCTGAGCCGGAGCCGGTGATACCAAACTATCTCCGGCCGACAATTATTAGCTTGTGCCGCACTACCCGTAGATATGATCATCCCAGCAGCCATCCGGTTTCACACTACTTTCCTCCTCCTCCTGCTGCAGCAGCAGCAGCAGCAGCAGCAGCAGTCAAAATGACGTCCAAGAAACCGATCAACAAGGCGTCAAGAGCCCCCAAGTAGAAGAAGAAGAAGAAGAAGAAGAAGAAGAAAGCTGTTGCTCTTCCAAATCAAATTTGACCTTTTAAATTTCCAATTTGATCTTCTTCTGCTAACTAGTAGAGCTGACCTGTTGGCCATGCTTCTGTTGGAAATAATTTTATAATTGAATGAATATTTTCAATTGTTGTGTCATTGGAAAAGTTGGTTCCAATTTTTATTGGTTGTGTCTATTGGAATATGTGTGTTCCTTCCAAACATTGTATCCATTCACATTTTGTGTCTCGTCAACCTTTATAAAAGAGTCATTATGAGTGTTTGATAAAAACAACGCATTCATATATTTGAGTAAGTCCAAGATAGAGAGAGACTACATACATTGTTTTGTCAGTCCTACGATGTGAAGTGCTGCTACCGGAGGAGAAATACTGTTGTATCCTAACTACTTTCTAGTTAGTTAATTAATACTTTAAATGAATATCTGTTCTTGGATGCAGCTATGCTAGTACGAGTCGAGTCTATTTTTGTTCACCCATCAAAATAGGATGAAGGTTCACCATTCCATTTAAAAGTTATCACATGTCATTTTTATCTAATCCAAAATTATTTTAGGAGTGATATGATGAACATCCACACTAGTATAGTTTCTTTGTCCTACAAACCTGTAACTACAGCAGAAGAGGTAGCCATGGCACTATGAATGGGTCGTTGAATGCCAAAATGAAGGATGCTTTTGGCACCCCGCCAAATTAATTTGGAAATTCCATGTGCCTCTGAAAGTAAAATTTTTATGTGTGGCTAGTATTGTTAAACAAATTAATTACTTACATAATACAGAGGTTTCTTCTTTTCCAACATGTGTCTACTGTTTTTATGTCATGAGGAATCAATTTCAAACTTTCGGTTGTCCATTCACCTCCCAGTTTTGTACACGTATATATGAAGTGGTTGGAGTTAATTATTGTGCTCATATACTTTTTATGATTCTTGAAAACTACTTAAGAGACTCATGCATGCAGGCCAATCAGCTGAAGATAAATTTTGGGATAATGGGTTGTTTTGGGTTGCAAAGTGAGTTTGGAAACTTAGGTAGTGTTTGGGATGTAGGTCTGTAAATTAGCAGTATAGACTAGACTTAGCCCTTGGGAAAACCGAATGATTTGGAAGCCATGAATGGATAAACTCATCTACTGCGTGGACTTGCATGGTCCTTTAGGGATGACAATGCCAAAACAAAGGATATGACTATGGATGACTGAAAAGAAGCAAATCAGAAAGACAATTGGATTCATAGATCTGTCAATAGTTGGACATTCGGTGTTTTATTATGTCTCCGATGTGAGTTCATCGAAGAAGCTATGGTAAAAGTTGTACTCATTGTTCGAGTAAAAGACGGATAACAACAAGGTATTTCTTGTTTACCAACTCGTAAAACAAAGGAAGGACGTTCCGGTGGTATAATATTTGAACATGGTTCAAGAGATTATCAATCAGAACTAATTTATTTATTTAAGGATTATTTACACTAACATTTTTATGTTTTATGTTTATTATACGGAATCTTTTTTATTTTGAAAATAATTACACAGATCTTCCCTATGTTTTATATTTTATGTAAGGATTATTACACTAACCACTTTTATTTTGAAAATAAAACATCAAGAATAGAAGAGCAACATATAATTATTTTTAAAATAAAAAATATTCATATAATAAATATAAAATATAGAAAAAATTATTATAAATAATCTTTTATTTAATTGTTTGTTTTGCTCTCCTCTTATTTCTTTTCATGGCGACCATCATTATTTATAGAGAAAACAAACCTTGATAGCATGCCATTGTCAACAACATGAAGACACAATGCTCCTTAATGCACTATGCCCCCAATCCCCCATTGAAGGCATGGGTGAGAAATAAAATGATTAGAAAATCCCAAACGGATTGATAGTGAGAGGGCATTAGTAGTCCATTGTAGATGAATACAACCTATTTGATGATGGCAATTTTGACTTGCCAATCAACCATACTTAGTGTTAGATTAATGAATGTGAGTGCCAACTCCCACCACCCATATGAATGAATGTGTCGTGCTCAAAGTCTTGGACCACAAATGAGGAATGGCGAAGGAGTCTATGCTTTGATATCTTTACTTTTGCTACTATTGATGCTCTAATATCTTGTCTAGTGGATATTAAGGCAATAGAAACCATAACTTTTGTATGTTAGCTTTTGGATAGAGATCACGTTCAATTACAATGCGACTTTTTCCGTGTACTATGTATATTAAACTTTTAGGGGACAAGATTTTGATTCCGTCAATGAACAAAGTAGTAAGTTATAAGTAAACATGGGAGAATGTATGTTTCGGTAGTATAGCTCCAATTACGAACTTTGAATATTAGGTTGTACGTTAATAATGAAGAGATTATAAGAGGAAGAGTAACAACAATTTTAAAATACAGCAAAAGTAAATAAGGAAAACAGAAAATTTTAGAGAGGGAAAAAAATTTGACGAATTTGTAAGAAAGAGAAAGAATTTGAAAAAATTGCATGTAAAGGAACAAAACGCCACTCTTAATGGTGTCTCGTAGCAAAACAGAGTGGGACGCCATTAGAGATGGCGTCCCATGTGGAAAATGGGTGGTGCACATATAGGACGTCATTTTCAATGGTATCCTGTAATAATAATTTTATTTTATTTTTATTTTCAAAGATACAACATCAAGGACTAGTCTTAAATTGGTACATAAATAAAAAATAAAAAAAATCTTTTTTATGGAAAAATTATTTTTATTTTAAATTGGTACATAAATCCAAAACTAAGTCTTATTCATGACTAGAATTTTATTTAGGGCCGGATATTATTTTAAGGCTAAATTATATCTTGATACCCTCAACTATTCGAAATGTTCTACTTGATACTCTCAACATTGATAGGTACAAACTTAATATCTCCCCTCAACTAATATTTTCAACTTGGTACCCTCCGTCTCTCCACAGTAAATTTTTTCGTTAAAAAAAAAAAGAAAATTCCTAAACTCCCCCCCCCCCCGCTCTTCAACCCCAACCTCTCACCACTGCCACCCCTCCTCCCCCGGCCCCGACGATATCTCCGCCCCCGTTGGGCCCTCCCCTCCTCGCCATGGCCCCTCTCCCCGACCTCGCCCCATCGTCCCCCGAGCTGTAATGTCCCGCTCCGCGTTGGCACTATGTACAAGAGAAATCGGTTTGCTGACTCAAAAAAAAACTTCTTGGAGAGCTCCTTGTTGAACCAGAAGATAACTGATCTAGGTGAGTGGGCAGAACTTCATTATCTGATTCTTGCACGCCTTAATAATGAATCTGAGTTTTTGAAATGCTTGTTTGCTTAATAACATTGTTTGCTTTGAGAATGATAGAACGAGAACATGTCTGCCTAAGAGATAGAACCGTTGCCATGCTAAGTATATAAATAAATGTTGCATTCTAGTTACACTGACACTGCTATCGAACGAACCTTGCCATGATAAAGAAAGAGTAGAACTGCATGCTAACTGAAAGAGATAAATAAGCCCATATCATGCTTGCTTAAATTAAAGATCGTTCATATGTTTGCTTGTCGTCGTGTATAAAATTGCTTGTCTTGGATGCAAAAGCTTGATGGAATGTATACTTGTTTTGTTATAAGAGTAAATGGTTTGTCTTGTTGGAGAAGAGACTAATAGTCCGCCCTGATGTTCCGGTCCTACGGGATCTAGTGGGATACGGCTATTACATAAGAGATAGATGGATTGAAAGCTTGTATTGTCACGTTCTTTTATGCTTGTAATATGCTTGTTATCGAGGAGCTTGCGGGGGATGGAGACTAAACGACAAGTTGGAGACTAATAGTGTGTCCCGATGTTTCGGTCCTACGGGATCTAGGTGCCGTGGATATTAGAATGGTGGATGGAGATTGATGGGGTGAGACTAATAGTGCGTCCTGAAGTTCCGGTCCTACGGGATCTAGGGTGACGTGGCTATTAGATGGGAGGCGGTGCTTCTGTTGGAAAGAGTTTGAGTTTGTGTTAGAGAAGTTAGCTTGTTCATGGAGATAACTCCATTCAGGTAGTTAGGGAGCATGATAGGCTAGCCTTCTTGCATACCTATTTGATGCAGAGACGTACATGGAAAGAGAATCATATATATATATGCATATTGTTGCTAACTTGTATGTCTGCTACAGGGGTAACAGATCGGTAAGTGGTAAGAAACTCAAAGAGTATATATATATATATAGCCTGATTATTCATGATCATGTGCCTTAGAATTTATCTGATAGCGTCCCATGCTTGTATCGGTCGAACAATGGCTATTAGTGCAGAGCTGAACCTTGGTCACGGCTGCTATTTTGATTATATTTTAGTGAAGAGCAACCATGAGTCACAGCTGCTAATAGCATCAGATAAGGAGTCATTAGTTAGCTGGATAACCGCTACTGATCCTGAGTTTCTCGGGGACCGACATCTTATAGTTACTTTATCTTGTTTACTTGATTAAAAGATAGTCCACTAAATGTTGCATTGTCCTTAGAGTCTTTGAGTATAGCTTACGAGACACACTGCGCACACCCTGATTGGTACATCGTGCCTGAGCTGTTTGCCTTATATGCTTGATTGTATTGAACTGAATTCTGATTTCAAAGATGTTTCCAAAAGAAGTAGTATGACTCCGTTCCTGTACTGCATGTAACGAACCTAGATAAAACTAGAAAGATCACTAGTAATGTAATATTTAATAACATAATACTTAGTGTTGGTTTTAGTAAATGTTGCTTCTGTTCGTTGATTTTAGACTCACCAGTACTTTCTCCAAAGTGCTGACCCACCAACAGTTTGCTTGTTCGCAGGTGTTGGATCGTCTGAGGAAGCGATAGCCGTGCCTCATCCCCATGACCCAAAAATCTGGTTTCGATGCATTGAGCCGTATCGATTATTTTGAGCTGCTTTTGTATAGAGGGACATAATATATGGAACGATGCCATTGTATTCAGAGAACCTCGTGCCTTGATCTTTGTCCTGTATACTCAGATGGATTATTGTTTGCAACACTATCCCTCAGCTGCATACTCGATCGATTCGATGATAGCCATAACTTTAACGATGTTGCCTTGTGCGAGAGCAACCCCAGGCTCGTACGGCATCATGTCCCGATGGAAACGATCATCCCGCAGGAGCGCTAGCGCGGTGATTCGCGTCCAACGGGGACGGCCAATTCCTATGGGAGATCGGTGTCTGACATGATGGTATCAGAGCAACTCGATCCTCTGGCCTTACGTCCATTTCGCTGATGTTCTGGATGAAGATTCCTTATACAATGATATTGTTACTGAGTTGAGTGTTCCATACAATAAGTCCATAAATATTCTCAAAGTTGTATGCAAAAATTTTCTGGATTTGATTTGTTGCTTGAGAGTTGTGCTTTCGTGCTTGTGGTTTGCTAGGGTTTTCGATTGAGGATGGTGAGGGATGAGGACTATCGCTGCTCTGGATATCGAATGTTTCTCCTTAAAGTTTCGAGAACGAAACTTTTTCTTGGTGGGTAAGTATGTAGTGCCCCGCTCCATGTTGGCACTATGTACAAGAGATATCGGTTTGCTGACCCAAAAAGAAAATCTTCTTGGAGAGCTCCTTGTTGAACCAGAAGATGAATGATCTAGGTCAGTGGGAAGAACTTCATTCTCCGATTCTTGCACTCCTTAATAATGAATCTGAGTTTTTGATATGCTTGTTTGCTTAATAAGATATTGTTTGCTTTGAGAATGATAGAACGAGAATATGCCTGCCTAAAAGAGATAGAATCATTGCCATGCTAAGTATATAAATAAATGTTGCATGCTAGTTACCCTGACACCACTATCTAACGAACCTTGCCATGCTAAAGAAAGAGTAGAACTGCATGCTACCTTAAAGAAATAAATAGATCCGTGCCATGCTTGCTTAAATTAAAGATCATTCATATGTTTTCTTATCATCGTGTATAAAATTGCTTGTCTTGGATGAAAAAGCTTGATGGAATGTATTCTTGTTTTGTTATAAGAGTAAATGACTTGTCTTGTTAGAGAAGCGACTAGTAGCCCGCCCTGATGTTCCGGTCATACGGAATCTAGGGGGTGCGGCTATTAGATAAGAGATAGATGGATTGAAAGCTTATATTGTCACGTTGGGTTATGCTTGTGATATGCTTGTTATCAGGGAACTTGCGAGGAATAGAGGCTAAACGACAAGTTGGAGACTAGTAGTGCGTCCCGATGTTCCTGTCCTACGGGATCTAGGGGGCGTGGATATTAGAATGGTGGATGGAGATTGATGGGGTGAGACTAATAGTGCATCCTTAAGTTATGGTCCTACGGGATCTAGGGTGACGTGGCTATTAGATGGGACGCGGTGCTTCTGTTGGGAAGAGTTTGAGTTTGTGTTAGAAAAGTTAGCTTGTTCATGGAGATAGCTGCATTCAGGTAGGGAGGATGATAGTCTAGCCTTTTTGCAATAGACATTATCATCATGTTCGGAAGGTACAACATATAAATAAATCAAGAAAATAACACGTAGCAATTACTGTAAGATTGGTAAGGTATACTTGCCTGGGGTTTGGATACCAACAGTTGCTTCTGAAACAGTGGGTTCGGAAGGTACTCCTCCGAATGCTGAAATAAATATTATCATCATGTTCAGAAGATATCAAATAGCTAGAATTGCCTGTCTATAAGTCCAATTTGGACACAGGGGCAAAAGTGACAGTTTTTGGTCAAAGCAGGGTCCACATGTGGCCCGCTTCGCACCAAAAAATGTGCCAGAGATAATATTCTCCAAATTCGTCAAACTTAGTGTCTATAAGTCCAAAATGACGATACGAACCCAACGAAATTCCAGAACTGGATTCCGATGAGCCGATCACAAAATCGCCCGTCAAGTGGAGCCGTAGGGCCCACGATACGGGATTTTGTCAACATTCTCAGAATCGAACCAAACTTGGGTCACAGGACCAGCGTATTGCTACGAGTCCGATGGCAAAAGTTTTGTTTCGATACGACGAGCGTACACGAAGTTACAACGAGTTTCAGAATATGGCCGATACGGGATATTGTCGACGGATACGCGTTGATTCCGGTGTGCACGCACATCCAAATCAACTTCCGAGATATCTCACACATCCGTATTAACGGTGCGCACCTTTCGGTGAAGTTCATACACGACCAAGTCGTCTCGTTTAGCTGGGCGCACCCAGTTCCAGAAAAATCAGGGTATTTAAATAACCAATATTTTGGTCATTTTTACACAAAAATAGGGTTTTAAATTTGGTCATAAGGTTTAAATAATTGTTCAAGCCAATTTTGAAAATATTTCACAGGTTGGTCGCAAAACGACCGCGAACTGGGGAGTTCGGGACGATTTTTGAATTTTCAGAAAAGGGGATTATTTTCCTGATTTTGCGTCGCAGTTTGCGATCGCCACAGGACGCGATACCCCGAACGAGTTACACGGGGTTCGAGAGGGTCGCACAGGGTACGCGCATGATTCGACAGAATAGAAAATGAGGCAGCGAGGAGAGAGAAATGCTCACCGGAACGAGGAGTCGGAATCGACTATATAACGCGTACGCGAGGCGGCGCGGCGTGAACGGGCGAAGCTCGGCCGGCGGCGGGTTGCTGTATCGGTGGAGGAGTCATCGCCGGTGGTCGTGGGTCACAGCGGCGAGCTCGGGGTCGTCGGTCTTAGCAGCAGGGCGGTTGGAGAGTGGTGGTTCGGTGGCTGATGGTGGGGAAGTGCCGAGGGGGTCGGATTTTATAGGAGGAGCGGTCGGCGGTCGTTGAGGGAGGGGAGATGGGCGGCCGGCCGGTGGAAAGTCAAGCGGCTGGTGGGGAGGCAAGGCGTTGGGCAGTTGAGCGACGGCCAGTGGTGGGGAGCCAAGCAGTCGACGGCGAAGAGGAATCGACGGAGGCGGGGGTTAGGAATCACTGTAGCATTTAAGATTCGGGTTGGGTCGGGTTTGGATGTAGGATTCAGATCTGACCCGATCCGATAGGTAATGGGTTCGGGTAATGGATCAGCGGGTCGGGTTCAGATCCGAATCCGACCCCCTAGGGTTGGGTCGGTTCAGGGTTGGTTTATTTTGGTTTGGTTTGGTTTAGATTTAAACCGATTTTATTTGGTTTAAATTGGTTTATTTAAAAACTTAGTTTTTAGGTCTTTAAAAATAGTTCTGGGGTCCAATAAATTTCAGAAAGAAATTTTATGTCTAATATTTTATTTTACACCCAAAAATATTATTTTTATAATATTTTAAAATTTATTTTTAATACTTAAAATTATTTAATTCAAAAGAACATTTATTTTAATTATTTAAAAAATAGCAGAAAATTTCAAAAAATTTATTTTAAATTTCTGAAAAATCCGGGTGTTTACAATCTACCCCCTTAAGAGGATTGCGTCCTCGCAATCAAAGAATTAACTACTAAAAGAAATTAAAATATGGTAACTAAAAGAAATGCTTAGTTTATACCTGTATCTTCGAACAAGTGAGGATAACGCTGGCGTATGATATCCTCTCGTTCCCAGGTAGATTCGCTGGGAGAGTGATGTTTCCAAGCTACTCGAATCTGTCTAATCGTCAGACCTCGCAATATCTTCTCACTGATGTCGAGTATCCCAACTGGCTGCTCTTCATATATCAAGCTAGGGCCCACTGCAATCTCAGAATGATCGACTACGTGGCTTGGGTCAGTCATGTACCTCCTCAGCTGTGAGATATGGAATACATCATGCACTCCCTCTAAAGATGGGGGTAATGCAACACGATACGCCACCTCACCAATGCGCTCTAGAATATCAAATGGCCCAATATACCTTGGGCTCAGCTTGCCTCTGCTCCCAAATTGAATAGTACCTCGAGTAGGTGAGATCCTCAAGAATACGTGCTCTCCTTCTTTGAACTCCAAAGGTCGTCTGTGTGTATCAGCCCAATGCTTATGTCTGTCCTGAGCTGCACGAAGATGATTCTGAATTTGCTTCACCTTCTCAACGGTCTGCATCACCAACTCTGGACCAGTATTTGACGCTCGTCAACGTCACTCCAACATATCGGTGATCTGCACTTTCTGCCGTACAAAGCCTCGAATGGTGCCATCTGGATGCTCGCCTGGTAGCTGTTATTATAAGAGAACTCCACCAAGTGCAAATGGTCTTCCCAAGACCCTCTGAAGTCTAACATACACGATCGCAGCATATCCTCCAAGATCTGAATCGTGCGCTCAGATTGACCATCTGTCTGTGATTGGTAAGCAGTGCTGAACTTGAGTCGGGTGCCAAGACTCTCTTGCATGCTTCGCCAAAAATGGGATGTAAATCTTGATTCACGATCTGACACAATACTAACCGGTACTCCATGAAATCTTACGATCTGCCGTATGTACATGTCGACTAGTACTTTTATGGACTGTCCAACTCTAAATGGCAAGAAATATGCCGATTTAGTGAGTCGATCCACGATAACCCATACTGCATCTTTTCCACTGGGCTTCTTGGAAATTCTGTAACAAAATCCATAGTGATATGTTCCCACTTCCATTCGGGTATGGGAAGCGGCTGTAACATACCAGCAGTTCTTTGGTGCTCGGCCTTAACTTGCTGGCAGACCAAATATTTTGCCATAAATCATGCAATCTCCCTCTTCATTCCATTCCACCAATAATACTGTCTCAAATCTCGGTACATCTTCGTTCCTCCCGGATGAATAGAGTACATGGAGCTATGTGCTTCAGATATCAACTCATGTCTCAATTCCCCATTCGGAACATATAGGCGATTTTCGCACCTTAATGTCCCGTCCTCATGGATGTGAAGTCCCGTATGCATGCCGGCTTTCGTCTTCTCTTTAAGTCTCTGGAACCTAGCATCGGTGGGCAATACCGTCTTAATCCTCTCCACAACTGATGACTTAACTTCAAGATTCGCCAATAAGCCACTTTGTCTGGGCAAAAAAATCTCTATATTGAGCTCTTGTAGATCCTTTAATAGTTGGGGCTGCATCGTCAAGAAATAAGTTGTGGGCTTCCTGCTAGGTGCATCGGCAACGACATTCGCCTTTGCCGGATGATACTGCAGATCTATATCAAAGTCGACCATCAACTCAAGCCAACGCCTATATCTCATATTGAGCTTTTTCTGGGTATATACATAGTTCAGAATTTTGTGATCAGTAAAGATTTCTACCTTCTCTCCATAAAGATAGTGCATCCATATCTTCAGTGCAAATATTACTGCAGCTAGCTCAAGATCGTGCGTCGGGTAGTTCTTCTCATGGACCTTCAGCTGTCTCGATGCATAAGCGATAACTTTGCCATGTTGCATCAAAACACATCATATTCCACTGTCTGACGCATTACTATAAACAACAAAGCCTCCCGATCCTGAAGGAAGAGTCAAGACCGGTGCTGTTGTTAATCGCCTCTTCAATTCTTCAAAGGCCTTCTGACAATCTTCCGTCCATGCAAACTCCTGGTCCTTACGCGTCAACCGTGTCATAAGCTCCGCAATCCTTGAGAAATTTTCTACGAACCTCCAGTAATATCCAGCAAGTCCGAGAAAACTTCTCACTTCTGCAACTGATGTAGGTGTAGGCCAAGTTTCTATTGCAGCAACATTCTTTAGATCAACTGAAAGTCCTTCTCCTGAGATAATATATCCCAAGAAAGGCACATTATCCATACAAAACTCATATTTACTGAGTTTAGCATACAACTTCTCCTGTCTCAGCGTCTCTAGCACGATTCTGAGATGCTCCTCGTGCTCTTCGTGGCTCTTGGAATATACTAAGATATCATCAATAAACACAACCACGAACTTGTCCAAGTACTGATGAAAAACTCTGTTCATCAAACTCATGAACACAGCTGCGCGTTGGTTAAACCAAACGGCATAACTAAGAACTCATAGTGTCCATACTTGGTCCTGAAGGCTGTCTTCGGTATATCCTCCTTCCTCACTCTAATCTGGTGATAACCGGATCTAAGGTCAATCTTTGAGAATACCCTAGCTTCACTCAACTGATCGAATAGGTCGTCAATGCGTGGCAAGGGATACCGGTTCTTAATGGTTACAACGTTCAGTTCCTTGTAGTCAATACACAGGCGTACTGTCCCATCCTTCTTTGGCACAAATAATATGGGTGCTCCCCATGGTAAAATATTGGGCCGAATAAAGCCTTTATCCAGAAGATCATCAACTTGCTCCTTCAATTCCACCAACTCCTTAGGTGCTAGCCGGTACACTGATGAAGTGATAGGCTCTGATCCTGGAGTCAAGTCTATTGTGAATTCTATTTCCCGATCAGGTGGTAAACCTGGAAGATCATCGAAAAATACATCCACAAACTCTGATATAACTCTTGGGTAACCTGAATCCCCTTCTACAGATAGTACCCTAAGAGTAGGCTGAACACCTTGCTCTATAGCTCCCCGAAGAAACTCAAACTCTGGATGTCCAGGCGGTCTAAATATAACCCATCCAAGACGGCAATCTAGGGTCGTATGGTACTGACTTAACCAGTCCATACCAAGTACAACATCATAATCCGGCATAGAAAAGATCAGAAATTGGGCTCGCATCTCTCTTCTACAGACTACTACCGAACAAGATCTACAGACGTCACTAACTGGGATAATTCTACCTCCCGTAAGAATTCTCTTAGTCTTCTGAAGGGGTGCGGTAGCTACTCTATGTGTGGCTACGAAGCTAGCAGCTATGAATGAATGCGATGCTCCAGAATCAAATAAAGCTACAACAGGTAATGAAGCTAGTAATATAGTACCTGCTATAACCTCTCCTGCAGTAGCTTCCTCCTCAACAGCCAATGTAAATGCCTGTTCTCGTCCCTAAGCTGGACCTCTCTACTGACGAGCCTGCTGGAATAGTGCTGCATGTGGTGCCAATGGTGGTCTCTGCTGATACCCTCCTGGAGTTGGTGGTATGACTCCTCCAACTCTCGTCTGTGGTGCTCCCAATGTTGGATAAGCTGGCCTCGGTGCTGGTAAAGCTGGTCGATCTACCGTTGCTTCTCCCTCTCGGCGCTCAGAGCAGTCCTTGGCTGGATGCTGGTTAGATCCGCAAATCAGGCATAGTCCCAACTTGCGTCTGCACTCCCTCTCGATATGGCCTACCTTGCCACAGTAGTGACAAGTAGAAAGGGATAAGGCTCTAGGTGCTGCTCTCTGAGGTAGATTCCTCTGGGGTCGCTTTGCAGACTCCCCATGTGATGCTCTGGATGGTGCTGATGTGAATAGCCGCTTCAGAATGGACTCCCTCCTAGTGACGCGCTCTATGCGTCGTGCTGGAGCAAGGGCGTCTGTGTATGATGTAGGTGCAACAGATCCAATCAATCTCTGGAGCTCAAACCTGAGTCCGTCGAAGAACTTCTCCGCCTTCTCTTCTTCCGTCGAAATTAGAGAAGGGGCAAAGCGACTTAGTCGAATAAACTCTACATTGTACTCTTCCACCGACATATTGCCTTGAATAAGGCGGTTGAACTTGTCTCAAAGTTCTGACCGAGCAATAGCTGGGATATACATCTCCTGGAAGAGTCTGGAGAACTCTTCCCAAGTGACTCGGTCATGTCCGAGCCTCCTCTCTTCGGATAGCCACCAATGGTGCGCATTGTCCGTCAACTGCATCCTGACGGTAGTCATCCATCGCTCCCTCGGAAGGTCAGCTACTTCCAACTGGTGTTGTGTATTCGTGAGCCACTCGTGAACTTCAGTTGGCCCTTCTTTTTCAGAAAAGGTACGGGGCTTCAGCTGACAAAAATCAGTGATAGATCCCACCGATGGTCACCTAGCTGGTGGGTTCGCCTGCTCCAGTGTGGTTACTAGGTTGTTCCTCAAGTACTCCGCCTTATGACGCTGAGCCTCTTATTGAATCTGTTGTTGGGCTTGCATCATTGCGTAGATCATTTGAAATATCTGTTGTCCATCCATAGGCTGCCCTTGTGGAAAAATAGGCATCAGTGGAGTAAACTGTGATAGTGGTGGAATATTGTCTCGCCGGAATCTTGAGGAATGTTGACCTGCTTGATTGCTTTGTTGAGCTGATTGACCTCGACCTACGGGTGTCACTCCATCGTCGTAGGTGACAACTGTAACTTGTGGTATTCCCGCGGGAGTCTCGTCATATGCTTGTGAATCCATTACTCTGCATCCAAAATAAACTATGAGAAGAAAAAGAAGAATCAAGGCAGGATGCAAGTCAATAAATTATTTTGAAGTCGATATAGAGGTCAAGAACGAATCAATCAAGTGGATGAGATCCTATAACTTATACTATCTTTATCGCAGGCTTGCTCGATTCCTTAGTTGAAACTGAAATAATTTAGTCGGTGACTTGCATGGGCTACCACAAAAACTATGTCATGCCCCAGTCCCAAAATACCGAGGGACTAGCCACGTGGCAATGGTGTCACACCCCAGTCCCAAAATACGTAGGACTAGGAATACGTAACACGCCCAGCCGTATGTATACGAACTCCAATATATGGAAACCTTATACACACGTACGATGTTCATGAATATTCAATCCACCAGTGGTAATATACTGTCACAACAAGTTATACACAATCTATATCTCATCCACAGCACAAATAATAAGTAGAAATAAAGAGCTGAATAATATCTGAATATCAAAGATGAGTATCAAGTCTGATAGTCGGATGGAAACAAATCCACTACAAAACGACTATACTGAAGTAGCAACAAGGATCTCTAAACAGCAGTAATAAAATCACAGATACTCCGAGGGTAAGACCTCCTCCAACTGGTAAGTAGCGTCAGGTCTAGGTCCGTACTCCTGCGGATACTCCTGCTCGTCTATATCTGGAAAGGGACTAGGTCCTCAGAGGGACGTAACAAGATACATAATAACATGCCAATAAGTACTGAAAAGTAAACATCCAATGAGGTCGTCTATCCGTCTAAGTGAATATAGTTTGAGAACAACTTTCCAACACGTGGGCTATCTGGCCAAAATGGGATTGGCATGGTTATCTTGGAGATCCAGGGGCCTACAAAGCATTTCGTCTTTTGAACGGCAGAGGCCGCCTGATAATATAATATATAGTGGTCATCACCACCCGTCTCTCCGACGGAGAATCCGGGCGCACAGAAAAAAGTGCAAAGGAGCCCAAACGCTTTACTTATTGTTCTCCCCACCCCATGCTCTAAGCATGCCACATCCATGACACGATAAAACCTCTAAATAACTGCCAGGGCTACTAGCATACAAAGTTTCTATCGGCAGTTATCCCTAACGCACGGCCCATACGTACAAGAGGCCAGACCTGTCACGCAGTCCGTGATCTATATGAGACTCACACTCGTGTAACATCTGTGTCACGGCCAATGAAACATAAATTGCCTCATGATAATAGGGTGGTCTCATAAAGTAGGTCCAATGCAAATACATAAATAAAAACAGAACACGACGACACCGTCGTTGTACCCAAGTTTCCTTGGACGCACAGTTTATATTAAATGAACTAAATAAACAGAAATAAAATATGTATGCATCATATAGAATGTAAATAATAGTACAATGGCAAGGTATACTTGCCGGGCAAGAAATCTGTATAGTACAAGCGTCCAAATGTCAAGGACACAAGATCTGGAACTAAGGTCTCCTATCAAACGTCTCCAGATGCGGTGAAGGCGGTGTTGAGTTTGGTGGAAGAATTAGAGTTAGGGTTTGGGGTATACTGCATAGGATATATATATAGGGAAAGAGGTTGGTTTCCGCAGGGTAGTTTAGTTTAGTGGTTTCAAAAACCACTGCTGCTGCTGTTTCTTTCTTTCTTTGTTTTGGGTTTTTGGTTTAGGAGAGTTTAGTAATAATAGAGTTAAAGAGGCGGTGGAATGAGTCGGCTTATACGCGCGGAGAGGAGAAAGAAAAGTTAGTTTTTGCTACTGTTGTTGTTGATTTTTTTCTTCTAACGGGTCCGGGTAGGGCTAAACGGGTAGTGGGTTTAGGATAGAGGGTTTGATCCAATAGAAATTTCTTTCCTAATTAATTATATATAGATGTATATATATACATATATATATACATAGAAAATTCTAAGAATTATATTTGTGCATACCATTAAGCTAGCAACTGTCCAAAGGGTCTCCTACATGGAATAAATTAGGAAAAATTTATAATGGCTCCATAAATCCCTTAAATGAACAAACATCTCGAATAAAAATTAAATAAAATCTATTTCCTCTATTTTCAGAATTAGGGGTTTTATATTCTATCCAACTTATAAAAATTTTGTCCTCGAAATTAAAATAGGGTAGGGTTCTCTATCTAATCTTACTTGACAACTTAGAATTTACCCATCTATCACTTAAGGCTATATATTTAAGAAAACTATTTCTCAAATTATTTAATCATGTTATTCAATCCTCAAAGTTTACACAAAATATATCACCTATTATATACCTTTAATTACGGGAAGTAATCATCAAATAATGTGATTGGCCTATGGGGTATATCTAGTACTATCTGCATATCAAACTTATACCAAGCACGAGATTTCGTCTTTCCGAAGTAAGGGAAGACGGAGAGCAATAATAAAGAATTCCAGGTGAAGGTGATAGAATACAAGTACGAGGTTCAAGGAGTTTTAAAGAATTCAATTGGGAATCGTCAAGGCAGTTGCGGGTTGAAATTATGTTTTGGTAATTCCTATTCACATGCTCGTATCAGTACAGTTATGTAACCGATACGATATGCCAGACATGTCTAAGTATATTTGTCTACTAGTCAACTATGTATCTCAATCCATGTAAATTAGTATTACAAAGGGCGAACCAAGCGCACTATGGTTGATCAGACCGTAATACACTGATTCTGAAATGTATTAATGTATGCATCCACTAATACATATATCATGAACAAGCTTGATAAAAGAATAAGCTTACAAAATTAGGCTATAAAATAGCAGCATAATTCAAGGTAGTACCGAGAATATAAGTACGCTAGATTATGATGAGAGAAGTTACAAAATATTTCAAGTTCATAAAGAAGATAAGACTCATCCAGTCTCTACAGTTGTCATACCAACTCCTTGTCTAAGTCGCTAGTCGACCAAATAGGGGTATAGCCCCTAAGTTCTATAGTCTGAATAAATATTATCTTCTTATGCTAGCGTATAGTTAATGTCATTCAACTATACTTTATTAAGGAGTCAAGAGGACTATGTGATACTAGGTTGTGAGGCATACTACCCAATTTAAAAGAATAAACTAATACTGTGACAGTCTTACGGGAAATCTACAAAATAATCTTGCACTTATAAATAAAGCAGAAACTCTTATTGGGGTACACGAGAAAAGATCTTGGTACTCATTAAGGAAAATATCTTGGTACTCATTAAGGTCTCCTATTGCATTATATAGGTAATGGTCATCTCAAGTCTTAGTCATTGTGCTTTATAGAACAAGTGTCTATAGTAAGAATGAAAAAGTTACTGACCTCAAGGAAAAAGGGAATATAACCTATATTGAGGTGGGGTAAAAGTTACGTGATTTTATACTAAGAATAATTAGATCACAATCTAGAGGAATAACTCAAACTATTAAGCTCTAGCTACCAAGTACCTAATTTCAAAGTTTAAGATTATAACTATAATCCTAGCAAACTATATATCCTTAACATAAGATAGAATTACTTGGCCTATAATCAGAGGTTTCAAGTGGCACGAGTTGAAAGATGAAGAAAAAAAAATGTAATTAGTCGTCGCACAATAGCGAGTGCTATGGGTTCAGAGGAACAAGTCATAAAGATAGAAAGACTTTAGATAATGTCATGGTTTCCTAAGGGAAGATGCTATGCTAATCTCTATGTTTGAGGTATGATCAAGAAAAATGTTATATTCATTCCCTTTGGCCTCCTAGGGTACTGTCTGCTAATATCAAGACAAGCATCCAAATGTATAGTTCTATAATACTATCTCACTATAAAAGTTAGGGTTGGTCCTAATATTCGACCTTGGATTTCTAGTGGTCCCTCAATACTAGGGTCAAACAATATGGTAAAACTTCTAGCTAACTCTAGTAGTGTCTATACTACTCTCAAGTCCTTATAATACATCAAGGGGTAATGGTAAACCAATCTATAGATAAAGAATTCTAGGGTTCCCTAGATATTCTAAACTTAGTGGTGTGTCAACACTCTAGTTTTACTCTAAATAGGAAGGTTACCCTACTTATCATCTAACAACAGGGACTTGTATATTCTAGGAGGGGGTTATACTCAAGGAACTATTAGGGAAGTACAGGAATCAAGCAGGATGCAAGCATTAAATAGGATATAGAAGCATAAAATATGCTGGGGAATTGTCCGCATATTTTACAGTCAAAACCCCCAACATACATGAAGTCCCTTCCTGCATAAAACAGGGCTTCAAGGTTGTTTGCGTAAAACAGGTTGCTAAGCTGTCTGCGTAAAGCAGAGCTTCAAGGTAGTTTGGCGTAAAGTAGAGATTCAAGGCTGTCCGCATAAAGCAGAGAAGCGTAAAGTAGGGATTCAGAGTTGTCCGCGTAAAACAGAGATTCAAAACTGTCGGCGTAAAATATGGCTTCAGAGCTATCCACGTAAAAGGTTGTTATACCTTCATGCGTAAAGTCTGCGGAAAAAAAATCTATCTGCGTAAAGTCTGCCCGCATAAAGTCTGCGTAAAAAGTCTGCGCGTAAAAGATTATTGTGTAAAGTTGTACGAGGAACTCTTTGTATTTCCTCGGATAAATTTGTCAGACAAATCAGTGAACCTGACATCTGACAAAAGTACTGTACAATGATCGAGAGGACGGCGGTGATGATGATTTTGCACAGAGACTCAGGTTGTCATTTAGTGACATATTTTGATACAAGTCGTTTTTACGCATTCAAAAGGAAGAAGAATGGAGTCTTTTGAATACGCTGCCTACAGGAATGAGTTTTTACGCTCAAGACAAGACAAAATCAAACGCCATGTCAAAAGCTATTTTTGTACAGAGATCAAGACATATCTCTGCATTTAATGCACGAGATTGGTTCTTGACTGGGAAAGCTAAGACTGTGACAAATACGCTCACATCACCATCCTTGCATTTTACGCCAATCAGGCTATTTTATGCTGGTTATCTATTATTTATGAATCATAAGTTTACGCAGGGGCAGTTACCTACGTGGTTTGCATGTCATGATCTTATAAAGGGATACGTGTCATACGCAGATTTAGAAGACTATTTAAACGTGGGTAGTAGTTGTCATAATCACAGCGTAAATGAGGCAATCTTCTTCATAGTTTGGCTTTTTACGCCAACAAGACAGTCATTTGGCTTTTACGCCAACAACAGTCATTTGGTTTTTACGCCAACAACAGTCATTTGGCTTTTACGCCAACAAGGGTAAAGGGTCTGGTCACAGGGTAATGGGTTTTTGGCTTAAAACTTTGTTTATCCAAACATAGGATAGTTGAAAGAAAGAATGAGGTTTTAGTCAAGCGTGGATGAGATCCTTATACTCTATTCCTATAGCAGGCTTGATCGGTACAGTTATGTAACCGAGACAATATATTCTTGACCTGCATAGGCCACCACCAAAAATATGTCATGCCCCAGTCCCAAAATACGTAGGACTAGGAATACGTAACACGCCCAACCGTATATATACGAACTCCAATATATGGAAACCTTATACACACGTACGCTGTTCATGAATATTCAATCCACCAGTGGTAATATACTGTCACAACAAGTCATACACAATCTATATCTCATCCACAGCACAAATAATAAGTAGAAATAAAGAGCTGAATAATATCTGAATATCAAAGATGAGTATCAAGTCTGATAGTCGGATGGAAATAAATCTACTACAAAATGACTATACTGAAGTAGCAACAAGGATCTCTAAACAGCGGTAATAAAATCATAGATACTCCGAGGGTAAGGCCTCCTCCATCTGGTAAGTAGCATCAGGTCCAGGTCCGTACTCCTGCGGATACTCCTGCTCGTCTATATCTGGAAAGGGACCAGATCCTCAGAGGAACGTAACAAGATACATAATAACATGCCAATAAGTACTAAAAATTAAACAACCAATGAGGTCGCCTATCCATCTAAGTGAATGTAGTTTGAGAACAACTTTCCAACACGTGGGCTATCTGGCCAAAATGAGATTGGCATGGTTCTCTTGGAGATCCAGGGGCCTACAAAGCATGTCATCTTTTGAACGGCAGAGGCCGCCTAATAATATAATATATAGTGGTCATCACCACCTATCTCTCCGGCGGAGAATCCGGGCGCACAGGTGAAAAGTGCAAAGGAGCCCAAACTCTTTACTTATTGTTCTCCCTACCCCATGCTCTAAGTATGCTACATCCATGACACGATAAAACCTCTAAATAACTGCCAGGGCTACTAGCATACAAAGTTTATATCGGCAGTTATCCCTAACGCACGGCCCATACGTACAGGAGGCCAGACCTGTCACGCAGTCCGTGATCTATATGAGACTCACACTCGTGTAACATCTGTGTCATGGCCAATAAAATATAAATTGCCTCATGATAATGGGGTGGTCTCATAAAGTAGTTCCAATACAAATACATAAATAAAAATAGAACACGACGACACCGTCGTTGCACCCAAGTTTTCTTGGACGCACAATTTATATAGCAATTAAAATAAATGAAATAAATAAGCAGAAATAAAATATGCTTGCATCATATAGAATATAAATAATAGTACAATGGCAAGTTATACTTGCCGGACAAGAAATCTGTATAGTACAAGCGTCCAAATGTCAAGGACACAGGATCTGGAACTAAGGCCTCCTATCAAACGTCTCCAGATGCGATGAAGGCGGTATTGAGTTTGGTGGAAGAATTAGAGTTAGGGTTTGGGGTGTACTGCATGGGATATATATATAGGGAAAGAGGTCGGTTTCCGCGGGGTAGTTTAGTTTAGTGGTTTCAAAAAACCATTGCTGCTGCTGTTTCTTTCTTTGTTTGTTTTGGGTTTTTGGTTTAGGAGAGTTTAGTAATAATAGAGTTAAAGAGGCGGTGGAATGAGTCGGCTCACACGTGCGGAGAGGAGAAAGAAAAGTTGGTTTTTGCTACTGCTGTTGTTGATATTTTCTTCTCCTAACGGGTCCGGATAAGGCTAAACGGGTAGTGGGTTTAGGATAGAGGGTTTGATCCAATAGGAATTTCTTTCCTAATTAATTATATATAGATGTATATATATACATATATATATATATAAATTCTAAGATTTATATTTGTGCATACCATTAAGCTAGCAACTGTCCAAAGGGTCTCCTACATGGAATAAATTAGAAAAAATTTATAATGGCTCCATAAATCCCTTAAATGAACAAACATCTCGAATAAAAATTAAATAAAATCTATTTTCTCTATTTTCAGAATTAGGGATTTTACAAATGGCCAGCAGCGCACTCTAATGGGTAAACCCAATTTAATGGACCCATCAAGGTGTACTTAAGCTGTAACACAATAATAAAGTCTACTAATCATGTCACAACCTAATCTCATCCATGGAAGGTAAATATGATAAATATCAGCAAAATTAAATATAACCGTCATCAAGTTTCAATAAAGTAAATCGGAGAACAACCCGATAATAAGTCTGATACACTGGTTCAACAGACCAGAAACAAAATAGTCTAATAATAGCAAATACTCAGTATAGATAACAGATACTCAGGAGAAATCCTCGACCATCACCTTGTCCTAGGGATCGGTTCGGCTCCAGTGTCTGCTCCTGCTTCTGCTCCTGTCCCGTATACCTCAGGATAGAATTCCTCTGCTAAACCTGGGGACATAACCCGGATCCAGGTCCTCAGAAGACATAGCAAGGTACAAAATAACTCAAGCCAAAATAAATACAGTGCAATAATAAATGAAACAATAGGATAAACTATGTAATCATCTATGTGAAATGCAAGTGAGAGCATCACTAGTACTCAGGCTGAGACCACTATAAGCTCTGTGTCGGAGAGCCGGGTAGCAGTAATATCACGTAATGTGCCTAGCTCTGATGTAGAGTCTACAGCCTCACAATAATAAATATATATATAAAATTAGCCTGTAGCCTGTGTGTCTCTCCCCACCCAATGTAATCACACGTCTCATGTCCACAACGTCTCATGTCTATGTCACGCAAGATCATATCTAATGCAGCAAGTCATATGATAGCTATGAATATAAAATCTATGTCACAAATCTTGTAGCCTATACAGAATCACCATAAATATCTTAGAAAGATTCTGTCTCATGAATAGTGTCAGGTGTTCTGTGGTTAAGACGTACTTGATAATACAAGCACGAGAATGTATAGGATTTCGATATCCATCTCTAGGTGACGTTACACAGCTCCGCGTACGGTGTTGACACCCGAATATTATTCGGATATTAAGTAATGTCACACGGTCCTAGGTTGAATAGATACAATATATAAATAAATCAAGAAAATAACATGTAGCAATTACTGCAAGATTGGTAAGGTACACTTGCCTGGGATTTGGATACCAACAGTTACTTCTGAAACAGCGGGTTCGGCAGGTACTCCTTCGAATGCTGAAATAAACATTATCATCATATTCAGAAGATATCAAATAGCTAGAATTGCCTGTTCATAAGTCCAATTTGGACACAGGGGCAAAAGTGACAGTTTTTGGTCAAAGTGGGGTCCACATGTGGCCCATTTCGCACCAAAAAATGTGCCAGAGACAATGTTCTCCAAATTCGTCAAACTTAGTGTCTACAAGTCCAAAACGATGATAAGAACCCAACGGAATGTCCAGAACTAGATTCCGATGAACCGATCACAAAATTGCCCATCAAATAGAGTCGTGGGGCCCACGATACGGGATTTTGTCAACGTTCTCAGAATTGAACCAAACTTGGGTCAGGACCAGCGTATTGCTACGAGTCCGATGGCGTAAGTTTTGTTTCAATACGACAAGCGTACACTAAGTTATAACGAGTTCTAGAACATGGCCGATACGGGGTGTTGTCGACGGATACTCATTGATTTCGGTGTGCACGCACATCCAAATCAACTTCCGTGAAATCTCACACATCCGGATTAATGGCGTGCACCTTTCGGTGAAGTTCGCACACGACCAAGTTGCCTCATTTAGCGGGACGCACCCAGTTCTAAGAAAATTAGGGTATTTAAATAACCAATATTTTGGTCATTTTTATCCTCGAAAATGTTACAAACTACAGCTCAATAAATTACACAAAAATAGGGTTTTAAAACTTGGTCATAAGGTCTAAATAATTTTTCAAGCCAATTTTGAAAATATTTTACAGGTTGGTCGCAAAACGATCGCGAACTGGAGAGTTCGGGACAATTTCTAAATTTTTAGAAAATAGAATTATTTTTTTGATTTTGCGTCGCAGTTTACGATCGCCACAAGACGCGATACACCGAACGAGTTACACGGGGTTCAAGAGGGTCACACAGGTTGCGCTCACGATTCGACAGAACGAAAAATGAGGCAGCAAGGAGAGAGAAATGCTCACCGGAACGAGGAGTAGGAATCGACTGTATAACGCGTACGCGAGGCGGCACGGCGTGAACGGGCGGAGCTCGGCCGGCGGCGGGTTGCTGTGTCGGTGGAGGAGTCATCGTCGGTGGTCGTGGGTCACAGCGGCGATCTCGGGGTCGTCGGTCTTGGCAGCGGGGCGGCCGGAGAGTGGTGGTTAGGTGGCTGATGGTGGAGAAGAGTCGAGGGGGTCGGGTTTTATAGGAGGAGCGGTCGGCGGCCATTGAGGGAGGGGAGACGGACGGCCGGTGTAAACACCCTAATTTTTCAGGATTTTTTTTAAAATGGATTTTTAAAAATTTTCTAGAATTTTCTGGAATTTTTCTGTAATTAAAACTAAGGTATTTTGTCATTAAACAATTTTTAAATAATGTTAAATAATATTAAAATATTATGAAAAATAATATTTTTGGGTGTAAAATAGAAAATTAGACATAGGATAATTTTTCAAAAATTTATTGGACCCTGAAAATATTTTTAAAGACCTAGAAACTAAGTTAAAATTAAACCAAATAAACCCTAGAATTAAACCCAGTTTATTTCAAAATAAACCAAACCAACCCGAACCAAACCATGGTGAACCGAGCAGAACCGAACCCAACTCTTAACGGGTCGGGTCGAATCCGAATTGAACCCGACCCGGACCCGTTAACCCATCGAAACCCTAATCCGAAACCCTTTCCTTCCCCAGCGGCTACCTTATTTATTCCCCTCTTCCGCCGCCTGAACCCTAACCCCCAACCACCGAGTAACCACTGCCCTAGCCACCGTTGCCACCCTCGGCCGCCCTAGCCTCCTGCCACTGCCTTCCCTCTCCTCCTCCTGCTTTCCTCCTCACCGCCTCCCCAGAACCCCGATCGAGAAACCCCTAGCCGCTGCTCTTCTCCCCTCCACCACGACGAAGCGCCGCCCTGAGCCGACCCCTGCCGCCTCGAGCCCGGCCGCCTCCGCCATCACCCTCAGCCGTTTCCCCCTGGCCGCCCTCTCCCCTCGCCTTCCTCCGCCTCTCTCCTCGACCCGCAGCCGCTCGACCCGAGCTCCGGCCAGCCCTAGACACCCCGAGCCCTGCCCTAGCCACAGCAGCTCCCCTCGACCTCACCGGAGGTCCTCCAGCACCCTCCGTCCCCTGCAGCACCTCGAGCCGGTCATCTCCCTCAGAGCTCAACCGACCCAGCACCCGCCCATCTCCCTCAGAGCTCAAGCGCCTCCCTCCGACGAAGCCCGGCCCTCCAGACCCTCCTCCGGCGAAGCCCCAGCCGCTGTTGATCGAAAACCTAACCCTAGAACAGTACCTAGACACAGTACCGTGTCGCGGTGTGTCGTGCCGCCTCGCGGACACGAGAATTCGGTTTCTGCGTAGCCCTGTTCAGGTAACCCTTTCTCTCTCCTCGCTGCCCCATTTTCTGTTCCGTCTGTTGTGACGCGTAGACTGCGTAACCCTCTCGATGCCCGTGCAACCCGTTCGGTGTGTCGCGTCCTGTGGCGATCGCGAACTGCGATCCAAAAACAGGAAAATAAATACCCTATTTTCTCCCGGAACTGAGTGCGCTCCGCCAAACGGGATGACTTGGTCAAGTGCGGTCTTCACCGTAAGGTACGCGTCGTCGATACGAACGTGCAAGATTTTGCAGAAGTTGATTTGGATGTGCGTGCACACCGGAATCAACGCGTATCCGCTGACAACGCCCCGTATTGGCCTATTTTGGATCTCGCTGTAACTTGGTGTACACACGTCGGATCGAAACAAAACTTGTGCCATCGGACTCATAGCAATACGCTAGTCCTGTGACCCAAGTTTGGTTCGATTCTGAGAACGTTGACAAAATCGTGTATCGTGGCCCCGACGCTCCACTAGACGGGCGATTTTGTGATCGGCTCATCGGAATCCAATTTTGGAAGTTCCATTGGGTTCGTATCATCGTTATGGAGTTGTTGACACTAATTTTAACGAATTTGGAGGCCATTAGTTCTGACACATTTTTCGGTACGAAGCGGGCCACATGTGGACCCCGCTTTGACCAGAAACTGTTATTTTTGCCCCTGTGTCCAAATTGGACTCAAGGACAGGCATTTCTAGCTATTTGATATTTTTTGAATCTGATGGGGATATTTATTTCAGCAACCGGAGGACTACCTGCAAATCCCACTGAGACCAGAGCTACAGTTGGAGCCAGAACCCCAGGCAAGTGTACCTTGCCAACCTTGCAGTTTTGCTACTTAATTTCTTAACTTATTTATACATTATTGTACATGCTTAACCTAGGACCGTGTGACTTACTTATCGTCCGATTAATAGTCGGGTGCCAACACCGTACGCGGAGATGTGTAACGTCACCTAGAGATGGATATCGTAACCCTTTACATTCTCGTGCTTGCATTATCAAGTACATCATAACCCAGGACACTTGACACTATTCATGAGACAGAATCTTCCTGAGATATTCATGGTGATTCTGTATAGGATACAGGTTTCATGACATATTCTTTATATGCTTAGATCTTATTATGACTTGCTGCATTAGTTTTGATCTTGCGTGTCATGGACATGAGACGTGTGATTACATTGGGTGGGAAGAGACACACAGGCTGCAGGATGATTTTATATATATATATATATATATATATATATATATATATATATATATATATATATAAACCCTTATTAATGCGGTGCTCATGACTCTAAAATCGAGCTTGACCCATTACGTGATATCACTGCTATCGGCTCCCCGATACAGAGCTTTTAGTGGTTTCAGCCTGTGTTTTAGTGATGCTCTCAACTTGCATATCACTTAGCTAGTTACATAGTTTATCCTATTGTTTTATTTATTGCTGCACTGTATTTATTTTGGCTTAATTTATTCTTGTACCTTGCTATGTCCCCTGAGGACCTGGATCCGGATTATGTCCCCAGGTATAGCAGACGAGATCTACCCCGAGGTATACGGAGCAGGAACATTATCAGGAGCCGGTACTGGAGCAGTACCAGTGTAAACTCCCTCACCCAAAATAGGTATTTTGTATATATTTTATATTATTATATTTATTATATATGTTGAATTTATTTAGAATATGCTCTTAGTTATTTAGAAAATAAAGTTCTTGATATATTTACTTATATAAATATTCATTTAGAATTATTTTAGGTTATTTTAGATTTTTGGAGATTTTTCTAGAATTTTTGGTAATTAAAACTTAGAAAATATAAATTTCTAGGACTTCTATGATTTACTATACAACCATACTTGCATGTCGTTCCTACCAAATATTTATTTTAGTTTAAAATATTTAAATATATTTTTTTGTAATTTATTTAGAATTTTAAGAAATTTATTTAGATTTTAAAATTATTTAGGATTTATTTGGATATATATAGTCTTAATATTAGATAGATACTAATTTAGTGTTAATAGATATTAATAAGATTTTATAAATTATTTGTATTATCTTTAATTATATTTAATATTATAAATTATTGAGATAAATTAAAACTCTATTTTAAATTAATTCAAATCCTGAACCTACTAGGAAATCAACTTCATGCATATCCTATCCTTATTTAAATTCATCATAATCCTATCCAAATTAACCAATCCTATTCGTATTTAATTAAGTAGTGTCCACCATTATAAATACCTCATCCTTCATATTTTTTTTTCCCAAATTCCTCTCTTTTTCGTCCAAAAAATAGTCAAAATTCCTCATAAATTCAGCCACATTTTCTACTAGTTATGACGAATTAAAAAGACGATATCTCCTAGCTCCGGACTCCAAACATGCTGCAGTTTTTTTTGTTAGAATGATAATGAGGTTAGATTTCTGATAATATAAATTGTTTTTCTAAATTAATAGTATTAAATTCTGGAAAATTCGTAGAGCACAGCATGTCCGAAAATAGACGTGTTTCGATATTTTCGCGATTTCGGGAGAACCAGGAATCAGAATCACGAACCGTTTAAAGTTTCGGAAAGCTGATGTCGAGATCATCGACATATATTTTTCCCAGAATTTATTTCGAAGTATTTATATACTGTTAATTCTGTAGAACTTTTAGGTTAGAATTTAACCATCGGTGCACAATACAAAATTTGTATGTGCCATAATTCTCAAACGAATTTGAATTCAAACGAGCCGTAAATTCCAGTATGTTTTTGATGCTGAAATCTACAAGAAATCATGCATGAAAGTCGAGTTTGTATCGGTTGACTTTTTGGTCAACAGATCGTCTCGATTTGCGTGCCATGAGTCTCGAGTTGATAAAATTCAGTTTCTTTGGACAAAATTTAGGAATTAACATAAAAATCAGAATAATAAGATTAAAATAGGATTTTAGAGTAATTATTCTAGAATTAAATAAATTAAAATAAATTAATGGTTATATTATTATATAGTTATATGAATATATATGTAAGTAAATGCTAATTGATAATTATGACTAAATATTCAGACTGTATGACCCTAGGACATCGTGGACTATCCCATACTTACCTTGACCATGTTGAGCCTAAGAAATTGTGAATTTGTCTGCCTTGCGTACACTAACGTACTGGCATAGACACCTGTCAGTTGACTGACTGATTTCGTACAGTACTTGAAGATGCGACACCCGCGTAATTCAATGCGTAATTGACCGTGTTAGATGACTAGTGTTACCCCTAGTATACCCCCTGATTCCAGTGTAAATATAGTTGAGTATGTGCTAGTGTAATGACTAATAATTCTATTATATTATATTTATGTGTACATAGGATATTGGATTGTTCTGCGCGATTTCTGGAGCAGGTTATTGGTACATTGCAGCTTCCTTGTCAGGCAAGTATACCTTGCCATTGTACTGTTATTTATATTCTATATGTTGCATGCATCTTTATTTTCTTTCTTTAGTTCATATATTTTAACTGTTATATAAAATGTGCGCGACGTTGACGTCGTAATATATTTTTATTTATGTATTTATATTGACCTTGTTCATGAGACTACCCCATTATCATGTAGCACCATTAGGTTCATTGGCCGTGACACAGTGGTTACACGAGTGTGAGTCTCATATAGATCACGGACTGCGTGACAGGTCTGGCCTCATATACGTATGGGCCGTGCGTTAGGAATAACTGCTGTTAGAAACATTGCATGCTAGTAGACTTGACAGTTATTAGAGGTCCAGGGACATAGCTTATTGTAGTACGGTGGTCCCATCCTTGTCCTTGTTTGGTTGCAGGATTGGGCTAGGGTACTAAGAATAGGCTATGGACCAAATCGTGTCATGGATGTGACATGCTTAGAGCATGGGGTGGGAAGAACAACAAGTACCGCATTTGAGCTCCTTTACACTTTTTCTGTGAAGCCCGGATTCTCCGCTGGAGATACGGGTGATGATGACCCCTATATATTATGTACTATCAGGCGGGCCACCGGCGTTCAAAAGACGATGTGCCTTTTAGGCCCCTGGCTCTTCAAAAGAGAACCATGCCAAATCCCAGTTTTCAGCCAGATAGCTCACTTGTGGGGAAAGGTGTTCTTAACTGCATTCACATAGATGGTTAGGCGACCCCAATGGATGTTTATTTTCAGTACTTTATTGGCATGTATTTAAGTATACTTGTTATGTCCCTCTGAGGACCTGGTCCGCTGCCAGGTGTACCTGTTCTTGAGTATTTGCAGGAGCACAGATTTGGAAGGAATAGATGCTTCGTGGATGTCTTCTCTTCGAGCCGTGATTGGTAGCTGGTACTCATTGTTTGAGTGAGTTGTACTGATATTGTATTTACTTTTCCCATTTGAGTTGGTAGTGGATTTGTTTCCATCCAACTATCATCTTTAGATACTTCTGTTGAGATCTAGTTTCATAGATACTGGTTATTTATTTCTATATGATTTTGGTGGATGAGATTTAGATTATACCCTGTGACTTGTATTACATTTTATACCACTTGTGGATTTTATATTCATATTACAGCGTACGTATGGATTTGGTTTCCATATATTGGAGTTGCCATATCCATGCGGCTGGCATGCTTACGTGTCCTAAGTTCTACATATTTTTGGGACTGGAGCGTGACATGTTTTTGTGGTGGCCCATGCAGGTCAAGAGCATATTGTCTCGGTTACGTTATTGTACCGAACAAGCCTGCACCTAGGACTAGAAAATAGGATCTCATCCACAATTGACTATAATTCATCTTCCTCCTCTCTGTTCTATTTTGAACAAATGCATCCTGCTTGATTCTTGTGCTTCCCTAATAGATCTTTAAGTATAGCCTTCTCCTAGAATATAGAAGTTCCTGTTGTTAGATGATAATTAGAGTAGCACACCTATTAAGAATACAACGAGAATATAGACACACCACTAAGTTTAGAATATCTAGTAAACCCTAGAATTCCTTACCTTTAGAATTGGTTTACCATTACCCATGATATATTATGAAGACTTAAGAGTAGTATAGACATTACTAGAGTTAGTTAGAAGTTTACCATAATGGTTGCCCCTAGCATTGAGGAACCCATAGAAAACAAAAACTTAATGTTTGGACTGAACCTAACCTTCATAGTTAGATGATATTGGAACTATAAACTTATATCATTGTCTTGTTATTAGTAGACAGCACCCTAGGAAGCCTAGAGGAATATAATCAACACTTCTTCCTTGATCATACCCCGAACATAGCAACTAACACCCCGCTCCCCTTAGAGAACCATGATGCTATCTAGAGCCCTCTATCTTTATTTTTATATTGTTTCCCTGCGACCATAGCGCTCGCTATTTTGCGATGGCTAATTACGTTCTTCTTTTCTTTATCCTTCAACTCGTGCCATCTGACACTTCTGATTGTAGGCCAGGTGATTTTATTCTGTGTTAAGGACACATAGTTTGCTAGGATTATAGTTGTAGCCTTGAATGTGAAATTTTTTATGCTTGATAGTTTGAACTTGATAGTTAAGTTATTCTTGTAGATTGAGACCTGGTGCTTATCCCTTAGTTTTAAATTGCGTAACTTGTACCACACCTCAATACGAGTTATATTCCCTTTCCCCTTAAACGGCCAGTAACTCTTCTATCCTTACTATTGACACATGTTCTATAAGCACTATGATTAAGACTTAGGATGACCATTACCTACATAAAAAGGATACCCTAATCAATACCAAGATTTTTTCTCATATACCCTAATAAAGAGTTTCTGTTTTATTTACATGTGCAAGATTATTGTGTAGGACCCTCTTAAGACTGTCACCGTATTAGTTTAATTTTTATAAGTTGGGTAGTATACCTCACCACCTAGTATTATATAGCCCTTGTGATCCATTGATGAAGTGTAACTGAATGGCATTAATTGTATGCTAACATAAGATGATAGTGTTTATTCAGACTATAGAACTTAGAGGCTCACACCCCTACTTTGTCGACTATCGACTTAGACAAGGAATTAATATGACAATTGTAGAAATTGTGTAGTCTTTCATTATTATTGCTTATTTTGCTTTTGTTTTTGTGAACTTGAATTGTTATGAACCTTCTTTCATCATAATCTAGCGTATTCATATTTGCTGTACTACCTTGATTTATGCTGCTATTATAGCCTAGTTTTTGTAAGCTTATTCTTTATCAAGCTTGTTCACTACATAGTATTAGTGGGCGCCCACAATAATGCATTTCAGAATCAGTGTATTAGGGTCTAGCTAACCTTAGTGCGCTTGGTTCGCCCTTCGCATAACTACTTTACGTGGATTGAGATATGTAGTGATTAGTAGACGAATATACTTACCCTCTAGATACGACAAAGCATATCATATCAAGTACATAACTGCACCGATGTGAGCATGCGAATAGGAAATTATCAAATTAAGATTTCAATCCACAACTGTCTTGACAATTCCTATTTGAATTCTTTAAACGCTTTGATTCCCATACTTCCATTCTATTACCCCTCCTTGAACTCTTTTCCGTTGCTTTCCGTCTTCCCTTGTTTCGGAAAGACGAAATCTCGTGCTTGGATATAAGTGATACACGGATAGTACAAGATATACCCCATAGGCCAATCACATTATTTGGTGACTATCTTTCATAATTGATTAAGGGCATATCACATATGATATAGTTGGTGTTAAAGTTTTGAGGATTGAATGACATGAGAAAATAAATTGAGGAATATTTTTCTTAAGTGTAAGAGCCTTATGTGATAGATGGGTAAATTCTAAGTTGGGTAGAAATTGCAGTATTAAACTTGAGGAGAATTCTTTTAGATTGCGATCAAGTAGGATTAGATTGAGAGATTAAGTCCTTTTAAATGTGGAGAATTTTAAAAGAGGGATTAAGATAATGAGGATTTAATGAATTTTAAAAATCTTGATATTGAGGACCCAATATTTATACTTTGAGCACATGATTTAAATTTTGAATATTGAAGGATGAATCATCGATTTAAATTTTGAGGATAAATATAGAATTTTAGACTTGAACAATTGGTTAATTAGATTTAAATTTTACAATTTGATGATTTGAATTAAAAGTTCAATTTTAATTGTTGGGTCACCTATTTGAAATATTGAGGATGTAAATTGAGTTTAAATATTTGAATAGTACAAAATTCTTAAGTTAAGAATAGGAATAAGATTTGATTAGAATTGTTTATTGTTCAAAGTCTAGAGGAGATTATGATAGTTGGAAATTATGATATAAATTTTGATGTGGGATGTCATATAGACTTGAGTCAGATTTGGATGTTGATTATTTAAAAATCGAGAAGAGATTACGACAGGTTGAATTTTGATTTAAACAATGGTTAGATTAATTTTGAAGTGATCGCGATAGATTCAATTAAATTTTGTTATTTAAATTTTTGGAAGAGATTGCGATTGACATACCTTATGTACGAATGTGAAAGATTTAACAAATTATGTCTTATTTTAATTTCGAGGACAAAATTATTTTAAGTTGGGTAGATTGTAAACTCCCTCACCCAAAATAGGTATTTTGTGTATATTTTATATTATTATATTTATTATATATGTTGAATTTATTTAGAATATGCTCTTAGTTATTTAGAAAATAAAGTTCTTGATATATTTACTTATATAAATATTCATTTAGAATTATTTTAGGTTATTTTAGATTTTTGGAGATTTTTCTAGAATTTTTGGTAATTAAAACTTAGAAAATATAAAATTCTAGGACTTCTATGATTTACTATACGACCATACTTGCATGTCGTTCCTACCAAATATTTATTTTAGTTTAAAATATTTAAATATATTTTTTTGTAATTTATTTAGAATTTTAAGAAATTTATTTAGATTTTAAAATTATTTAGGATTTATTTGGATATATATAGTCTTAATATTAGATAGATACTAATTTAGTGTTAATAGATATTAATAAGATTTTATAAATTATTTGTATTATCTTTAATTATATTTAAGATTATAAATTATTGAGATAAATTCAAACTCTATTTTAAATTAATTCAAATCCTGAACCTACTAGGAAATTAACTTCATGCATATCCTATCCTTATTTAAATTTATCATAATCCTATCCAAATTAACCAATCCTATTCGTATTTAATTAAGTAGTGTCCACCATTATAAATACCTCATCCTTCATATTTTTCTTTCTCAAATTCCTCTCTTTTTTGTCCGTCAAAATTCGTCATAAATTCAGCCACATTTTCTACTAGTTATGACGAATTAAAAAGACGATATCTCCTAGCTCCGGACTCCAAACACGCTGCAGTTTTTTTTGTTAGAACGATAATGAGGTTAGATTTCTGATAATATAAATTGTTTTTCAAAATTATTAGTATTAAATTCTGGAAAATTCGTAGAGCACAGCATGTCCAAAAATAGACGTGTTTCGATATTTTCGCGATTTCGGGAGAACCAGGAATCAGAATCACGAACCGTTTAAAGTTTCGAAAAGCTGATGTCGAGATCATTGACATATATTTTTCCCATAATTTATTTCGAAGTATTTACATACTGTTAATTCTGTAGAACTTTTAGGTTAGAATTTAACCATCGGTGCACAATACAAAATTTGTATGTGCCATAATTCCCAAACGAATTTGAATTCAAACGAGCCGTAAATTCTAGTATATTTTTGATGCTAAAATCTACAAGAAATCATGCATGAAAGTCGAGTTTGTATCGGTTGACTTTTTGGTCAACAGATCGCCTCGATTTGCGTGCCATGAGTCTCGAGTTGATAAAATTCAGTTTCTTTGGACAAAATTTAGGAATTAACATAAAAATAAGAATAATAAGATTAAAATAGGATTTTAGAGTAATTATTCCAGAATTAAATAAATTAAAATAAATTAATGGTTATATTATTATATAGTTATATGAATATATATGTAAGTAAATGCTAATTGATAATTATGACTAAATATTCAGACTGTATGACCCTAGGACATCGTGGACTATCCCATACTTACCTTGACCATGTTGACCCTAAGAAATTGTGAATTTGTCTGCCTTGCGTACACTAACGTACTGGCATAGACACCTGTCAGTTGACTGACTGATTTCGTACAGTACTTGAAGACGCGACACCCGCGTAATTCAATGCGTAATTGACCGTGTTAGATGACTAGTGTTACCCCTAGTATACCCCCTGATTCCAGTGTAAATGTGGTTGAGTATGTGCTAGTGTAATGACTAATAATTCTATTATATTATATTTATGTGTACATAGGATATTGGATTGTTCTGCGCGATTTCTGGAGCAGGTTATTGGTACATTGCAGCTTCCTTGTCAGGCAAGTATACCTTGCCATTGTACTGTTATTTATATTCCATATGTTGCATGCATCTTTATTTTCTTTCTTTAGTTCATATATTTTAACTGTTATATAAAATGTGCGCGACGTTGACGTCGCAATATGTTTTTATTTATGTATTTGCATTGACCTTGTTCATGAGACTATCCCATTATCATGTAGCACCATTAGGTTCATTGGCCGTGACACAGTGGTTACACGAGTGTGAGTCTCATATAGATCACAGACTGCGTGACAGGTCTGGCCTCCTGTACGTATGGGCCGTGCGTTAGGAATAACTGCTGTTAGAAATATTGCATGCTAGTAGACTTGGCAGTTATTAGAGGTCCAGGGACATAGCTTATTGTAGTACGGTGGTCTCATCCTTGTCCTTGTTTGGTTGCAGGATTGGGCTAGGGTACTAAGAATAGGCTATGGACCAAATCGTGTCATGGATGTGACATGCTTAGAGCATGGGGTGGGGAGAACAACAAGTACCGCATTTGAGCTCCTTTACACTTTTTCTGTGAAGCCCGGATTCTCCGCTGGAGATACGGGTGATGATGACCCCTATATATTATGTACTATCAGGCGGGTCACCGGCGTTCAAAAGACGATGTGCCTTTTAGGCCCCTGGCTCTTCAAAAGAGAACCATGCCAAATCCCAGTTTTCAGCCAGATAGCTCACTTGTGGGGAAAGGTGTTCTTAACTGCATTCACATAGATGGTTAGGCGACCCCAATGGATGTTTATTTTCAGTACTTTATTGGCATGTGTTTAAGTATACTTGTTATGTCCCTCTGAGGACCTGGTCCGCTGCCAGGTGTACCTGTTCTTGAGTATTTGCAGGAGCACAGATTTGGAAGGAATAGATGCTTCGTGGATGTCTTCTCTTCGAGCCGTGATTGGTAGCTGGTACTTATTGTTTGAGTGAGTTGTACTGATATTGTATTTACTTTTCCCATTTGAGTTGGTAGTGGATTTGTTTCCATCCAACTATCATCTTTAGATACTTCTGTTGAGATCTAGTTTCATAGATACTGGTTATTTATTTCTATATAATTTTGGTGGATGAGATTTAGATTATATCCTGTGACTTGTATTACATTTTATACCACTTGTGGATTTTATATTCATATTACAGCGTACGTATGGATTTGGTTTCCATATATTGGAGTTGCCATATCCATGCGGCTGGCATGCTTACGTGTCCTAAGTCCTACGTATTTTTGGGACTGGGGCGTGACAACCAGATATAGCGGACGAGATCCCCCTCCACCCTCGACCTCCTCCTCCTCCTCCTCCCCTCTTTCCCCTCTCGACTGAACCCCCGCCGGCCTCGACTCCCCGAGTCTCCTCTCCCTTCCTCCCTGAACCGCTGCGGCCCGCGCCCGACCGGAGCCGACCCGCTACACGACCGCCATCCCGACTCCACCAGAGCTCCGGCCTGACTGTAAACCCCCTCGATTTATTCTGTAGATAGTTATGGTGGATTTAGAAATTTTTGGTTATTGGTAGCAGAAGTCGAGGTTTAGAGTAGAGATAACTTATCTGGTATTTAATTCAATTAATTAAAACCCTTGGCGCGCCCTATCATTGTCTAATTTTTCGGAGCCCAATATCAGCCCATAAATTTCATCGGGCTGTTGTACTTTCGTCTTGACTCGCCAAATTAGGTACTGGACTTTTTCCATCTTTTAAAATCAGTTTTTGTGCTCTAAATTAATTGCGCAATATTCCAAAAATCGGAACCCATATTTAATTCCGTGTCGGACACCTGTGTCGTAACCCAAAATTTTGGGATACCAACTTAACCCGTTGAGCCGGACCAACTAAAGGGTCCAAGACTGACTCCAAGCCCCCACCATTTTTGGTCTTTGCGTCATTCCCGGATTTTGACCCCAAGTGCCCCAATTAAATTAAATTCGCGGGACACTTTATTTCTATTTAAATCGGGGATACCAACTTTGTAAATCCTATTTTTAATCCTAAATTAATTCTAATGCCTTTCTAATTAAACCCGTGCCTAACGCACAACCCCCCCACCATGAAAATTACTAAACATATTTTTTTCCGCAATTTTTGTGTCATTTTATGTGTCCATGTTATTTCCTGAATTTACGGGGCTAAGTTGCAATTATTGAATTATGTGGCACCACCCTATTGGCCATGAACAAATGAGAGGTCCCAAAATGGGGTCCCATTCTCACCCATCCATTCACCCCTCATGAAGAAACCCTCTTCTCTTCATGATCAATCACAACCATTCATTTTGAATAGGTTGATCACAACCCTCCATCTCCTTTACACACCCCTATAAAGTAACACCTCACCCCACCCTCAACACATTCCCACCGGCCCTAATCCCAAGAAAACTCCCCTCTCTCTCTCTCCTCACTCCTTCATTAATGTTTCCCATGCAAACTACTTCTTCCTCCTCCCTCTATTATATTTCTCTTCTCCTTCTCCCTTAGTCTCTTCTTCCTCTTGAAGAGCATCAACCAACCGACCGACCCCTGCCTATTTCCGGCCGACTTCAGCAACCCTCCGGCGCCGTGGACTCCCCCCCGCTGTGCAGGCACCCCGACCCGCCGCCGGACTGCACTGCCGACCGCCGCCGGACTGTACTGCCGACCCGCTCCGGCTTCAGTTCCCTCCCCCGCTGTGCAAGCATCCCAACCCGACGGCCGGCGCTGGAGATCCCCCCCCCCCGCTGAAGCTTTCCGCCGGCGCAGTACACTACCCGACCGGCCGCTCTCCCCGGGGCCGTGCATCCCCGCCGCCGGACAGATCTCCCCCCCCCCCCGCTGAAGCTGTCCCGCCGGGCAGATCTTCCCCCCGCTGTTCGACCATCACTCCCAGCCTACCACCACCATCACTCCCAGCCTACTGAACCACCACCACCACCACCCTACCCTACTCCGGCCAGGGACGGCCACCGGTCCTCACAGCCAAGGTGACGACTCCTCCCCCTATGATTATGAAGTGTAGTTTCATATCAATTTTTGGGTGATATATATATTAGTTATTGATGGGGATTATATACATTGAGTTTAAGGGTTATGTGTGATTTAGATTTAGTTTAAGAGTTTAATATACAATAAGATTTTAGGATTTAGAATGCATGAGTTTTAAAGTTTATTACATCTTAAATATGTGTGGTTGATGGTACTATGCTAAGTTGAATATTTATGGGTTAAATATAAATTGATTGAGATTATGAAATACGATGGTTGGAAAGGTTAAATATAATGAGGTTGGGGTCTAAATACCATATGAGATTTTTAGGGTTTATACATGATATATGCATTGTTGAGCGATTGATCGAGTATAAGCCGTAATCCTTAAAAGTTGGTCATCTATTATGGGATAATAATAATAATGAATTTAATTGAAGAAAAGTTTATTATGAAATGATAGAGGATTGTATAGAGGAGGATTTAATAATAATAAATTATTAGAGGATGAAATATGTCAACGTACATGGTAATGACTGTGAAGACCAGGGTAAAATTTGAGGATTTGATCATGACTGGAACTATTGAACATCGTAGTGAGATATAAGATCAAGGATTATTGATGTTATTGTGTAGGTGATTAATCTGAAATTGGCCATCGTATCGATAGTCAACTGTAGTCAACCCCTAGTGACTTATCACTGTGAGTCGTAGCTGAGACTGAGTTTAGGTGTAGATGTGTGTAGCACACCTGTCTGTTGTAAAATAGATTATTGATTCTGGTTTGTAATTTATCTCTAGGTACTGCGGGACCTGAGGACTTGGACGCGGTACCAGATACCTGTCATCAGCAGCCGCACGCAGGCAAGTGTATCTTGCCACCCTGTATTTCAGTTTACAGATACTTGTTGTTCTTTATGTACTTTGTGCACATATTTCTGTTGACGATCGATACTCCGTGTTCGGTTCACAACCGGGTGTTGACTTTCGACACAACATCTTAGTATATTTGCTAGATGCTTCACAGCACCTCGATGCACGTACCTGAGTACATCGATACCACAGGACACACTTATACACCGTGATCGTGCCAGATTCCTATTTCCTGATACTGACATCATGACCAGAGACTGGGACGACCTTAGGGTCGCGTCTGTTGAGTTAATTCTGTGTATCGAGACTGCAGTTAGAGGTTCAGGTTCAACGCACAATCGTTGACCGCTTGGGAAGGGGAAGACAGTTACTAGACGTTTGGGCTACTCTGCACACGCTTATATATGTATATTTAGTGATCCTATATTATAGTGTAGTGGTAACACCCGTGTGTTTCTGTATTCGGAGCTATGGTACGACCCGTGTGTCTCTGTGTTCGGAGCTACGGTTTTATTTTGGACAGCCCACGCGTCGAATATTGTCTTTAAACTGTGTCACACTAGTTTGGTTATGTTAGAGTACCCTGTCGTGCACTTGTACTTTCTGTTTACTTGGTATTGTTGTATTTTTGTACCTTGTTACGTCCCTCTGAGGACCTGGTTCCCTTCCAGGTATAGGCTACGAGGATTACCCGGAGGAGTACGGACTGGGCACCTGTCCAGCAGCTGTACTCACTGCCGAGGACGAGGTCATTCCTGAGGATTTCGCCTGATCGCTGGTAGTGACTCTTTCCTTGGGACGGTATCATTACCTAGTTACCTGCTGCCATCCCAAGTTATCTTATTGCTTACTTTCATTCCAGTATATTTGTACTAGCGGGTTTGTCCCCGTGTGACTACTCTAGTATTTGTACTTGATACTTATTTGGATATTTCCTTCCTGCACATTAGTCGTTGTATTTACTTCTATTGTGCTCTTATATTGCTGCCTGTGGATGAGATTTAGATTGAGTATACTTGTGTTATGTGTTGGGTTATTCATTGTACTTCACAGCTTAAGTGTACTCCGACGGGCCCATTAGATTAGAAAGCCCGCCGAAGTACACTGTTGGCCATTGCCACGTATCTCGGTTCCTTACCCATGGAACCAGGGCGTGACAAGGTTTTTGTGGTGGTCCATGCAGGTCCGATTTAAATCGTCTTGGTCACCTGACTGTGCCAAGCGAGCCTGCAAATTAGGAATAGAGTTAGAAATCTCATTTGCAAAGTTTGAAACCTTCACATGACACCTTATCTTGATATCGTTTACCAAATTGCATCTTGTTTATTTTCCTCAAACGCTGATCGCAGTCATGACTTCTTTTCAGAGTTATGAATCTCTGTAGTGGACGTGTCGCACAGCCCGGCGACGTTCCCCGAGACGCGGGATCATCCGGAGAACCGGATCTGGAGCAGGTTCTTCTACTGACCCCAGCTCCTATGGGACAGTCATCAGGACATCCCGAGGTGCCATCAGACGGACGCCAGACTCCACATCAGGCAGGACCTGAGGATCAGAGGATCCCGAGTCAGGAGGAGCAGCAACTACCACCTCCTCCACCATTCCCGCCCCAGATGCCCTTTATGCCATTCCCCACAGGGCAACCGATGGATGGAACCCAGATGTTCCAAATGATGTTTGCGATGATGCAGGCCCAGCAGCAGGCTCAGCAAAAGGCCCAGCAGCACCAGGCTGAGACTCTGAAAGAGAGCATCGTGACGGCCTTGGGGCAGGCGTCACCACCAGCATACGAGCCGACGCGAGGGTCTGTCATAGACTTCTGCCGTTTGATGCCGCAACCTTTTGCAGGCACGGAGGAGCCGACAAAGGTCCACGCTTGGCTCACCGGCATACAGCACCAGCTGGAGGCTACTGACCTCCCCCGACACCGATGGATGACGGCTGTCAAGATGCAGCTCACCGGCAACGCTCATCACTGGTGGTTTTTCGAGGAGCAGCGTTTGGGACCGGATCGTGCCACCTGGGAAGAGTTCTCCAGACTCTTCCAGGAGATGTACATACCCTCTACCGCCCGAGCAGAGCTTCGGAACAGATTCCAGAACCTCAGGCAGGGGAGCATGACTGTAGAGGAATACAATTCTGAGTTCCTCCGCCTGAGAAGATTTGCACCATACCTGATCCCCTCTGAAGAAGCGAAGGCCGAGAATTTTTATGAGGGCCTGAGTTTTGAGACCCAGAGGCTTATCGGGTCCACCGCCCCCACCTCTTACTCCGAGGTACTACTTGCAGCACGACGCCAGGATCGTATCAACAAGATGGAGGCTAGCCAGAAGCGCTCCTATGCGTCGTCATCAGCAGTCCGAGCCCCGCAGGGAGGACCTGCGAAGCGCCCTCTCGTACAACAGCAGCAACAGAGGACAGCACCACAGCAGGGAGCTGTCATTCCCATATGCCATTTCTGCGGCAAGAGGGGACATTTGATGAGGGACTGTAGATGAAGGTTGGGCGTATGTTTGAGATGTGGATCGGCCCAGCATGCCATCCGAGATTGCCCTAAATAGAGAGATCCAGTGCAGATGGTTCATCGGCCAGCCTTGCCAGCACTGAGGCCTTATCAGCAGCCTCCTGGACCAAGGCCACCTTACGCAGGAGCTGGAGCACAGCGACCACCAGCACCAGGGGGAAACCAGATGAGGCCACCCTTGGCCCCACAGGGAGATCATTTCCAGCAAGTTCAATAGCAGCAGCCGAGGGCACCGGCACCGAGATAGGGACAGGCTTATACTATGACCATAGAGGAGGCTGAGACAGCTGGAGAAGTGATCGCAGGTACAATCTTAGTAGCTTCATTACCAGCATTAGTCCTATTTGATTCTGGTGCCACACACTCTTTTATAGCTGCTAGTTTCGTGGCTACCCATAGAATAGCCACCGCACCCCTTCTGAAGGTCAAGAGGATCCTTACGGGAGGTGGAATAGTACCTGTTAGCGACACTTGTAGATCATGTTCAGTAGTCATCTGCGGGCGAGAGATGCGTACCCAATTTTTGGTTTTCTCTATGCCAGACTATGACATTGTCCTAGGCTTGGATTGGTTGAGCCAATACCATGCAACGCTAGATTGCCATCGTGGTTGTGTCATCTTTAGACCCCCAGATCACCCAGAGTTTGAGTTTCTTCGGGGAGCCCGAGAGCATGGTGTCCAACCTACCCTAGCGACACACATTACAGAAGGTGAACCGACGTACCCTCACTTTATAGCAGAGTTTGAGGATGTGTTTCTGGAGGATCTTTCAGGACTGCCACCTGACAAAGAGATTGAGTTCACCATAGAGTTGACTCCAGGAGCCGAGCCAGTTACTTCCCCCGTTTACAGACTAGCACCGAAGGAGTTGGTTGAGCTGAAGGTTCAAGTAGATGATCTCTTAGATAAGGGATTCATACGGGCTAGTGTATCTCCATGGGGAGCACCCATTCTATTCGTATCGAAGAAGGACGAGACGGTACGCTTGTGTATCGATTATAGGGCACTAAATGCTGTAACGATAAAGAACAAGTATCCACTGCCGCACATCGATGATTTGTTTGACCAACTTAGCGGTGCATGTATATTTTCGAAGATCGATCTTAGATCCGGTTATCATCAGATCAAGGTACGAAAAGAGGACATCCAGAAGACGGCCTTTCGGACGAAGTATGGCCACTATGAGTTTTTAGTCATGCCGTTTGGTTTAACCAACGCGCCAGCAGTATTTATGTGTTTAATGAACAATGTCTTCCACCAGTAGTTAGATAAGTTCGTGGTGGTATTTATAGACGATATCTTGATATATTCTAAGAGCCAGGAGGAGCATGCGAGACATCTCAGGATCGTGTTGGAGACGCTGAGACATGAGAGGCTGTACGCCAAACTCAGCAAATGTGAGTTCTGCTTGGATAGAGTACCATTTCTGGGACACATAATCACCGGAGATGGACTATCAGTTGATCCAGAAAAGATAGCTGCAGTAGAGACCTGGCCTATCCCTACATCAGTTACGGAGGTTAGGAGCTTCCTCGGACTTGCCGAATATTATCGGAGGTTCGTGGAAAACTTTTTGAGGATAGCTGCGCCTATAACGCGACTGACGTATAAAGGCGAAGAGTTTATCTGGACCGACGAGTGTCAGGCAGCTTTTGATGAGCTGAAGAAGCGTCTGACATCAGCACCGATTTTGACACTACCTTCAGGATCAGGAGGATTTGTAGTGTATAGTGATGCGTCAGGGAGCGGATTGGGATGTGTACTGATGCAACACGGCAAGGTGATAGCCTACGCATCGAGACAGCTGAGAGTTCATGAGAAGAACTATCCGACGCACGACTTGGAGCTAGCTGCGGTGATATTTGCACTAAAGCTATGGAGACATTACCTTTATGGTGAGCGTGTTAAGATTTATACGGATCACAAAAGCCTGAAATACGTCTACACGCAGAAGGAGCTCAACATGAGACAGAGACGTTGGCTAGAGTTTATGACAGATTATGACATTGAGTTGCAGTACCACCCTGGCAAGGCGAATGTCGTAGCAGATGCCTTAAGCAGGAAGCCCATGGCATACTTTTTGACGACGCAGCGACAGTAGCTAGAGGATCTCCAGGAGCTTGGGATAGAGATCGTATTGCCAGGCATGGATGGACAGATGGCCAGTCTTGAGGTTCAGTCTACTTTGATTAAGAGGATCAAGGCATCATTGCCTACAAATACGAGATTTTGACGTCTGCAAGAGAGAACAGAAGTCGGCATGCAGACGGGACTCAGGATTCATGAAGACGGAACATTGAGGTGCGAAGATCAACTATATGTTCTGAGTGGCGAGCTACGCCAAGAGTTGATGACCGAGGCTCATAGCTCGATTTATTCCATTCATCCCGGATGTACGAAGATGTACCGAGACTTGAGACAGCATTTCTGGTGGCATGGGATGAAGAGAGAAATTGCAAGATTTGTGGCAAAATGTTTAGTTTGTCAGCAAGTCAAGGTTGAACATCAGAGGACTGCAGGATTATTGCAGCCACTTCCCATTCCCGAGTGGAAATGGGAACACATTACCATGGACTTCGTCACAGGATTTCTGCGGAGCCCTAGCGGAAAGGATACAGTTTGGGTTATCGTAGACAGACTCACCAAGTCTGTACATTTCTTGTCCTTCAGAGTTGGGCAATCCACAGAGATACTAGCTGACATGTATATGAGGCAGATAGTACGATTACATGGAGTGCATGTCAGCATCGTATCGGATCGTGATTCCAGATTCACGTCACATTTTTGGCGGAGTATGCAGGAGAGCCTAGGAACTCAACTCAAGTTCAGCACTGCATATCATCCACAGACTGATGGACAGTCAGAGCGCACGATACAGATATTAGAGGATATGTTGAGAGTGTGCATGATTGATTTTGGAGGATCTTGGAAGGACCACCTACACTTGGTAGAATTCTCCTACAATAACAGTTATCAGGCCATCATATAGATGGTACCTTATGAGGCACTGTACGCCAGGAAATGTAGGTCGCCAGTTTGTTGGAGTGACATAGGAGAGCGTCAGATACTTGGTCCAGAGTTGGTGACACAGACAGTAGAGAAGGTCAAGCAGATTCAGAGCCACCTGCGCGCAGCACAGGACAGACAAAAATACTGGGCAGACGCGCACCGCATACCATTGGAGTTCAAGGAGGGTGACCACGTATTTTTGAGGATATCGCCCACCCACGGTACCATCAGATTCGGAGGCAGAGGCTAGCTGAGTCCGAGGTACATCGGACATTTTGATATTTTGGAACGAGTTGGCGAAGTGGCTTACCGTCTTGCATTACCTCCATCATTAGAGGTAGTACATGACATATTTTACGTATCGCAGCTGAGGAGATATGTCGTAGACCCTAGCCACGTGCTTGATCATTCGGAGATTACAGTCGGGCCCAGTCTGTCTTACGTAGAGCAGCCAGTTGAGATCCTCGATCGCAGCGAGAAGACTTTGAGAGGTCAGACGATTCGATTGGTCAGAGTGGCATGGAAGCACCATTCACCAGGCGAGTCTACTTGGGAGCGCGAGAATTCTATTCGGCAGCGATTCCCGTACTTGTTTGAGGAGCAAGGTACGAATTTACATACGGCATTTGATTACTAGTGTTTAAAATTTTGTTAGATATTATAGTGCTTTACTTTTAATTTCGGGGGCAAAATTTTTCTAAGTTGGGAAAAATGTAAACCCTCTCGATTTATTCTGTAGATAGTTAGGGTGGATTTAGAAAATTTTGGTTATTGGTAGCAGAAGTCGAGGTTTAGAGTAGAGATAACTTATCTGGTATTTAATTCAATTAATTAAAACCCTTGGCGCGCCCTATCATTGTCTGATTTTTTGGAGCCCAATATCAGCCCATAAATTTCATCGGGCTATTGTACTTTCGTCTTGACTCACCAAATTAGGCACTGGATTTTTTCCGTCTTTTAAAATCAGTTTTTGTGTGCTCTAAATTAATTGCGTAATATTCCGAAAATCGTAACCCATATTTAATTCCGTGTCGGACACCTGTGTCGTTATCCTAAATTTTAGGATACCAACTTAACCCGTTGAGCCGGACCAACTAAAGGGTCCAAGACTGACTCCAAGCCTCCACCATTTTTGGCCTTTGCGTTATTTTCGGATTTGACCCCAAGTGCCCCAATTAAATTAAATTCGCGGGACACTTTATTTCTATTTAAATCGGGAATACCAACTTTGTAAATCCTATTTTTAATTCTAAATTAATCCCAATACCTTTCTAATTAAACCCGTGCCTAACGCACAACCCCCCCTCACCATGAAAATTACTAAACATATTTTTCTTCGCAATTTTTGTGTCATTTTATGTGTCCATGCAATTTTTCGAATTTACGGGGCTAAGTTACAATTATTGAATTATGTTGCACCATCCTATTGGCCATGAACAAATGAGAGGTCCCAAAATGGGGTCCCATTCTCACCCATCCATTCACCCCTCATGAAGAAACCCTCTTCTCTTCATGATCAATCACAACCATTCATTTTGAATAGGTTGATCACAACCCTCCATCTCCTTCACACACCCCTATAAAGTAAAACCTCACCCCACCCTCAACACATTCCCACCGGCCCTAATCCCAAGGAAACTCCCCTCTCTCTCTCCTCACTCCTTCATTAATGTTTCCCATGCAAACTACTTCTTCCTCCTCCCTCCATTATATTTCTCTTCTCCTTCTCCCTTAGTCTCTTCTTCCTCTTGAAGAGCATCAACCAACCGACCGATCCCTGCCTATTTTCGGCCGACTTCAGCAACCCTCCGGCGCCGTGGACTTCCCCCCCCCCCCGCTGTGCAGGCACCCCGACCCACCGCCGGACTGCATTGCCGACCGCCGCCGGACTGCACTGCCGACCCGCTCCGGCTGCAGTTCCCTCCCCCGCTGTGCAAGCATCCCGACCCGACCGCCGGCGCTGGAGATCCCCCCCCCCCCCCGCTGAAGCTTCCCGCCGGCGCAGTACACTACCCGACCGGCCGCTCTCCCCGGGGCCGTGCGTCCCCGCCGCCGGACAGATCTCCCCCCCCCCCCCCCCCCCGCTGAAGCTGTCCCGCCGGGCAGAACTTCCCCCCGCTGTTCGACCATCACTCCCAGCCTACCACCACCATCACTCCCAGCCTACTGAACCACCACCACCACCACCTTACCCTACTCCGGCCAGGGACGGCCACCGATCCTCACAGCCAAGGTGACGACTCCTCTCCCTATGATTATGAAGTGTAGTTTCATATCGATTTTTGGGTGATATATATTAGTTATTGATGGGGATTATATACATTGAGTTTAAGGGTTATGTGTGGTTTAGATTTAGTTTAAGAGTTTACTATACAATAAGATTTTAGGATTTAGAATGCATGAGTTTTAAAGTTTATTACATCTTAAATATGTGTGGTTGATGGTACTATGCTAAGTTGAATATTTATGGGTTAAATATAAATTGATTGAGATTATGAAATATAGACAATCGATGGTTGTAAAGGTTAAATATAATGAGGTTGGGGTCTAAATACCATATGAGATTTTTAGTGTTTATACATGATATATGCATTATTGAGCGATTGATCGAGTATAAGCCATAATCCTTAAAAGTTGGTCATCTATTATGGGATAATAATAATAATGAATTTAATTGAAGAAAAGTTTATTATGAAATGATAGAGGATTGTATAGAGGAGGATTTAATAATAGTAAATTATTGGAGGATGAAATATGTCAACGTACATGGTAATGACTGTGAAGACCAGGGTGAAATTTGAGGATTTGATCATGACTGGAACTACTGAACATCGTGGTGAGATATAAGATCGAGGATTGTTGATGATATTGTGTAGGTGATTAATCTGAAATTGGCCATCGTATCGATAGTCAACTGTAGTCAACCCCTAGTGACTTGTCACTGTGAGTAGTAGCTGAGACTGAGTTTAGGTGTAGATGTGTGTAGCACACCTGTCTGTTGTAAAATAGATTATTGATTCTGGTTTGTAATTCATCTCTAGGTACTGCGGGACCTGAGGACTTGGATGCGGTACCAGATCCCCGTCATCAGCAGCCGCACGCAGGCAAGTGTACCTTGCCACCCTGTATTTCAGTTTACAGATACTTGTTGTTCTTTATGTACTTTGTGCACATATTTCTGTTGACGATCGATACTCCGTGTCCGGTTCACAACCGGGTGTTGACTTTCGACGCAACATCTTAGTATATTTGCTAGATGCTTCACAGCACCTCGATGCACGTACCTGAGTACATCGATACCACAGGACACACTTATACACCGTGATCGTGCCAGATTCCTGTTTTCTGATACTGACATCATGATCAGAGACTGGAACGACCTTAGGGTCGCGTCTGTTGAGTTAATTCTGTGTATCGAGACTGTAGTTAGAGGTTCAGGTTCAACGTACAATCGTTGACCGCTTGGGAAGGGGAAGACTGTTACTAGACGTTTGGGCTACTCTGTACGCGCTTATATATGTATATTTAGTGATCATGTATTATAGTGTAGTGGTAACACCCGTGTGTCTCTGTGCTCGGAGCTACGGTACGACCCGTGTGTCTCTGTGTTCGGAGCTACAATTTTATTTTGGACAGCCCACGCGTCGAATATTGTCTTTAAACTGTGTCACACTAGTTTGGTTATGTTAGAGTACCCTGTCGTGCACTTGTACTTTCTGTTTACTTGGCATTGTTATATTTCTGTACCTTGTTACGTCCCTCTGAGGATCTGGTTCCCTTTCAGGTGTAGGCTACGAGGATTACCCGGAGGAGTACGGACCGGGCAACTATCCAGCAGCTGTACTCACTGCCGAGGACGAGGTCATTCCTGAGGACTTCGCCTGATCGCTGGTAGTGACTCTTTCCTTGGGACGGTATCATTACCTAGTTACCTGCTGCCGTCCCAAGTTATCTTATTGCTTACTTTCATTCCAGTATATTTTTACTAGCGGATTTGTCCCCGTGTGACTACTCTAGTATTTGTACTTGATACTTATTTGGATATTTCTTTCCTGCATATTAGTCGTTGTATTTACTTCTATTGTGCTATTATATTGCTGCCTGTGGATGAGATTTAGATTGAGTATACTTGTGTTATGTGTTGGGTTATTTATTGTACTTCATAGCTTAAGTGTACTCCGACGGGCCCATTAGATTGAAAAGCCTGTCGAAGTACACTGCTGGCCATTGCCACGTATCTCGGTTCCTTACCCATGGAACCGGGGCGTGACACTGACTTCTCCCCCGCTGGAGAAGCAGCTCCTCCTTGTTCTCCACCTCCCTCTACCCGACCCCGCCTCGCCCTTCGGCCATTATCCTCCATTCGCTGCCGCCCCGGGCAACCGAGCCACCACACGCCGCCCGACTCCACTCCCTGAGCTCTGCCAGCCACCTCCACGAGCAGCCACCCCGGACACAGCAGTCTCCCCTCTTCCAGCCCTCGTCGACTCCCAGCCGCCTCGTCGTGCCCTGCCCGGACGCCCCACTGACCGACGAGCTCCGCCTGAGCGCCTCCGGCGAAGCCCCGACGAGTCTCCACTGGACTCAAACTGGACACAGCAACATTTCAGAGCCCGGACACAGCCCGGACACGATCAGCATCGTGTCGCATCTCTTCACGGACACGAAGAAAATTTATTCTACGGAGCCCTGTTCACGTAACCTATTCTCTCTCCTAGTGGTTCTGTTTTCTGTTCCATCAGTTGTGACACGTAGGCTATGTAACCCTCTCGATGCCCGTGCAACCCGTTCGATGCATCGCGTCCTGTGGCGATCGCGAACCGCGACCCAAAAACAGGAAAAATAATACCCCATTTTACCCAGGAACTGAGTACGCTCCGCCAAACGGGACGACTTGGTCGCACGCGGTTTTCACTGAAACGTGCGCGCCGTTGATACGGACGTGCGGGATTTCGCAGAAGTTGATTTGGATGTGCGTGCACACCGGAATCAACACGTATCCGCCGACAACGTCCCGTATCCGCCTGTTCTGGAATATGCTGTAACTTTGTGTACACACGTCGGATCAAAACAAAACTTGTGCCATCGGACTCGTAGCAATACGCTGGTCCTGTGACCCAAGTTGGGTTCGATTCTGAGAACGTTGACAAATTCCCGTATCGTGGGCCCTATGGCTCCACTTGACGGACGATTTTGTGACCGGCTCATCGAAATCAAATTCTAGAAGTTCTGTTGGGTTCGTATCATCGTTCTGGAATTGTTAACACTAAGTTTAACGAATTTGGAGACCATTGGTTCTGATATATTTTTCGGTGCAAAGCGGCCCACATGTGGACCCCGCTTTGACCAGAAAATGTGATCTTAGCCCTTGTTTCCAAATTGGACTTAAGGACAGGCATTTTTAGCTATTTGATATTTTTTGAGACTTTTAGTGATGTTTATTTCAGTATCCGGAGACGTTCATTCTGAGGCCATAGTTTCTGACTTTTGGTATTTGACATCTGGACGTTATATTTTTGCAGCTCTCTTGCCAGGCAAGTATACCTTGCCTTGTTGTACTGTTTAAATCCAGTTATTTTAGTTACATGTTTATTTATTTAAATATTATATAAATGTGCGCGTCCGAGAAAACTCGGGTGCAGTCAACAAAGGCGTTGACATTAGGACTTGTGTCTGACCTAGTGTCTAGTCGACCCACCTAAAGTTGTAAAGTTATTGGTATGACTCCCCAGGCCTTGACACGTATCATTACACGTCACAGAGTGAGTTCATGTAGGGACGCGTATCTCATGTGCGACTGGCTATCAGTATGAGCAACACATGTAACGGTATGTAGCTTAGTTGTTTATTTTATTGAGACTTGCATCATAGTAGGAGGTGTCCACGTCGTTTTCACGACTTGTACATCTATATTGGGCAGGGAAGATACTAGTAGACGTATGGGACACCCCCTCCTTGTATGTTATACCTTCGTACCATGCTCTTCGGAGATGGACAATTGCAGAGTGCCCATGTGTCTGGGGGCATATGACACATATACTAGCCAGTCATGACGATTGGTGAATTACGTCAGCATATATCTAGCCTACACTTTTCCATGCGTACTACAAGGTCTTTAAATTGCATTCACTTAGATGGTTAGCACACCCCCTTCATTTACTCAATATTTACTTTATGGCATGCTTCTATGTATCTTGTTATGTCCCTCTGAGGACCTGGTCCCTTTCCAGGTGTAGATGTTCATGAGTATTCGCAGGAGCGCAGATCCGGACATGTTACGTATATTTCGAGGAGGTCTTCTCTTTGAGCCTCATGATTGTCAAATGCTGTTCATATATGGTGTGTATCTGGTTCATTTTATATTCTATTTCGGCAGTAGATTTGTTTCCATCCGACTGTCATTCTTTAGATACTTATTACTGAGATCTAGTTACATGGTTATTTGGTTATTCATATTTGATTTCTGTGGATGAGATTTAGATTATACCCTGTGATTTGTGATAGTTTTAGCACTTGTGAATTATTGTTCATTATACAGCGTACGCTTATATTATGGTTTTCATATATTGGAGTTGCCATATATACAGGCGGCTGGCATGCTTACGTGTCCTAGTCCTACATATTTTGGGACTGGGGCGTGACAATGTGCATCTTAGAGTTTATCTAATAGTGTCTCATGCATTTGCATCGATCGAATAATGGCTATTAGTGCAGAGATGAACCTTGGTCATGGCTGCTATTTTGAGCGTATTTTAGTGAAGAGCAACCATAAGTCACAGCTGCTAATAGCATCAGATAAGGAGTCATTAGTTAGATGGATATAACCGCTATTGATCATGAGTTTCTCGGGGACCGACATCTTATAGTTAGTTCATCTTGTTTGCTTGATTGAAAGATAGTCCACTAAATGCTGCATTGTCCCTAGAGTCTTTGAGTATAGCTCACGAGACACGTTGTGCACACCCTGATTGGTACACCGTGCTTGAACTGTTTGCCTTATATGCTTGGTTGTATTGAACTAAATTCTGATTTCATAGATATTTCCAAAAGAAGTAATATGACTCTGTGCCTGCACTGCATTTAACGAACCTAGATAAAACTAGAAAGATCACTAGTAACGTAATATTTTATTACATAATTAATGTGTGTTGGTTTTAATGAATGTTGCTTCCGTTCGTTGATTTTAGACTCACCAGTACTTTCTCCAAAGTGCTGACCCACTAACAGTTTTCTTGTTCGCAGGTACTGGATTGTCCGAGAAAGCAATTATCGTGCCTCAAGCCCAGGACCAGAAAATACGGTTTCGATGCCTTGAATCGTATCAATTATTTTGAGCTACTTTTTTTTATAGAGGGACATAATGTATGGAATGATGCCATTGTATTCAGAGAACCTCGTGCCTTGATCTGCCTTGATCTTTGTTCCGTATACTCAGATGGATTATTGTTTGCAACACTATCCTTCCGCTGCATACTCGATCGATTCGACGATAGCCACAACTTTAACGATGTTGCCTTGTGTGAGAGCAACCCCAGGCTCGCATGGTATCACGTTCGGATGGAAAAGATCGACCCGCGGGTGTGCTGGCGCGGTGATCCGTGCCCAGAGGGGATGGTCGATTCCTGGGGGAGATCAGGGCATGACACGTGCGGCCCAACCCACCCCTCCGCCCGCGTGTCCCTGCCCTCCTCGCGCATCCCCCGTCGGGCCCTCCCCGACGATACTACCCCACCTCCTCGCCACAGCTACCCTTTCCCGTGGGTCCCCGCCCTCCCCCGAGCGCACCCCCCCTCCCGCCACCCGCACTCCTGCTCCCTACACGTCCTAGCCCTCCGTACGCCCCCGTCGGGCCCTCCCCGACAACACCTCCCTCATCGCTATACCTCCCCTACGCGTCCCTGCCCTCCCCCGAGCGACAACCCCTCTTCGCCATGCCCCGCGCGTCCCCTTCCTCCCCCGAGCGATACCCCCTCCTCACCACACCCCTCACGTCCCAACACTACTCGCGGCCCCCTCCGCGCGCCCTCGTCCTCCTTGAGCGCCCCCTCCCATCTCCGTCGTGTCCCACCGACGACGGTTGTGGCTGCTCACTGCTGCTGTTGTTGTGCTGTGCCCCCCCATCCAGCTGCCAGCGCCGGAGAGAGAAGAGGGGCTGCTGGAGGAGGAAGGAGAAAGGGGAGTGCATTTATGTCATTTTACTTTTTAGTTAATACTGTTAAGACAAAAATGGAAGGAGGGTATTAAGTTGATGCCTATAAAATTTGAGAGTATCAAGTTAAACATTTGGAATTGTTGAGTGTATCAAGTTGTAATTTAGCCTTATTTTAAATTGCTACATAGATCGAGGACTAGTCTTATCCAAGATTAGATTTTATTTTAAATTGATACATAAATCCAGGACTAGTATTATCACGAGGAATATTTATGAAAAAATCTTATCACAAAAAAAATAAAAATAAAAATCTTATCATATTTATTGTCCAATATCAAATATAAGAAAAGTACATATTTGTTATCATATTTGATAAGATTTTCTATAACCCTCGCACTAAAATATTACGATTTTAGTTATTGAAATTTTGATTTTGTATCTTTGAAAATTAAAAGATTTCGTCATCATGAATTTTGAGTTGATTTTTCTATTTGAAATATTGGATAACAGCATCTAAAATATAGCAACAATAATAATATTTAAAATCAGAAGAAGAAAAAACTAGATGGTGTCCCTCGGAATATAATAACAACATCCTAGAGTTGGATTGAGTATTCCTACATATAATAGGAATACCTCAATATATTTGGATTGGGTATTCCTACATATAATAGGAATATGTCAATGTATTTATATTTGGATTGGATATTCCTACATATAATATGAATATATCAACGGATTTGGATTTGGATTGGGTATTCCTATATGTAATAGGAATACTAGTTGTGGGTTTGAGGCTATATATAATAGGTGTCTCCTAGCCCTATCTCATATCTCAAAAAAAATATTGCAAAAGGAGGCAAGAGTGCTTTTACAAAATTGGAAGGAGAGAGGAAGAGATTGAATGCTATTTCGAAGAGGAGATCTGTTTCATGTAAAAAAAATGTCTTCATCTCTGTTTTTCGTTTGTTTGTGATCTATTTTCTATTCCAAAGATTTGTGGTGATTCGTTTGGATCAATAAAAAGTTTGTAAGGATTCGGTGTATTTCTTATTCCATTAGTAGTGGCTTTTCAGGGTTGGACTCTGATCGTCCCGTAATTTTTCTATTTGTATTTTCTACGTAAAAATCTCTGTGTCTGCGATTTGTGTTTGGCATCTTTTGCTCGATTTTCTCACAGGTACTCTCTGGTTTGAGGAACGATTTCTGCGCTTTCGTTCCCAATAAAGTGGTACCAGAGCCAGGTTCTGGAGTTCAGAGAGGTCAGGAGTTGACAGGCAAACCATGGATGAAAGATGGACGTGAAGCTGGTGCGCAGGGTAAACCTGAACGGTACCAACTATCATTATTGGCGGAGTAAAATGAAGTATTTATTGTTCGTCAAGAAGCTACATCTTCCAGTATTTGCGTCCGAGAAGCCCAGTGACAAATCCAAAGAGGACTAGAAGTTTAAGCATATATAGGTGTGTGGATATATCAGGTAGTTCGTTGACGAGAACGTGTACAATCACGTTGCCAATATTGAGCACGCGAAGACGCTGTGGGATAAGTTAGAATATTTATATGCGAAGAAGACCGGGGTAAACTGTAATCCTCCTGATTTTCAAAGAATTTTAAATTGGATTTTCTGGAATTTTCTGGAATTTTTTTTCGAAAATTTTCTGTAATTAAATTCAGGTTCTTTAATTATTAAAGGATTTTTAATTATTATGAAATAGTAATAAAATATTATGAAAATAATATTTTATAGTGTAAAACAGAAAACCAGACATAGGGTAATTTTTCGGGAATTTATTGGACCCCGGAAGAATTTTTAAAGCTTTAAAAACCATTGTTTTATTTAAATTAATTAAACCCTAGTGAACCAACCCAAACCCAGAGTCAGAACTGGACCGGACCGGCCGGTCTGATTGAACCGAACCCAGCCCAACCCCTTAGCGGATCAGATCCGGGTCAGACCCGACCCACTAAGCCCGACCCGACCCGAACCTCATTTTCCCCAACCGACGAACCCGCCGCCGCCGCCTGTGTCGATTCTCCTCCCCTCCGGCCGCCCGTTACGCCCCGACTGGCCTTCCGAACGCCCGGCTCCTCCTCTCCCCTCCCCGTAATCGGCGTCAGCCGACTGGCCACCTCCTCCTCCTCTCTATATAAATCCCCCAGTCGGCCATCTCTCCTCTCCCCTCCGCCGACGCTCACGTTCCCGTCGAACCCGCTGCCACCCACTTCTTCTCTGACCACCCGACGCCGCCCTCGACGACCGGCCTCACCGTCAGACCCCGGCCGTCCACCTCCAGAGGAACCTGACCCCAGTCGCCTCTCTCCTCGCGGACCCGCGCCGGCCCCTCTTCAGTCGTCGACTCCTCCGGCCGGCATTGACAGCACCGGCGCCACCTCCGCCCGCACCCAGGCCGACTACGGCGAGTCCCGACCAGCTCAGGCGAGCCTCCAGCAGCAAGCCCTAACCCGGACACTGGTCGGACACAGATTCTCAGCCGCGGACACAGGAGCAGTAAACCCTAGGGTAGGACACGAGGACACGATTTGAACTCGGTTCTTCGGACCACTTCAGGTATTCATAACTTTTTGCTCGTAGCTCGGAATTCGATTCCGTAAATTGTATCGTGTAGCCTGTATGCTCCTCTCGATGCCCGGACAAACCGCTCGAGGCATCGCGTCCTGTGGTGATCGTACACCGCGATCCAAAAACAGGAAAAACCAGACCCTGTTTCACCCCGGTATCGAGTACGCCCCGCCAAACGGGACGACTTGGTCGCGTGCGGTCTTCACAGATACGTGCGCGTCGTTGATACGGACGTGCGAGATTTCGCAAAAGCTGATTCGGATGTGCGTGCACACCGGAATCAGTGCGTATCCGCATACATCGCCCCGTATCCGACTTTTCTGTTTCTCGTTGTAACTTAGTGTACACCGGAATCAGTGCGTATTTCACTGTATTATGGCTCGTATTCTTCTGTACCTTGTTACGTCCCTCTGAGGACCTGGTTTTGTTCTCCAGTTATAGCAGACGAGATCTACCCTGAGGTGTACGGAACAGGGGCACTACTTGGAGCAGTACCTGAACCTGACGACGAGGTGATCGCTGAGGACTTCTCCTGAACAACTGCTTATTCCATGCTCATTGTTTATGGCTAATAAACTCTTTAAATTCCTGTTGAATTGAACTCTTGTAAACAGACTTAATATCGGATTGTTTTCTGATTTTATTTATTTTGACTGTTGTTGTTTAATAATTCTTTTGCTTATGTTGCTTTCTTATATCTGTGGATGAGAATAGTAAAACCCTGTTTGATATAATACAGCTTAAGTATGCCCGATGGATCCATTAAATTGGGTTTGTCCGTCGGTGCATGCTGCTGGCCATTGCCACGTGTCCAGTCCCTCGGTATTTTGGGACTGGGGCGTGACATAGTTTTTGTGGTGGCCCATGCAGGTCAACGACTAAATTGTTCGGTTTCAACTTAGGGACCGAACAGGCCTGCAATAAGATAGGATAAATTTTTTTAGGATCTCATCCACTTGCTTGAAAACGTTTTTGATATCTGTATCGTATTCGAACTAAATTTTGACTTGCATCTTGCCTTGACTCCTGTGCGCCTCTTATAGTTATTGTTGATGCAGAGTAATGGATTCACGAGAAAACGACGGAACTCCAGCAAGAACACCAATAGGTGATGCAGCCACCTACGGAGAAGACGATGTGACGCTATTGAGTGGAGATCCCTCTACTCACCGAAGCAGACAAGCAGATCCGCAATCTTCTCGATTTCGGCGTGATGATATTCCACCTCTGCCCCAGTTCACTCCACAGATGCCTGTCTTTCCACCAGGCCAAGCAATGGACGGACAGCAGATATTCCAGATATTCTACGCAATGATGCAAGCTCAGCAACAGATCCAAACTGAGGCCCAACGTCGCGAGGCTGAGTACTTGAGGAACAGTCTAGTAAGTGCACTGGAGCAGGCCAACCTACCAGCTAGACGGCAACCGACGGGCTCTATCACTGATTTCTGCCAACTGAAGCCCCGTACTTTCTCTGGCAAGAAGGGACCAACAGAAGTGCATGAATGGCTCACCAATATACGACATCAATTAGAAGCAGCTGAGCTTCCCCAGGAACGCTGGATGACTGCCGTCAGAATGCAATTGACGAACAATGCTCATCACTGGTGGCTGTCCGAGGAGACCCAACTTGGACCAGACCGAGTTACTTGGGAAGAGTTCTCCAGACTCTTCCAGGAGATGTACATACCGGCTATCGCTCGATCAGAACTGAGGGACAAATTCAATCGTCTCACTCAGGAAGCTATGACGGTGGAGGAGTACAACGCTGAGTTCATTCGTCTGAGTCGCTTCGCTCCTACCTTGATCCCTACAGAAGAAGAGAAGGCCGAGAAGTTTTTCGACGGACTCAACATCGAACTGCAGAAACTGATTGGATCTGTCGCACCAACTTCGTACACGGACGTCCTTGCTGCAGCTCGACGCATGGAGCGCGTCACCAGGAGAGAAACCAGTCTGAAGAGGCCTTTCCATATCAGTACCAGCCAGAGCAAACAATGGAGAAGCTGCCAAGAAACCTCATCTACATCAAGCACCACAGGGATCTGTATCCAAAACCCTGACTCTTCCTACTAGTTACTACTGCGGCAAGATAGGCCATGTTGAGAAGGAGTGTAGACGTAAACACGGACTGTGCTTAGGTTGCGGATCCAGACAGCATGCAGTGAAGGACTGCCCTGAGCGTAGAGAAGCACCAAGAGCGAACCAACAAGCTCTACCAGCACCAGGAGGACATCAACCAAGGCCACCCTTGGCACATCAAGCAGTACCCTACCAGCAAGCCCAGCAGCAACAGAGAGCACCACCTCAAGAACGCGGCCAAGTTTTCGCGATGACTGTGGGAGACGTGCAGAACCGTGGCGTAGCTAATGCGAGTAAGTCTTTATAGTTGTTCCGTTTCTAGCATTGCTCTAGTTGTGCCTGCTGGTTCGTGACCCCAGACTTGACCTGATAACTTTAACCTGTTAATAATTAATAACTTCGTATTAATCTAGTAATTTTGAACTTGATAATAACCTAAAATTGTTAACCTAATATATTTTGAAAGATAACCTGGTTTTATAAAAGCAGTAATTTTCTGGAATTCCCACATTTGGGAAATTGCATAACTTCTACTTAGGGAAATGATTTTTCCTATGTGTTCAAGCCCTGAACCTTGATTTTCTTTATTGTGATTCAAATAAAATTTGTAACCGTGTCATCTCTGTTGACCGGTTATTCTTTGATTGCGAGGACGCAATCCTCTTAAGGGGGGTATATTGTAATCCTCCTGATTTTCAAAGAATTTTAAATTGGATTTTCTGGAATTTTTTGGAATTTTTTTCCGGAATTTTTTTGTAATTAAATTCAGGTTCTTTAATTATTAAAGGATTTTTAATTATTATCAAATAGTATTAAAATATTATGAAAATAATATTTTATAGTGTAAAACAGAAAACCAGACATAGGATAATTTTTCGGAAATTTATTGGACCCCGGAAGAATTTTTAAAGCTTTAAAAACCATTGTTTTATTTAAATTAATTAAACCCTAGTGAACCAACCCAAACCCAGAGTCAGAACCGGACCGGACCGGCCGGTCTGATTGAACCGAACCCAGCCCAACCCCTTAGCGGGTCGGATCCGGGTCAGACCCGACCCGCTAAGCCCGACCCGACCCGAACCGAACCTCATTTTCCCCAACCGACGAACCCGCCGCCGCCGCCTGTGTCGATTCCCCTCCCCTCCGGCCGCCCGTTACGCCGCCGACTGGCCTTCCGAACGCCCGGCTCCTCCTCTCCCCTCCCCGTAACCGGCGTCGGCCGACTGGCCACCTCCTCCTCCTCTCTATATAAATCCCCCAGTCGGCCATCTCTCCTCTCCCCTCCGCCGACGCTCACGTTCCCGTCGAACCCGCTGTCACCCACTTCTTCTCCGACCACCCGACGCCGCCCTCGACGACCGACCTCACCGTCAGACCCCGGCCGCCCACCTCCAGAGGAACCTGACCCCAGTCACCTCTCTCCTCGCGGACCCGCGCCGGGCCCTCTTCAGTCGTCGACTCCTCCGGCCGGCATTGACAGCACCGGCGCCACCTCCGCCCGCACCCAGGCCGACTACGGCGAGTCCCGACCAGCTCAGGCGAGCCTCCAGCAGCAAGCCCTAACCCGGACACTGGTCGGACACAGATTCTCAGCCGCGGACACAGGAGCAGTAAACCCTAGGGTAGGACACGAGGACACGATTTGAACTCGGTTCTTTGGACCACTTCAGGTATTCATAACTTTTTGCTCGTAGCTCGGAATTTGATTCCGTAAATTGTATCACGTAGCCTGTATGCTCCTCTCGATGCCCGGACAAACCGCTCGGGGCATCGCGTCCTGTGGTGATCGCACACAGCGATCCAAAAACAGGAAAAACTAGACCCTGTTTTATCCCGGTATCGAGTACGCCCCGCCAAACGGGACAACTTGGTCGCGTGCGGTCTTCACATATACGTGCGCGTCGTTGGTACGGACGTGCGGGATTTCGCAGAAGCTGATTCGGATGTGCGTGCACACCGGAATCAGTGCGTATCCGCGGACATCGCTCCGTATCCGACTTTTCTGTTTCTCGTTGTAACTTAGTGTACACACGTCGGATCGAGACGAAACTTGCGCCATTGGACTCGTAGCAATACGTTGGTCCTGTGAGCCAAGTTTGGTTCGATTCTGAGAACGTTGACAAAATCGCATGTCGTGGGCCCCACAGGTTCCACCCGACGGACGATTTTGAGAACGGCTCATCGGAATCCAATTCTGGAAGTTCTATTGGGTTCGTATCATCGTTCCTGACCTGTTGACGCTAAGTTGGACTATTTTTGAGACCTTTGACCCTGACGCATTTTTCGGTGCAAAGCGGCCCACATTTGGACCCCGCCTTGACCCAAAAATGATGTTTTTGCCCTTGTCTCCAAATTGAACTCAAGGACAGGCGTTCCTAGCTGATTGATATATTCTGGACCTGATGGTGATGTCTATTTCAGCAACCGGAGTACTGCCTGGAAATCCAGCCGAAGCTCGAGCTATAATTGAAACAGGAAACCCAGGCAAGTGTACCTTGCCATAAATGCAGTTATTGATTCATTTTGATTCTCTTGCCTTAAATTTTATGACTGTTGTACTTGCCCTATCCAGTAGTTTATACCCAGGACACTTGACACAAAGCATGATATAGAATCTTTTTGATTATTCAAGAAGGATCTGTAAAGGTTATAGATTTCATGACTTGAGCTTTACATTTTATCCTGACTAGTTACATTAGTTTAATCTTGCGTAACATGAACATTGAGATCTGTGATGTGAGATTACATTGGGTGGGGAGAGTATTACCATATCAAGGCTGAATATATATTATATACTGTTATCTGGAAGTGTCCTAGTCTCTGACACAGAGCTTTGGCACCTGTACTGGCCCTTCGAGAAAAACACTGCTATGGTTTCTTGTCACTGATCCTGTAGTAGTCTCAGCCTGAAGTATGATTAATAACTCTTAACTTGCATGATCACTTAGCTAGTTTAATTATTTATCCAGATTTGTTTGATAGCAACATCGACATGCCACTGTCTTAGACTTATTAATTTCTGATACTACTCTTGAGTTTAACATCTTGGTTGACTTGCATGTTCATTCACTGTATTATGGCTCGTATTCTTCTGTACCTTGTTACGTCCCTCTGAGGACCTGGTTTTGTTCTCCAGTTATAGCAGACGAGATCTACCCTGAGGTGTACGGAACAGGGGCACTACTTGGAGCAGTACCTGAACCTGACGACGAGGTGATCGCTGAGGACTTCTCCTGAACAACTGCTTATTCCATGCTCATTGTTTATGGCTAATAAACTCTTTAAATTCCTGTTGAATTGAACTCTTGTAAACAGACTTAATATCGGATTATTTTCCGATTTTATTTATTTTGACTGTTGTTGTTTAATAATTCTTTTGCTTATGTTGCTTTCTTATATCTGTGGATGAGAATAGTAAAACCCTATTTGATGTAATACAGCTTAAGTATGCCCGATGGATCCATTAAATTGGGTTTGTCCGTCGGTGTATGCTGCTGGCCATTGCCACGTGTCCAGTCCCTCGGTATTTTGGGACTGGGGCGTGACATAAACAAGCTATTACTGATTCGAACGATGATGGGTCTGCGGTACAAAGATGGTGCGTCTATTACAGATCACTTGAGTGAGTTCCAGGGGGTGGTTGACCAGCTATCCTCGATGGGAGTCAAGTTCGATGACGAGGTTCAGGGACTATGGCTGCTGTGTATATTACCAGACTCATGGAAAACCGTACGAATGTCTATGATCTCTTATGCTCCAGAAGGCATGGTCAGTTTAGAGTTTTTCAAGAGCGGGGTACTGAATGAAGAGATACAAAGACGTTCTGAGGGCACTTCGTCCATATCCCACTCAGAGACGCTAGTTTCAGAGAGCCGCGAAAGAAGCAAGAGCAGGGGTCCAGGTAGTGGCAGAGACAAGAGCAGGAGCAAATTCAAGGGTCAGTACGAGGACTCGAAGTGTTACCATTATGGCAAGAAAGGCCACATCAAGCGAAACTGTTTTATTTGGAAGAGAGAGAAGAAGGGCGACAAGGGGAAGCAAAGTGAGAACAATACAGCGGCGTCCTCGGCACATGAAGACGACGTGATTATTATAGGTGATGAGGTAGTTATGAACCTCGTTGCGATAAAAACTCTTAGCTTGTGGACTCAGGTGCATCAGCACACGTATCTCACAACATGGAACTTTTTTCTACTTACATAACATGCGACTGTGGAGTGTTGAAGATGGGTAACGAAGATGTGTCAAAAGTTGTTGTTGTTGTTGTTGAAGATATACATTTGAGGACAAAGACGAGTGCATATCTTGTTCTCAAAGATGTCCGTCATGTCCCTGATATCTATTTCAACCTGGTGTCGGTTGAAAGGTTGGATGAAGAGGATTTCTTTAAAATCTTCAAAAAGGTCAGTGGAAGCTTTCCAGAGGTTCGATGGTAATTGCCAGATGAAGCAAGAAGTCTGGACTCTATTATATGGAAGACGCGTATATAGGGCACATGAGGTGAACGCAGCTACTGATGCGTCTACTAAGTAGTGGCACATGAAGCTTAGCCATATCAGCGAGAAGAGGATAAGCTACTTGGTGAACAGAAAGGTAATTCCAGGGCTAAAGTCTACAGAACTGTAGAGATGTACGCACTGTGGCGAGTAAGTAAAGTAGGATATCTTTCTAAAGTCACCCAAGTTCAAGGAAGTCGACGTTGCTTGAGTTGATTCACTCAGATGTCTGCGGACCTATGAAGATAAAGTCCATTGGTGGTGCTTCATATTTTATGACTTTTATTGATGATTGTTCCAGGAAGGTTTGGGTCTATGCCTTAAAGACCAAGAATTATGTGCTGCCAACTTTCAAAGGATTTCAGGCCTCTGTTGAAAGAGAGATGGGCAAGAAGCTACTATACGTTCGGTCCGACAACGGTGGCGAGTACATTGGTCCCTTTGATTCTTATTGCAGAGAGCAATGGATACGACACCAGAAGACTCCGTTGAAGATACCTCAGCTCAATGGTGTAGCGGAGCGAAAGAACAGGACGCTGATGGAGAGGGTACAGTATTTGCTATCATAAGCAAACTTATCGGGCAGCTATTGGGGTGTGGCACTTTATACAGCTGCTTATGTTATTAATTTATCTCCTAGTGCTCCTTTGTAGGGTGATATGTCTGACAAAGTATTGTACGGCAAAGAGCCTTCATACAATCATCTGCGAGTGTTTGGTTGTAAGGCCTTTGTGCATGTACCGAAGGATGAAAGATCCAAACTTGAGCCGAAGACGAGGCGGTACGTCTTTGTCGGCTACGGTCGGGATGAGTTTGGCTATAGACTCTACGATCTAGTAAAAAGAAATCTCTACAAAACAAGGGACGTAATTTTCGTCGAGGATCAGACCATGAACAATACTTAGGATTTTGAGATTCCTTATGAGGCAGAGGAATTGCCTGAGTTGGAGTCATTTTACTTCGAGCTATTTTCAGAGGACATCGCAGAGGATCCAGTTATGGAGGAGCCAGTACATGGAGTTGTTCACAACCTTGATCATCATCCTGCTGATGGTGGTCAGGATGACCCTCAGGAGGATGAGCATATGGAGAAGGTAGTTCCTGAAGGTGAGGAGGCTGTTGATATACAGCTAGCACCAGTGGTTCCGTTGAGGAGGAGCGATAGAGAGCGTCGACCATCTACGAGATACTCACCGGGTGAGTATGTGCTACTGACTGACGAGAGAGATCCTAAATTTTTTGCATAGGCTATGGAAGACGAACACAAATAGGAGTGGATAGAGGCTATGCAGGAGGATATGAGTTCCTTAAATGCTAATTCTACTTATGAACTGGTACGGTTGTCAAAGGGCAAGAAGGCTTTGAAAAATCGATGGGTATTCAGAGTGAAGCAGACAGATGATTCTACTCACCCTCGATACAAAGCGAGGCTGGTAGTTAAAGGCTACGGTCAGCGGAAGGTCATATATTATGATGAGATCTTTTCGCCAGTCGTTAAGCAGTCGTCTATTCGGATGGTGCTAGAATTGGCAGCCAGTTTTGACTTGGAGGTTGAGCAGATGGACGTGAAGACAACATTCCTCCACGGTGATCTTGAGGACGAGTTGTACATGGAGAATCCATAGGAATTCTGTGGGAAGGAAAAGTCACACTTGGTCAGCCGGTTGAGGAAGAGCTTGTATGGTCTAAAGCAGCTCAGAGGCAGTGGTACAGGAAGTTTGATTCATTTATAGGGGAGCATGGTTATGCACGAACGACGCTTGTATAGTCTAAAGCGAAGACTATTCTTGGGATAAAGATCAGCCGAGAGAGAGAGAAAGAGTCCAAGCTTCTAGACTTGTCCCAAAAGAAGTACATTCACTGGGTACTTCGAAGAAAGTGAGTAACCCCCTTGCAGCTCACTTTAAGTTCTGAGGAGCAGTTTCCATCTACCGAGGACGATAAGAAATATATGGAGCGGGTTCCATATGCCTCAGCTGTGGGGAGTCTCATGTATGCTATAGGGTATACGAGGCCAGAGTGCAATTCACCTTATGAATAATCAGACATTATATAGCCGGGCCAAGCACATTGATATCCGGTATCATTGGATACGGGATATGGTTGTAAAGAAGCAAGCGACACTTGAGAAGGTTCATACAGATGACAACGGAGCAGAAATGTTGACAAAAAGTATTCCAAGAAAAAAGTTTGAGTACTACAGGCGGATCGTCGGGATGACGACCCCTTTCACATAGTTATGAAGGGAGAGATTTATTGGAGTGGGTGGGGTTCCCAACCTGTGAGAAAAATACCCCAAAGTTGGATTGAGTATTCCTACATATAATAGGAGCACCTCAATATATTTGGATTGTGTATTCCTACATATAATAGGAATATATCAATGGATTTGGATTGGGTATTCCTATATATAATATGAATACTAGTTGTGGGATTGTGGCTATAGCTGGTCCAGTGACCCAAGTTTGGTTCGATTTTGAGAACATTGATGAAACACCATTTCGTAGGCCCCGCAGTTCTATTTAACGGGCGATTTCGTGATCGGCTCATCGGAATCTAGTTCTGGACGTTCCCTTGGATTCGTATCATCATTATAGACTTGTAAACACTAAGTTTGACAAATTTGGAGAACTTTTTATCTGGTACATTTTTTGGTGCAAAGTGGATCACATATGGACCCCGCTTTGACCAGAAACTGTCAATTCTGCCCCTGTGTCCAAATTGGACTTATGGATAGTCAATCCTGGCTATTTTAAGTTTTTTGAGAGAAATAGTGATGTTTGTTTCAGCATCGGGAGGCGTACCTGAAGATTCCACTTATATCGGAGCAACTGACGGAGCTCAGAACACAGACAAGTGTACCTTACCAACTTGCAGTAGATCCTGTAACTTTATTGTTTGAGTTCTTTCTATATATATATATATATATTCTATGATGTACCTATTCAACCTAGGACGATGAGACGTTGCTTAACGTCCGAACAAGATTCGGATATCGACGCCGTACGTGGAGTCGTGTAACGTCACTTAGAGAGTTGATACTACGATCCTATATATTTTTACGTGCTTGCTTTACCAAGTACGTCATATCATAGGACACTTGACACTATTTATATGACATAATCTTTTCTAAGTTGTTCATGGTGATTTTATATAGGTTTACAGGATTCTTGATATAAGACTTGCATACATAGATATCATTATGACTCGTTATACTAGCTAGAGGTCATGATCTTGCGTTTTATGGACATGAGACGTGAGGTTACATTGGATGGAGAGACACACACAAGCTACAGGCTGATTATATATATATATACTTATGTTACTGGAGAGTGCCTTAGTCTTTGTACCAGAGCTCTGGCACATGTATTTGGCCCTTCGGGATATTACTGCTACCGGCTCCCCGACATAGATCTTGTAGTGGTTTCAGCCTGAGTACTAGTGATGCTCTCAAATTATATTTCACATAGCTGGTTACATAGCTTGCCCTGAGGATCTATTTTATTTACTGTAATTTATTTGGTTTGAGTGTTTATTGTACCTTGCTATGTCCCCTGAGGACCTGAATCTGGATTATGTCCCTGTAGAAGCATGAAAAATACGCTGGCAAAAGCTACGCGGCGTATTGATACAGAGCAGCGCAAGCAAAGGCCTTCAGTGCCATCAGGCGTAAGAGCTCAAGGGTGCAGCGCGTCCAAAACCGCTTCGACGTAGACGGGACCCCCACCCCATCGCCTCCAGGGCGTAAAAACTCAGCCGCTCTCAAAGCAGCGTTAAAATAGCGTACGAGGAACGCTTTGTCTTCCCCGAAATGAACCTGTCAAGTCACGCAGTGAACCTGGCCTCTGACTCCTGATAAAAAGTGCTGCACGGCGACCCAGACGACGGCTGGAAACAGGCACAGACCCCTCGGGACGCACACCACAGTATGATGGCGGATCTCTGCATTTAATGCAGAGGATTGGGTTAAGATACCATCGAACCGTCGTTTACTAACGTTCCCTCAGCATAAACCGCTCTTTTGCGCACAGAGGGATACGCTGCATTGTTTTACACAGGCAGGCATAAGCCGGTTTACGCTCCGCAGTAGACAAACCGCCTGCCACGTCAAAAGCTGCACATCGTACGGGGCTTGAGGCACGTCTCTACGTCTAATTGCACAGAGCGGTGACAGGTTCAGTCAAGGCACGTCTCTGCAAACGGATGCACAGAAGGGCTGCAGACCTTCGAAACACGTCTTCGCATTTAATGCACAAGATGATGGCAAATCTCTGTAGAAGATTTGATTACATCTTCGAAAGCCGTGATTTCGGCTAAGACGTCCACGTCAGCACTCGGGCACGGTACGCAGCGGCTTCTACGCCCATTCAAGACCTGCGCCCCTTCGACTCTCAACGCCTCTTCGGCTCTCAACGCCCCTCCGGCTTCAACGCCTATCCGGCTTCAACGCCTATCCGGCTTTCAACGCCTCTTCGGCTCTCAAACGCCTCTCCGGCTTCAGCGCCTCTTCGGCTCTCAACGCCTCTCCGGCTTCAACGCCTCTCCGGCTTCAACGCCTCTCCGGCTTCAACGCCTATCCGACTTTCAACGCCTCTCCGGCCCCTACGCCTACCCGGCTCCTACGCCTACCCGGCTTCTACGCCTATCCGGCTTCTACGCCTATTCGGCTTCTATGCCTATCTGGTCTCTGTGCCAGGGTGACAGTCATTTGGCTTCTACGCCAACCGTTTTTACACACGGGATACCTACCTGCGTGGCTCTTACGCCGTGATCTTCGTAGCAATAGTACGCGTTGTGTTCCCTTAGTTGGACCCGCGTCATACGCTCATTCAAAAGATCATCCATACGCAGGCATTGGTTACTTTAACCGTTATGTAAAAGGGTGTTGTACTTCCCACTCCTCGGTTTTTACACTGACGGAATGGTCACTGTCACCAAAACTCTATAAATAGAGACCCCTATCAATGGGGAAAAGAAGCGGAAAAAGAATTATCATCCAGGAGAGAATTACCGTCCAAGGAGAGAGAGAGAGAGGAAGAGAGAGGGAAAGAGAGAGAGAGAGAGAGAGAGAGAGAGAGAGAGCCCGGAGAGCAGGCAAAGAGCAGGGATCGACGACCTTGGCCTCGTGCGTCCAACCTCTTCTGCAACCTTCGAAGCTGCTACCTGTCTTCTACGGCACTTCTTCAACATCGTGTGGTCCAAGGGCTAAAGTGATCGACCGCAGATCAGACACCTATAGCAATTTATACCCAGATTAAATAAATTGTACTCCCACATCCTCGCATAAGATTACATTGTACAAGTTTGTTTGTAAACAGAAGGGCGCGGGTTTCGCATAAACCCCGTCATTGAAAATACAATTTCATTCCTTTCGTTTAATACCACAAACAAGATGGCGACTCTGCTGGGGACATCTTTCTCTTCTGACGAGGAAGTAATTGCTCAACACGATATGGTATCCGTGGGAACCGTGAAGAAGACGCTGGTCGTTCATTTCGACCAGTCAGCCTACGAAGATATGCTTCGAGCCGGGGGTAGCTCTCGCCCTCTCTCCGTCCAGAACAACAGGAAGCTGCGCAATGTGTGGATGCCCAAGACATCCTCTACTATTCCTGTGGACTCTCCGATCTCTCCGGACTCTCCGATCTCTCCGGACTCTCCGATCTCTTCAGCCAACGAGATTGTAGCGACGCTCCCTCCGTGCCCCGCACGTAAAATTCAGTCTCCCGCTACGCGCGGTACAGACAAAACTTCGGGCGAGGCCTTAGCGCTAACCCCGAAGAATCCACTGCGCTTTACGCGTAGGAAACAGTCTCCCGCTACGCGCGGTAAAGACAAAACTTCAGGCGAAGCCTCAGCGCTAACCCAGAAGCCTTCACTGCACTTTACGCGTAAAAATCTGTCTCCCGCTCCGCGCGGTACAGACAGAACTTCCGATGGTGCCTCGGCGCCAAGACGGAAGAACAGATCTCGCTCCACGCGCAAGATATCATCTGACCTCTACGGTAAACCAGATGAGCGCTGTGATCTCCGTGAAGGAAAGCAAGCGACAGGCTACTTAACCTCTCGGCCTCCACGCCAGCGAAGGAACAGAATGCCTACCCTCCGGATCATGCGAGAAACCAATGGCCGACTAAGGGCCTCTCCGTTAACTCCTCCTGACCTACGCAAGTATCTAGTCCAGAAGCGTAAAGAGAGGGGACCTTCCAACATGTCTATTACGTCTCCTAGCGAGCATCATTGTAATAGCCACAAGGTTGTGATTAATTGCTGCTGTCCCAAAACAAAACGATCGGTCTTCGACCGATTGGGCTACTCTCTGTCTTTCCAGGGAGGGGAACCCGCGCATGCGCCTGTAAACATGGCCTCACACCTGCGTAGAGGAGGGTCGAGTTCAAGACAACATCCCTCCAAGCCCCCGAGCCGAAGGAGGTTCAGTGACACTGAAGCCGGAGTATTCCAGCACACTCGCGCAAAGTCACGACAGCCAGCTCCATCCTCTTCCGATTCCGACGCTGGGGGTCACCAAGAATCAGAAGCAGAAAGTGTAGAGTCGACTTCTACAGCGACCTATACTAATCCTTCAATGACGCCCAGGGAGATGGGAGCCTACGCCGTTGAAGATGAACGCGAGGAAGCTTCACCGTCAGGAGACGCGGAACAATGCCTCACCACGCTGGAAACATCTCTGCAACAAATGCAATCCATGATGGAAAACATGCACCAGATGATGCTAACTCAGCACGCAGCTACCATGGCTCAAGCATCGGTCCCGCCGACTCAGATACGTGTGGGGGTGGACTTACCACCATCCCACCCGAGCCAAGAGCCCGCGCTGGATCAAGAGTCAGAAGTTCCTCCGCTTCCTCACTCAGAGAATGCCTTACCTCCCGCTGGGGTTACGATACAACCAACCCCGCACCACTCCATGGCCCCGCTTCCGACTGAAAATCCGATGCAGGCAGTCCGGGAGTTGAAGGCCCAGTTTGACGCCTTGAAACACAAGGATCAGCTCAAGAAACTGGGAATCAACCAGCCCTACCCAGCTATCTGGGAGGAAATCCCCTACCACCAAGCAACGGTCGAGATAGCCATGACCTTCAAAGGATTCTTCCTGGAGCATGTACCTCGGTCTCAGAATCTGGAAGCCGATGCCCTAGCCAGTCTAGCCGCAGACTTAGCCACTCCTATAAGAAGGCAGGATTCAGTAATCCTTCTTAACAGAGACTTATTCTGTGCGAAGAACAACCTTCACATAGAACGCAGCCATGCTGTGAACACAGATCTCCCCGGAAAGGACTGGAGAAGTCACTTCATAGATTTCGTCGTATACGGAATCTTGCCGGAGGACCCCAAAGGAGCAGTGTCCATCAAGCGACGATCATTAGGCTTCTATTACGATGCATCTGCACAATGCCTATATCGCCGGACCTACGACGGATTACTGTTAAGATGTCTGTCTAACGACGAAGCACAGCAGATCATCCAGGAAGCTCACGACGGCGTATGCGGAGCCCACCAACCTGGTCCTAAGCTACAGGATCGCATCAGGAGAATGGGCTATTATTGGCCTACTATGATCACAGATGCGATACGGTATGCAAAACAATGCAGAGCCTGTCAGATTCACGCAGACTTCATACACCGACCATCTGAGCATCTGCATCCTACAGTTGCATCCTGGCCTTTCGAAGCATGGGGTATGGACGTCATTGGTCCCATTCACCCGTCTTCTTCTCGAGGTCATCAGTTCATACTGGCCATCACGGACTACTTCTCCAAATGGGCAGAGGCAATCCCTCTTGCTGAGGTAAAGGCGTATAATGTGATCAGCTTCATCAAGCATCACGTCATTCATCGCTTCGGGGTCCCCCGAAGGATAATCCATGACAACGGGCCCCAGTTCGTCAGCCAAGCGTTTCATCGATTTTGCGATAAAAATCGAATACACAATATCGCCTCTATGGCATACTATCCAGCTGCTAATGGTTTGGCGGAAGCTTTTAACAAAACCATTATCAAACTCTTGAAGAAGTTCGTCTCTTCAAACAAAAGAGATTGGAACGAAAAACTGGGCGAATGTCTCTGGGCATACCGCACAACGGTACAAACGCCGACAGGCTGCACCCCATTCTCATTGGTATACGGGAGCGAGGCAGTTCTCTCCATTGAAATCCAGATCCCGTCACTCAGGATAGCCGTGGCTAACGAGCTGACTCAAGAAAAGAATGACCTGTTAAGGCTTCAGGAGCTAGAAGGATTAGACGAGAAACGCCTCCAAGCTCAACAGCGCATCGCGCTCTACCAAGCACGTATTTCCAGAGCTTTTAATCGTAAAGTAAAGGAAAGGGTGTTCAAAGTCGGCGAGCTAGTCTTAGCCGTAAGAAGGCCGATGATTCTTACTCACAGGAGTAAAGGCAAATTCCAGCCCAAGTGGGAAGGCCCTTATGTGATCGAGACAACATTCTCGAACGGAGCCTACAGACTAGCCCAGCCCAATGGAGACCTATTAATGGCTCCTATCAACGGCAAATTCCTGAAGAAGTACTACGCCTAATCTCCTCCACGCAGGAGGAATACGGCGAGATTCTCGTAATCCGACGAAACTACTTCAAAGAAGAAACTAGTATAGGCCCACAAATCAGTCATGTCCATATCACCTCTGAACTGTATTTCCTTGGAGAATCTGCCATGTCCATATCACCTCTGAACAGGCTTTCCAAGATTCTGACCATCGATTATCACCTCTGATATCGATCGTCACTTCAACTAACACCCATACTAAATCTAAGTACGCCAGTGGTGTTAGGTCCACAAAATCTGCTACGTCCATATTACCTCTAGCAGGGCTTGTCCTCAAACCTATTACTTGCACCTAGGTGCGCAAAAAGCAATAGGCCCACAAATCAGTCATGTCCATATCACCTCTGAACTGTATTTCCTTGGAGAATCTGCCATGTCCATATCACCTCTGAACAGGCTTTCCAAGATTCTGACCATCGATTATTACCTCTGATATCGATCGTCACTTCAACTAACACCCGTACTAAATCTAAGTACGCCGGTGGTGTTAGGTCCACAAAACCTGCTACGTCCATATTACCTCTAGCAGGTCTTGTCCTCAAACCTATTACTTGCACCTAGGTGCGCAAAAAGCAATAGACCCACAAATCAGTCATGTCCATATCACCTCTGAACTGTATTTCCTTGGAGAATCTGCCATGTCCATATCACCTCTGAATAGGCTTTCCAAGATTCTGACCATCGATTATCACCTCTGATATCGATCGTCACTTCAACTAACACCCGTACTAGATCTAAGTACGCCAGTGGTGTTAGGTCCACAAAATCTGCTACGTCCATATTACCTCTAGCAGGGCTTGTCCTCAAACCTATTTACTTGCACCTAGGTGCGCAACAAGTAATAGGCCTACAAAACAGCTATGTCCATATTACCTCTGAGCTGTAAACTCTAGTAAAGCCTATCACGTCTATCTCACCTCTGATAGTACTTTACCTACAAAACTTGGCCAAAGCACGTTCTATCATGTCCATATGACCTCTGAATAGACGTGCCCTGTTGAAGTTTACCGAGAGTTTATCACGTCCATACTACCTCTGATACCACTCTCGCCCTAACCTGTCATTTACATTCCGAAATGATGGGTCCAAAGTTAGGAAAAAGTCTCTTTTTATTCCCAAGAAAGAACAAAATTACATCTGGGAAAGCAAAAAAAAAGGGGGGGCAAAAAAGAGTACATCATTGCGGCAGAGCAGTCATGTCACGGAGCTGCCGCGCTAGCACGGCCATCCTCTCGTCCCTAATGGCCAGAGCATCAGCACGGGCCCGCTCCAGCAGTGCCTCGTTGTCACTCGAATGGGACAGCTCGACTATCGTCCGACGCACGCCCGCACAGGCGCCTTCCGCGCGATCCAGATCCCGCCGCGCTGTGCTCAGTCGACCGGCCACCACATCCAAGCCTGCCAACGACTGGAAAGCCCACTCTTCTGCCTGAGCGAGTTTCTCCCTCAACCTGTGAATCCTCGCTACATTCCCCTCGTGCTCGGATTGGCACGTTGTCTGGAGGGCGAGGATCTCATCCACGGCGGCTTTCCTCTGAATCGCCTCCAGCTGGCGAGTTCGAAGGAGTTCCTTCAGGTCTTCCATCCGTTTGGCAAGATGCGCAGTCATAAAATAGTATCTGGTCTGGGCCTCAGCATCAAGACTGCCCTAAGCCAACCGCAAATACTCGTTAATGGGTTGTTCTAAACCATTAACCATCGCCTCCAGGGCATCGGCTCCCCCGGAATCACCGAACTCCCTGACAACCCCGATCGAGAACTGGGCAGTTCTCTTCAGGCGCTCGAAATCCAGACTCTTCGCCAACACCATTGATATCATCGCTCCCAAACCGGTGTAAAAGAGGCTGGTATGTTGCTCAGTCAGCGCAACTAAACCCGACTGAACGCCAGGAGAGACCGCGATATCAGCGAGTCCCCCACCAGAGACGATTGCAGACGAGGTAGCCACAGCTGCCGCCTCGACGGTTGGTGCGACCGAAGGCAAGGTCACGGTGACAGGCTCATCCTCCTCTCGAGGCGACGAAACCACTCCGGGCGAGCTAGCCCCCGAAGGTGTTTTCTCCTCAGGATCAGGTGCCTCCGTATCACCACCAGGGGCCGGAGCAGAGCCGGAAGGAGGCTCAACGCTACACTCCCCGTGGGCTCCATCCCCTGAGAAGAAAGAACCCGAAAGTCGACATCAGTACAACGGTAATCTTTCTAAAAGGAGACATAAAAAACGACACTTATCCGGGGCCAATGGTATATATGGCGCATCTGCAGCCGAGGCAGCTAAGCCTCGCCCTAAGGACGTAATGCGAACTATCATACCTGGGGAAGGAGGTGGACCAACTGACACCGCCCGGAATTCCTCCAAATCTCCACCAAGACGCGGTCGAGGTTCTTCAACTGGAATCTCGCTAGGCACAGCAGGAGCTTTATCCGTTGCGGGTCCAGGGAAGGATCCTCCCATCTGCCATGGCCACCTAGGCGATCTCGTTCCACTACCCGGAGCAGTAGCCACAGCAGCGACCCCTAGCGAAGATCCTCCGGCGCCGCCAACCGAAACCATAGAGGGCCCCTCTCTAAAAGGCGAAGAACCTCCAGCCAAAGACTCATCCCCGATATGGGGAGATGTAGGCCCACTCCCGGTAGCTTCGACACCAAAAATGCGGAAAGGACGAGCAACTGTCTCCTTCCTCCTCTTACGAACAGAAGCCTCCTTAGGAACAGGCGCCCTTCGCTTCTGAGGAACTACCAAAGCCCCCGCAGGCGGAGGCACTTCATACCCCGGCATCGACTCCAGGGGTTCATCCGGGGTATCAAACTCCTCACCCTCATCAGGAGAAACCGAGGGAACTTCAACTCCTCCCCCGACAATGGGAGAGGACACCCTAAGACTTCCGCGTATGTCGAAATCGCGGTGGAAGGTGTTGATCGCCACGTAAAACTGGGCGTAAGAATGAAGGATGCGCAGCTCCGTAGAGGGGGTGACATCCGGCACGACGAAGGCTGCTCCTGTACAACCCGTGGTGAAATACCGCCATCCTCTGGCTCCATCAATGAGCCCGCCTCTGGACCTGAAGCTGGTGACGGCATTGCCCACGTGCAGCTGGCCGTACCCAAATTGCCTGACGAACCGACTAGGCAAATAAGGCTCGAAGAAGCAATGGTCTTCACTCCTGTACAGGAGATGGGAGGGTCTAATGCAGACCAACCAATTAAAAGCCTCCGAAGAAAGATCGGTCTTCTCTCTACCCGAGTCCTCAAGCCTCATCCCTAATTGATGACGATCTACGGGAGGGAGAGTACAGAGGAACTTCCAGCCATGGCTGAGGTTCAATGCCAGCCGACAATCTAGAACGGTGTCCACGTTCCAGGGAGAATCCTTGTAGTTCAACAAGAAATTTCCCCCTGAGCTGCTACCAGAGCCAGGAGACATCACCCAGGGATTGTGCAGAATTAACCAACCCATCAGATACAGGTATGGTAATTCCATCCTGGGAAAACTCTCACGCCGGGCTTCATCAGCAAGCAACCCATCGGTCAGAGCTCTCAAGCCCGCCTGTATACGGCACACCATGGCAGGAAGCAAGCCCAGTCTTGCCCCGAATATCAGGCGCACTGCCGGCCACAAGATGTTCCGGTGAATGCGGTCCGCGGATGCAGTACCAGGCACTACTACTCGACGCAGCCATAACGAGAGAAAACCAGCTAGCTGGGCTTCCTTGGATAGAGACCTGCGACAGCGCCTCAGGTAACTTCGGGCCGTAGTACCTTCGGGGTACTTCCCTACCCTCTCAACGAGGATCTGGTCCGAAGCTTTGGCCTCCTCCATAAGGCCATCCACGACCTGGGCACTAAGCACGCCCAAACAGTTCACGGGCTCATTCTTGCCCCCCGAAACTTTCTCCAACCTGGCAGCTCTAGCTCGGTGGAAGAAGAGGTAGGACATCCACTTGGTAGTGTGGGCCAAACCAGAGGGCTCGTTGTAAAAAGCGGTACAGGCGAGATATTGGCACATCAGCTCCTGATACACATCCGCCACCCGAGGGTCCGAATCCCCCAACTCCCGGTTGGTGGGAACATACTCTTCATACGGGGTATCCCCCATCGGCAGCCTCGAGACAACCGCCATCTCATGAAGGGCCAATCCCAACTCCCCCAGTGGAGTGGCAAAGGTCCCAGTGAGCGAAACGTATCGCTCCATCAGTGCCAAGAACAAATTAGGGTTGGGAGGCAACCCGACGCTCGTCGCGCTCACAGCGGCATACAGCCCAATGCCCTCTAGCTCTTGCCGAAAGCGCTTCAAGGCCCAGTTAACTAGGCTGGTCCATCGGAGGTTTGCTGGGGTGACCCACCCATTACACCGAGGATTCTCCTTGGGGTACACCCCACCTCGTCCCATGAAGCTGTTACAGAAAGTCGACAGTTGGACTGGCTGGATCACAGAGCTGTCTTCGCTCGGGACGCCACCCGGGTACAATCCCCGGAACAACGTCACAGGACCAGAAGGACGACTGACAAACGATCCCTGGTCAGCTCCTTTCTGATGAAAGATCTTCCCCGGCTTGCCATGAAGATCGGGAGTCAACGTCCACGACATCTCTCTGGGATGAGTGGCATGGAAGAAAGCCGAGATGGGATAATCCCTCGGCATCGTCGGCAGGTACAGAACCAAGCTCTCGACAGCAAAGACCCAAGGTTCCCTCTTAGGCTTCGTCTGGGACCGCTTGTCGATCATGTCCCCGAAAAGGAAAGTCGGCTTTATGTACCGCTCTCCGTCTACATACGTCAGCAGTGCCCGCTCGCCCTGAGCCGCCAACAAAAATCCCCTTCCCTCAGGATACTGGGATCCGGAGAGGGGAAATGCCACGTGGGACAAGTCCTCCAGGTAGTTCGAGTGCAGCATCCCGGCGGAGGAACCCATCACCTCGGTCAGCGGAGACTCACCCAGGTTAACTACAAAGGTGCAAAGAAAGTATGTCATTACAAAAATCTTGCACAAACATACAAAACCAAAGAAACGACAAACTGTGCTCTATGCCAGGATTGTACGAATTCGGTTATTATACGCCGGGAGTCCCCTCCACAAACGTAAAATGCTTATTTTATGACATACGCCAGTTTTCGGTAGCCAGAGCTTCTACGCTCGAAACTACGAAAATATGGCGCCTTTACGCTGGCACACGAGAAATATGGGCGTAAAAGATAAAAATACCTCCGTGCATCATCTTCCTCCGAGGAGGCTATCAGCACAGAAGACGACCTAGCGCGGTCACGTTCAACGTGTGCGAAGGATTTTTGTTATTCTTGTCACCCCAAAGGATCTACCTCTCAGACTGGATGCGCTACCCGTCGGCGGGATACTTTCGGAAGAAAGTCCACCTTGCCCGACCGAAGACTCCCTCGCTGGGGCAGTAGGAGAAGAAGAAGAACCTATGCTCTTTCCCTTAGCGGAGGAGGTTTGTTTCGTCGCCATTTCTGAAAGCTCGAAGTGCTCAGAGAAGGAATGAAGGAGAAAGCTTGAACAGTCAAGAACTCTCGAAGACGGATGAAAAGTTTTTCTCTCCAAAACTTGGGATATATATAAAGTCCGGATCGACTCCTCGAATCCTCGGACGGACTCCTCGAGACCCTAACCAAGTCTCGCATTAATAGTCGGATATGATTGGGTGCTATGTCAACCCACTACCCTTGAAAGACGGACAGTCAGCGAATTCGAAAAAAATTTCGCGCAAGACAGTTCAGCAGTTCTACGCTAAAGGAGCTTTCTACGCTCGACAGCAACAGATCTACGATTTTACGCTCACAAGCTACAAGTCTACGGTTTTTCTCGCCCGGATGCCTTTGTGCTCGGTAGCTTTTACGCTCGAGAGGCGACAAACCTACGGCTTTACGCTCAGCAGATACCAAATCGATGATCTCACGCTCGGTGGTGCTCAGTTTACGCTCAGAAGCAACAGATCCGCAGAACTTCACGCTCGAAGAAATTCTCTTTTCAGGAGCTACAGATCCACAAGTCCTACGCTAAAGGAGCTTTCTACACTCAACAGCAACGATTCTACGGCTTTACGTTCAAGCAGCTATAAGTCTATGGTTTTTTTCGCCCGGATGCCTTTGTGCTCGGTAGCTTTTACGCTCGAGAGACGACAAACCTACGACTTCACGCTCAGGAACCACAAGTCTACGACCCCACGCTCGACGGTGTTTTACGCCCAGACGCTACAGACTGAGGATTTCACACTCCGCGACTTTCCGCTTATCCAGAACAGTCCCCGACCCGGTCAAGTACAAAGAGTTCACACAGAAGATACTCGTTCTTGACCCCAAGTACCCGAAACGGACAGAGTACAACCATTAAGAAATTACTCTTTTCGGGTCCCGAAATTGGAGGTTCATCCGGACTCCAGTCTGAACATCTCGTCTGTCAAAAATGACAAAACTCAGCCAGAATCCTCGACCCTGTTTCAAGGGAGTTCCGAGAGATCATTCTTGAAGACGAAGACTGAACAAGCTCTGCTCATCAGAAGCAGCAGTTCAGAACTCTACGCGGTTCCTTAGTCCTAGCAACAGGACAGTTCTAAGTGTTCAAAATGCTAAAGCAGCGCTCTACATACTATCCGCTGCACATGAAGAACAGGACAGAACCTAGTACTCTCTATACAGGGTCGCATAAAGTATCAGACATGTCGAAGCTGCACACATTCAGACTTCACAGCAACGTATGGCAAGTGATCATATGAAGAAAAGACGACTTTATTGAAGATTAAAATCATGATTACATATGAGGGAAACCCTGTCTACAGGGGTTTTTCTCTACTTTTCATGACTACATATGAGGGAAACTCCGTCTACAAAAGACTCCCTCGTCGTCGGAAGATCGCCCAGAAGCTGTCCTGACATATTCTCGCGCCGATGCCGGTCTTCCTCTTCCACCATGGCTGTTCATGACCACCACAGTCATGAACAAGAAGATCCTCCATTCGCCATGACCGATCTAGTTGGGGTTTCTTCAAACCCAACCCAATCAGGACGACAGATTACGGTTTGTCCGGTCTCGTCCGCAGGGGTCTCAGGAAGAAATAAACAGTCTACGAGCTGTGTGGTCTAATACGGCCCTTCCTCTCCCCTGGTGCAACGCCATACAAAGTTGCTGATTATCCCGAGCAAGGGAGGCTAAGATATCCTTCCATGATCCATCGCTGAAGTGGACACTTGCTCGAAGACGCCGTCTTTTTCGGCTCCCAACATGCTGGAAGAACATGATCTCCTTCTTCCTCAGATCGACCCGACGAACTCCGGCGATCATTTTAGCATGGTGATGGGAATATGGGGAAACAGGTTAAACCCCCCACCTTTTTTTAGGCAAAAGAGATCACAGCGGTCCCCAATAAATCCGCCATAAAGGCCGCACCGACCGTTTCAACGCTCCATTCAGAAATGTTTCGAGTCACGAGGGGCCATTCATGCTTCATTCAAAGCGTTTCAAATTTCAAGGAATTTAAAAGCTTTGAAGGGGGTCTTGTAGAAGCATGAAAAATACGCTGGCAAAAGCTACGCGGCGTATTGATACAGAGCAGCGCAAGCAAAGGCCTTCAGTGCCATCAGGCGTAAGAGCTCAAGGGTGCAGCGCGTCCAAAACCGCTTCGACGTAGACGGGACCCCCCCCCATCGCCTCCAGGGCGTAAAAACTCAGCCGCTCTCAAAGCAGCGTTAAAATAGCGTACGAGGAACGCTTCGTCTTCCCCGAAATGAACCTGTCAAGTCACGCAGTAAACCTGGCCTCTGACTCCTGACAAAAAGTGCTGCACGGCGACCCAGACGACGGCTGAAAACAGGCACAGACCCCTCGGGACGCACACCACAGTATGATGGCGGATCTCTGCATTTAATGCAGAGGATTGGGTTAAGATACCACCGAACCGTCGTTTACTAACGTTCCCTCAGCATAAACTGCTCTTTTGCGCACAGAGGGATACGCTGCATTATTTTACACAGGCAGGCATAAGCCGGTTTACGCTCCGCAGTAGACAAACCGCCTGCCACGTCAAAAGCTGCACATCGTACGGGGCTCGAGGCACGTCTCTACGTCTAATTGCACAGAGCGGTGACAGGTTCAGTCAAGGCACGTCTCTGCAAACGGATGCACAGAAGGGCTGCAGACCTTCGAAATACGTCTTCGCATTTAATGCACAAGATGATGGCAAATCTCTGTAGAAGATTTGATTACATCTTCGAAAGCCGTGATTCCGGCTAAGACGTCCACGTCAGCACTCGGGCACGGTACGCAGCGGCTTCTACGCCCATTCAAGACCTGCGCCCCTTCGGCTCTCAACGCCTCTTCGGCTCTCAACGCCCCTCCGGCTTCAACGCCTATCCGGCTTCAACGCCTATCCGGCTTTCAACGCCTCTTCGGCTCTCAAACGCCTCTCCGGCTTCAGCGCCTCTTCGGCTCTCAATGCCTCTCCGGCTTCAACACCTCTCCTGCTTCAACGCCTATCCGGCTTTCAATGCCTCTCCGGCTTCAACGCCTCTCCGGCCCCTACGCCTACCCGGCTCCTACGCCTACCCGGCTTCTACGCCTATCCGGCTTCTACGCCTATTCGGCTTCTATGCCTATCTGGCCTCTGTGCCAGGGTGACAGTCATTTGGCTTCTAAGCTAACCGTTTCTACACACGGGATACCTACCTGCGTGGCTCTTACGCCGTGATCTTCGTAGCAATAGTACGCGTTGTGTTCCCTTAGTTGGACCCGCGTCATACGCTCATTCAAAAGATCATCCATACACAGGCATTGGTTACTTTAACCGTTGTGTAAAAGGGTGTTGTACTTCCCACTCCTCGGTTTTTACACCGACGGAGTGGTCACTGTCACCAAAACTCTATAAATAGAGACCCCTATCAATGGGGAAAAGAAGCGGAAAAAGAATTATCATCCAGGAGAGAATTACCGTCCAAGGAGAGAGAGAGAAAGGAAGAGAGAGGGAGAGAGAGAGAGAGAGAGAGAGAGCCCGGAGAGCAGGCAAAGAGCAGGGATCGACGACCTTGGCCTCGTGCGTCCAACCTCTTCTGCAACCTTCGAAGCTGCTACCTGTCTTCCACGGCACTTCTTCAACATCGTGTGGTCCAAGGGCTAAAGTGATCGACCGCAGATCAGACACCTATAGCAATTTATACCCAGATTAAATAAATTGTACTCCCACATCCTCGCATAGGATTACATTATACAAGTTTGTTTGTAAACAGAAGGGCGCGGGTTTCGCATAAACCCCGTCATTGAAAATACAATTTCATTCCTTTCGTTTAATACCATAAACAGTCCCCAGGTACAACAGTGGAGGATTACCCCGAGATATACGGGACATGAGGTGACGCTGGAGCAGTACTGGCACCAGAGGACGAGGTTGTGCCAAAGGATTTCTTCTGAGTATTTTGTTACATACTCAGTTATTTATGCTTCTAGTTATTTTATATCTTGACTCATGGACTTATGTATTAACTTATTTTATCAGGTTGTTCCCCGAGATACTATTTATTTGGACTTGTTGATAGACTATATTTCTTCTATCTATTATCTTGATTAGTCTATCATATTTAGTTGTGCTTCTTTCTATGGATGAGATTAGAATTATTTTGTGATAGATGGTGTAGACTGCATTTATATTTATTACAGGTTAAGTACACTCTAACGGGTCCATTAAATTAGATTTGCCCATTGGAGTTGTGCTGCTGGCCGTTGTCACGTGGCTAGTCCCTCGATAATTTGGAACTGAGATGTGACAAGTAAGGCTCTACGAAGACTGCAGCCTTGCTCTGGTACACCAGATGGGATGGACGAATGGCCTGGAGCCAGCGAAAGAGCCTCTCAGACAGGTTGCGGGGCGTCCCCCATTGTTTTAGTAAGCGATTCTTCTTTCATTATTAGTAAACTTCGGGTCAGACGTAAAGAAACTCTAGTCAGTCATGAAAGAGATCTACCTTCTGCCAGTAGGAACCGTGTCATACTTTCACTTCAACCCCCGATACTTGCAGATATGGGCATCAGCAACCACAATGCCCTCATCGGTCCCAGGGTTCATCAGAGACCCGTGATGCAAAAGAAGCCAACCTATCAGATAATGATAAGGGATCTCAATTCTGTTGAAATGCCCCTTACCAGAATATTCGGCTAAGTTACGGAGCCCCCGATGGATACAACACACCATAGCCGGTATAAGGGTTAACTTGTGGCAAAAAGCCAACTTCACAGCCAGAAGAATGAGGGTGCGGCTAATCCTCTCTATTATCCCAGACCCTCCAGGGACCACGCAGTTGCGTAACCAGATCATCAAGTATCCCGCCATTAACCAGATCATCAAGTATCCTGCCATTACAGCCTTGGCGGATAGCTTGTGGGTGTCCATGAGAAAGTAACTGAGCTCCCCCTCCAGGTCACCCAGTTCGTTAACGGGTTCTTCCTCTTCCTCTGAGGAACCCTCCATGTCTTCCTTTGCGGGAGCCCTCAGCTCCCTGATGGATTCGGCCAATTTATGTTCGGATCGCGGTGCCCGAACATGAACTCTAGCGGACTCTTTGGATACCAAAAAAAGATGACGAGCCCAAGATGTAATATGAGGAGAGGATACCTCATGGATTTCTTCATCTTCTTTGATGATCGCTGGTAGATGCCATGATGGCATAACAGTTTCTTGTACATCGCCATCATCTCCGGGTTCTCCGCTTCTAGTTCCCCAAGTTTTTTATTACTCAGAGTATACTCTTCATAGGGTTCATCGCCCCAGGAAAGTCTCGAGACGGCGTGCATTTCATGCAGGCGTGAAGAAAGTTCCGGTACGAAGTTTGTATAACTCCATCAGTGCCATGAATAAAAGGCAGTTCATTTCTAAGCCGTGGCACGTACCCCTAACGGCAAAAAATAAATCAGCAGTCCAGAGCTCTTGCTCATACTTTTTCAAGATCCAAAGGGTCAGGCGGTACCAGGTCTCATTGTAATGAGCCCAGATGAGAACCCGTAACTGCCCTGGAGGGTAAGTTCCTTTCTTGGCGACCCGATGAAGGAGGGTGCCCATCAGTTTTCCCAGCTCGACTCGGATATCGTATACATGCTGAGGTTCAATCCTAGATCACTCCCGACAAGGCCTGGCTTCAATCCAATCAAGGATTACGAGGATGACTCATTCGCGCTATAAAAATCCTACTTGTTCTTTCCAGTCCTAACGTAGCCAAGGAGAGCCCCATGCCGCTCAAGGGTCAAGTTTTAGCCCATCCGGCGCGAACCTATCATCACCTTCAGATCCGACAAAGGCAAGTGACGGTCAAAAGAAGGAAATGCCATCTCAGTCCCACGGAAGGTGAAAGACCAATTTTTTCTGGTTGTCCCCAACTCAGGTTGAAAAGATTCCAATGCATCCCCGAACAAGAAGTATGGCTTCTTGTAAAAATGCGGTCCATCGTCAGCAGGGATCTCCCCCGAGTTTATCTGGTGCAGCAAGAATCAAGACGACTTCTCAACAATCTTTTGTTGACGTCCTGAAGGGAGGTCTTTATTGATCTGGGTCTTGACAGCCATGGTCAGGTCCCTAAGGATCATATTCAACGGAAGCATACCGTGACCAAGGACTACTTCGCCAGAGGGTGCAGTAGGCAGAGTCACGGCAAAAAACCATAAAAGAGCATGATCAGAACTTCAAATATTCAAAAGGGTATTCTCATGCGGCTGGATGGCCTATGCGGCCAAACCAAATCCTGCGACTATGCGGCACCGTATCCTATGCGGCATGGTCTCCCATGCGTCTGGATGGCCTATGCGACCAAACAAAAACCCTGGGACTATGCGGTGCTGAAGCCTATGTGACATGGTCTTCCATGCGGCACAAGTCATTATGCGGCATAGCTTCACATGCGGCAGGGTCGCTTATGCGGCTACCCATGCGACAGTGAGAAGTTGGCACATAGACGAATCCATGCATCCAACTGTGCACATGTGTCTCTGTGGTTTGGAGAATCAGTTCGTCTTCCTCGTTCAAGACCTACCCTTATCGGCGGCTGAACATCAACGAGGAATAGCGCAGGGTCCGCCACAGCGGCACGGACCTTCCCCATGCTCTTAGCCTTCCCCTTACCCTTAGTGGCGGCGGCAACAGCGAAATAAGTAACTTTGGGGGCCATGGCAGCAGAAGTAAGAAGAAGAGCAGGAAATAAAAAAATATGAAAGAATGGTTTTCTCTCTCCTCTGTCCCCTATATATATAGGCAGCAACATACGAATGGAGATGAAGCGACGGCTGTTCGGATCTTGAGTTACCTCGATCCACGTAACGGCCATGGATGACGGCGACTCCTTGGTTGTTGGGCCACTTTATCCCTTGACGCTACAGAATCCCAAGAGATCTTCTCGAAGATTGAACCAAATCCTCTCATTAATGATTTGACTGCCTAGTAGAGTCTACTATGCGACAACATGGTTATGCGACATGTCGTCCCTATATGGTCAAAACTGCTCAACCATGCTTCTTATTCAAAGTATTCCAAACTTGTCATCTTGAAAAATTTAAAGGGGGTCTTGTAGAAGCATAAAAAATCTACAGGCCGCATAGAACTAATGCTGCATATAACATGATCTATGCGGCCAGATAGAAAGCCGTATAATAATCTACATGAGGCCAGAGCAACCAAGTAGCAAAGATGTCGCATAAAGAGATCATGACACAGTCTCCAATGTCTGACATAAAGTTCTGACAGTTTCAAAATTCGTGAAGGAGGCAGCATACAAAAAGACAGAGAGTTACATCTGTATTGATGGCCTCGACAGACGTGTCACACCACGTGTCCTCCCATCTGCGGCTTCAGCCATATATGACCTCGTCAATATGCGGCTGCGACCTGGACGAGTATGCGGCCACGATGCCATGCAGCCTGAGTATCCATCTGACCAAAGCCACGACGACCAAAGCCAGACGAGAGCACGTATGCATCCTGGACGAGCATGCGTCCACGATGCCGTGCAACCTGAGTATCCATCTGACAAAGGCAAAAAAGGACGCATATGCGGCCGCAACACCCTATGCGGCCTCGCCAACATACGGCCAGAGTTTTCATTCGAGCAAGGCTCAAACTAGAGCACGTATGCGGCTACAAAACCCATGCGGCCTCGCCATCATGTGACCAAATTATTATGCGGCCTCCAGCTCATAAAATCTTTCCGTTACAACTATAGAGATCTTCGCACAGTTGGTGCTGACCACATGTCCAGCTGACCAAGTCTCGCACACAATGGGTTGAAAACAACTCCGAGATCTCTTCAACAGTATATCTCAACCAAGACCACGTGTCAATCTTCCCATGGCATGCAGTAACAGTTTCAACCGTATTCTGTTGAAGGAGCCTTATGCGGCCACCAAACAGAGGCATATGCGGCATCCATATCCCATCAGCACGATGGCTATAAATAGGAGCAACTTGAACTTTCTAAGGGGGCATCTGTGAACCTACAGTCAAGCAAGAGAGAAGAGCTTCCTTCTCCTGCCTCGGATCGTCCACTGAGTAAAGAGAGTTGATACACTCCTAACCCTCCAATATCGTCACCCCCCAGAAAATAAATTTGCTCTTGGATTGTCTCATATGACTTCTCTGTACTTTCTTATCGTTTGTTAATTAAAGCAAGATCTCTTAGAACTTTCAAATTTAATAGCGAACACATATATTTTGAATGATAAAAATATTTGCAGGAAAGGATGATAGTCTTGAGTGAGATTTACTGTGTCGGTGGCACATTTATGTTCATAGATAACTATTTATGAAACTGTTTATATATGCATGGTTATGAATTATTAACTGATCCCGAGGTAAGAATAAAAAGACCACTTAATAATTTTGTCCGTTCTCACAAGATTATCGTATTGGTTTAGATGAGTTGGCTAGAGAACACTCACCAGTGCATTCTCCAATGTGTTGACCCCCAACTCCACAGGTGCGGGGAGTCACTTGGACGTGATAAGATATTGGAGCTCGAGCTCGTTTAACAACATGACGATATTCGGCTGGAGATGTTATCTTTTGTTTATAAAGGACATAATATATGGAATAATGTTGATTGTATAACCGAGTTGTTCTTTTGGCTTTGAGTCGTCATGATTTTGCTGTAATTATTAATAAAAATAATCGTTTTTCATATATCTTATGTCTATCAACTTTTCTGCTTATTTTATGCTACAATAAATTTTTTCTGAGATGTTTATATCGATCGTGTTTGTTCTTGCATTGTACAAGTACAATTTAGACTTATACGACATCACATCCAGTAACAATTTTTTGTTATGCCGAACCGGGATATGACATAATGGTATGAGAAGAGTTCATCACACACGTATATAAATGTATATAGATTGATAAATTTTAGGGTGCATATAATGATTAACTGTATTAATTAGGGGGGACTTTTCACTTGCATTGATGTAAGAACTAAATGTAATATTTTTTAAATGATTTTGAAGGGGAGCATCATGCATATGCAAGCATTCTAAAGATGCTAATTAAGACATCTTGAAAAATCTCTTTGCACATTATAATCTTCTCATTCGATGAGACTTTCTCTCTAATAGGTTTCCCCTTCAAAAGGTTTTTAATGAACCAATAAGTTGCACCCACTTGGATTCCTGAAGAATCGTATTCCTGAAAATTTTGTTGTGCTTTTTTCTTTCATTATAGATTTTTTTTTGAATTTTTTCGTCTAAAGGGACGAAGTTTTTCCAAATCGCGCCTGAGAAAAAATGTTTGAAGAAATTACAAACGGGGGAACATCTCGCCAACTCAGTTGGCGGGATCAAATAAAAGAGGTGGGCTCGCCAACTTAGTTGGTGGGCTAGGGGCGTTGGGGGCAGCGCTCGCCAACTCAGTTGGCAGGTGGAGAGCTGGGTGTGGGCCTGCCAACTGAGTTGGCTTAGGGGGTGGGTATTATATCCGTTAGGGGGGGGGGAATTTGCCAACTCAGTTGGCGGGTGGAGAGCTGGGTGTGGGGGGGGGGAGGAATTATAGTCGTTGGCTTGTGATGTGTGTGGGGGGAGGAATTATAGCCGTTGCACAACGGCTAATACAAGCTTCTAAATATATCACCCACAACTAATTGAATCTTCATCACACTCTCTCCCTGCCTCAACCAAACCCTCTAGCACTATCGCTCTCTCCCCTCTAGCAAAGCTGTCACGCCCCAGTCCCAAAATACGTAGGACCAGGAATACGTGACACGCCAGCTACGCATTCGACCAGACTCTGGTCTGACTCGAATACGTATAAGCTGTAATATAAAGGGCACTATCTAGATATTCCATAAATATAAACCTCTATGTCTCAATCCACAATGTACAATAGTAAACAAGAAAGAGCTATATGTGCTAAGGTCGGCCGCCCAATAACACACTAACTCGAATAGACTCGAGAAGAAGTATGAGTCTACAAAACTAGGCTACAACAGCAGAGGAATAATCAATGTAAAAATAACCATAATGCCGGTAGATATAATGTGAGTACCTGGTACCATGCTCGCAAGATATGCCACTCCATCAGTATCTCCAAGTGCTCCGAAATCGTCTATGCTGCAAAACTGGCAGGGAACCAGGTCCTCAGAGGGACGTAACAAGGTACAGAAATATAGCATGCCAAGTAAACAGAAAGTACAAGTGCACGACAGGGTACTCTATCATAACCAACTAGTGTGACTCAGTTTAAAGACAATGTTCGACGCGTGGGCTGTCCAAAATAAAACCGCAGCTCCGAACACAGAGACACACGGGTCGTACCGCAGCTCCGAGCACAGAGACACACGGGTGTTACCACTACACTATCAAACAGGATCACAACAGGTACATATATAAGCGCGTGCAGAGTAGCCCAAACGTCTAGTAACTGTCTTCCCCTTCCCAAGCGGTCAGCGATAGTGCGCTGAACCTGAACCTCTATCTAACAGTCTCGACACACGGAAGTAACTCAACAGACGCGACCCAAGGTCGTCCCAGTCTCTGGTCATGATGTCAGTATCAGGATACAGGAATCTGGCACGATCACAGTGTATGAGTGTGTCCTGGGGTATCGATAAACTCAGGTACGCATATCGAGATACTATGAATCATCCAACAATCTTCCTAGGATGCTAAGACGTACGTCTTCACCCGGTTGTGAACCGGACGCGAAGTACCGAACGTCAACATAACTACGTGCACAATGTACATACGAAACAATAAATATCTGTAAACTGAAATACAGGGTGGCAAGGTACACATGCCTGCGTGCGGCTGCTGATGAGGGGGATCTGGTACTGCGTCCAAGTCCTCAGGTCCCGTAGTACCTAGAAACGAGATACAAGTTCAATCAATAAGCTATCACGTGGCAAGCAGGGATATGACACACGTCTAAACATATGCTCAGACTCGGCTACAACTCACAGGGACACGACGCTAGAGGGTTGACCAAGGTTGACTAAGGGTTCATTATAAATACGATCAATCACTTGTTTAATACCATCAGAACAATCCTCAATAATATACCATCATCTTATCATTCGTCTTAAAACTACTCCTCGATCAATTTCATTACAATTCCTCAGTCTTACTATATTTATCACGATATTCTGTTAATCTAACCCCGATCAAATCCTCGATTTTACCTCAGTGTTCACAGATGTTAACATGCACATTTACTATCATTCCCAAAATAAACAATTAATTAATTTATTATAACTCTTGAATATGTACACTTACTATGATTTCAAAATAAAACTTTGCCTCGATCCAATGCACTATTATTTCCATTTATCAATAATCGACCAATCCTTAGATATCACGACATACACTTAAACAACGACCAATATTTCATACAACAATACGTATTCATCCCTAACCATTTTCATTCGATATTTAAAACCCAACCTCAATATGTATCACCTATCCAATCATCACATGCATATACTTCCATTCATATGTAAACCCTCAATATTTAACTTAGCAATTACCATCAATTGCATATATTTAAATGCAATAAACTCTAAAACTCTTACATGTACAAATCTAAAATAGCTCAATATACTAAACCTCTTAAATCTTAACACTAATCATGAATACACTACTCATGGAGAGGGAGAGTATTACCTCGGAGGCGGGGGTTGCTGGATGGAGGGTGGTCGTGGGGTGGTCCTGCTGGTGGTGGTGATGATGACGATGGTGGAGTCGACCGGAGGGGAGAGGCAGGGTGCTTTGGGTGGTGGTGCAATGGGGAGGTTGACAGGGAAGTTGGTCGAGATGGTGGTGGTACCTGGAGCTGATGACCGGAGGAGGTGGCTCATGGCAGCGGGGCGGATGTTGTGGTGGCATTGGTGTGTGAAAGTGGAGAAGTCGGAGTAGAGGGACTTGGCCGGAGCAGTCGAGGTGGGCTCGTGGCAATGGCGGATGGTCAGGGAAGAAGCCGGAGCTCGTGGAGTAGGCCGGACGGGGGTCTCGGTCGGGGGGTTGCAGGTACAGCCGCCGGGATGTGGAGTCGAGGGGTGGCTGCATAGGTGGAGTAGAGTCGGGCTGCTGGCTTGCTGTGGCTGGAAGCAGCGGCGCCGGAGCTGGTTGCAGCGGGCCGAGCTGCGGGTGCGGGCTCGCTGTGTCTTGCCGACATGGCCAGAGGGGAGGTCAGCCGCCGGAGCAATGGGAAGCGGCTCGACGCAGGTTGGCACCGCCGGAGCAGAGCTGTCGAGTGCGGGGTGCACCGCCGGAGTCGGGCTGATGGGGAGGAACTATGCTGGAGTCGGGGTCACTGGCCGGAGGGAGTCTTCCCATGAAGAAGGAGGGAAGAAGAAGAAGATAGGAAGAAGAAGAAGAAGAAGAAAAATGAAGGAGGAAGAAGAATAATATAAGTATGGAGGTGGTGGTTCGGTTTCCCATGTAGAGGAGAGAGGTTTCCACACCTAGGAATTAGGGCCGGTGGGATGTGTGTTGAGGGTGAGGTGAAGAGTTATTTTATAGGAGAGTGTGTTGGTTAGATGGAGGGTTGAGATGCTCTCATTTGAAATGAGTGGTGAAGATTTATCATGAAGGGGGAGTGGGTTTCTTCATGAAGGGAATGAGGGAATTGAGATTGGGACCCTATTTTGGGACCCTCTCAATTAATCATGACCAATAGGATGTGGCCAACAATTTAATAATTGCAAATAAGCTCCCGTAAATTCGGGAATTTGCATGGACACATGAAATGACGCAAAAATTGTGGAGAAAAATATATTTAGAAATTGTCATGGTGAGGGGGTATTGTGCGTTAGGCGCGGGTCTAATTTGAAAGGCATTGGGATTTATTTAGTATTAAAATAGAATTTACAAAGTTGGTAAATCCTGATTTAGATAAAGATAACGCGTCCCGCGAATTTAATTTAATTGGGGTCCGCGGGGTCAAAATCTGGAAACGGCGCAAAGGCCAAAAATGGTGGGGGCTTGGAGTCGGTCTTAGACCCTTTAGTTGGTCCGGCTCAACGGGTTAAGTTGGTACCCCAAAATCGAGGGTAACGACAAAGGTGTCCGACACAGAAATTAAAATACGGGTTACGATTTTCGGAATGTTGCGCAATTAATTTAGAGCACACGAAAGTTGATTTTAGCAGTTAGAAAAGTCCAGTGCCTAATTTGACGAGTTGAGTCGAGTGTACAATATTTGTACGGAATTTATGGGCTGAAAATGTACTCCGAATAATTAGACAAAGATAGGGTGTGCCAATGTTTTAATTAATTGGATTAAAATTCCAGGTAAATATCCTTTACTCTAAACCTCAATATCTTCTATCAAACGTATTCCTGGTCCACTCTAACTATCTACAAAATAAATTGAGGGGGTTTACATTCTTCCCAACTTAGAAAAATTTCGTCCCCGAAATTAAAAGTAAAGCACGATAATATCTATCAGAATTTTTAAAACAGTCTAGTAATCAAATGTCGTACGTAAAATCGTACATTGCTCCTCAAATAAGTACGGGAACCGCTGCCGAATAGAATCCTCGCGCTCCCAAGTAGACTCGCCTGGTGAATGGTGCTTCCATGCCACTCTGACCAGTCGAATCGTCCGCCCTCTCAAAGTCTTCTCGCTGCGATCGAAGATCTCAACTGGCTGCTCTACGTAAGACAGACTAGGCCCGACTGTAATCTCCGAATAATCAAGCACGTGGCTAGGATCTGTGACATACCTCCTCAGCTGCGATACGTGAAATACGTTATGTACTCCCTCTAATGATGGAGGTAATGCAAACCGGTACGCCACTTCGCCAGCTCGTTCCAAAATGTCAAAAGGTCCGATGTACCTCGGACTCAGCTTGCCTCTGCCTCCGAATCTGATGGTACCACGAGTGGGCGATATCCTCAAAAATACGTGGTCACCCTCCTTGAACTCCAATGGCCTGCGGTGGGCATCTGCCCAGTGTTTTTGTCTGTCCTGTGCTGCGCGCTGGTGGCTCTGAATCTGCTTGACCTTCTCTACTGTCTGCGTCACCAATTCTGGACCAAGTATCTGACGCTCTCCCACGTCACTCTAACAAACTGGCGACCTACCTTTCCTGTCGTACAGTGCCTCATAAGGTGCCATCTGTATGCTGGCCTGGTAACTGTTATTATAGGGGAATTCCATCAAGTGTAGATGGTCCTCCCAAGATCCTCCAAAATCAATCATGCACGCTCTTAACATATCCTCTAATATCTGTATCGTGCGCTCTGACTGTCCGTCAGTCTGTGGATGATACGCAGTGCTGAACTTAAGACGAGTTCCTAGGCTCTCCTGCATACTCCGCCAAAAATGTGACGTAAATCTGGAATCACGATCCGATACGATGTTGACAGGCACTCCATGTAATCGTACTATTTTCCTCATATACATGTCAGCTAGTATCTCTGTGGATTGCCCAACTCTGAAGGGCAATAAATGTGCAGACTTGGTGAGTCTGTCTATGACAACCTAAACTGTATCCTTCCCGCCTGGGCTTCGCGAGAATCCTTTGACGAAATCCATGGTAATGTGTTTCTACTTTCATTCGGGAATGGGAAGTGGCTGCAATAATCCTGCAGTCCTCTGATGTTCAGCCTTGTCTTGCTGACAAACTAAACACTTCGCCACAAATCTTACAATTTCTCTCTTCATTCCATGCCACTAGAAATGCTGTCTCAAGTCTCGGTACATCTTCGTACACCTGGGATGAATAGAATAAATCGAGCTATGAGCCTCGGTCATCAACTCTTGGCGTAGCTCGCCACTCGGAACATATAGGCGATCTCCGCACCTCAACGTTCCGTCTTCATGAATCCTGAGTCCCGTCTGCAGGCCGGCTTCTGTTCTCTCTCACAGACGTCGAAATCTCGCATCTGTAGGCAATGCTGCCTTGATTCTCTCAATCAAAGTAGACTGAACCTCAAGGCTGGCCATCTGTCCATCCATGCCTGGCAATACGATCTCTATCCCAAGCTCCTGGAGATCCTCTAGCAACTGTCGCTGCGTCGTCAGGAAGTATGCCATGGGCTTCCTGCTTAAGGCATCTGCGACGACGTTCGCCTTGCCAGGGTGGTACTGTAGCTCAATTTCATAATCTGTCATCAACTCTAACCAGCGTCTCTGCCTCATATTGAGCTCCTCCTGCGTGTAGACGTACTTCAGGCTTTTATGATCTGTATAAATCTCAACACGCTCACCATAAAGGTAATGCCTCCATAGCTTTAGTGCAAATATCACCGCAGCTAGCTCCAAGTCGTGCGTCGGATAGTTCTTCTCATGTACTCTCAGCTGTCTCGATGCGTAGGCTATCACCTTGCCGTGTTGCATCAGTACGCATCCAATGGTACTCTATCCAAGCAAAACTCACATTTGCTGAGTTTGGCGTACAGCATCTCATGTCTCAGTGTTTCCAACACAATCTTGAGATGTCTCTCGTGCTTCTCCTGGTCCTCGGAATACATCAAGACGTCGATGAACACCACCACGAACTTATCCAAGTACTGGTGGAAAACCTTGTTCCTCAAGCTCATAAATACTGCTGGCACGTTGGCTAAGCCAAACGGCATGACTAGAGACTCATAGTATCCATACTACATCCGGAATGTCGCCTTAGGAATGGCCTCTCTCCGAACCTAGATCTGATGATAGCTGGATCTGAGATCGATCTTCAAGAATACATATTCGCCACTTAGCTGATTCAATAAATTATCGATGTGTAGCAAGGGTACTTGTTCTTTATTGCTACAACATTTAATGCCCTGTAATCGTTATGCAACGTATCGTCCCGTCCTTCTTTGGTACAAATAGATGGTTGCTCCCCATGGAAAATACTAGCCCGATCGAAACCCTTGTCTAAGAGGTCCTCCACGATGGACCTTCAACTCATCCAACTCTATCGGTGCTACTTTGAAGACAGGAAAATAACTGTCTCGGCTCTTGGAGTCAACTCTGTAACAACACTTTCTGTCATGTGGCAGGCCCAAAAAAAATTCTCTAGAAATACATCCTCAAACCCTGATATAATACGGGGTACACTGGTTCACCTTCTGCAATGTGTGTCACTAAGGTAGAGGAGCACCATGCTCCCGGGCTCCTTGAAGTATCTCAAACTCAGGGTAATCTGGTAGTCATAAATAATGTAATCACTTCGACAATCTCGCGTCGCGTGATATTGGCTTAATCCATCCATGTCTAGGATAAGGTCATAGTCTAGACTAAACCTCACAATAATTTCTCCCGTTCTGTTTCCAACATCAATCCTCAAAAAAAAAATTCTTGCCTAATGTATAATTCTCTTCTCCTCAAAGTTTTCCCTCAATTTCTATTCCTCAAAATCCTTCTTTTCGTTATTTATCTGTCCAAGTCACATAGTGCAATTATAATAATGATGTCACCCAAGCACCTACTAAAATTTCTGGTATTAGATCATCATCATCCAAGTGAGAGCTTGAAATTTTATCTCCTCTAGTCCATAATATTATTCCTGGTATTGCTATCATATACAACCACTAGTTTCTATCATTAGGCTATGCATTCACATAAATCATTCTAGGTCATGATCAACAATCCTTCCAGCTCTCAGTACTTCCAAGATCACTGCTATCTCAAGCACGGGTAGGGTACTACTAGGTCCAACTCTCTTGCCAGACTTCTACTCTAGTTCTAAAATCCAAAGATCCTATCAATCTGTCCTGATAAGGTAGCACTCTTCTCCAAGAAAGGTATACGAATTCTGTCTCTGTCGTCTGGTCTTCGAGCTTCTTCTGGAGGGAAGTCATCAGTCACAAACATTCGTCTCCCTGAATAATAGGGGACGAGGAACAAGGATAGCGATATTTACGAAGATTGAACGAATGCAAAGTGGAAGTCCAAGGGCGATAATCATATACAAAGAGTTTTATAATCGATCATGGATTGAGATCCTATTCAACAATCATAATATCTATTCCTAAATTTGCAGGCTCGCTTGGCACAGTCAGGTGACCAAGACGATTTAAATCGGACCTGCATGGGCCACCACAAAAACATGTCACGCCCCAGTCCCAAAATACGTAGGACCAGGAATACGTGACACGCCAGCTACGCATTCGACCAGACTCTGGTCTGACTCGAATACGTATAAGCTGTAATATAAAGGGCACTATCTAGATATTCCATAAATGTAAACCTCTATGTCTCAATCCACAATGTACAATAGTAAACAAGAAAGAGCTATATGTGCTAAGGTCGGCCGCCCAATAACACACTAACTCGAATAGACTCGAGAAGAAGTATGAGTCTACAAAACTAGGCTACAACAGCAGAGGAATAATCAATATAAAAATAACCATAATGCCGGTAGATATAATGTGAGTACCTGGTACCATGCTCGCAAGATATGCCACTCCATCAGTATCTCCAAGTGCTCCAAAATCGTCTATGCTGCAAAACTGGCAGGGAACCAGGTCCTCAGAGGGACGTAACAAGGTACAGAAATATAGCATGCCAAGTAAACAGAAAGTACAAGTGCACGACAGGGTACTCTATCATAACCAACTAGTATGACTCAGTTTAAAGACAATGTTCGACGCGTGGGCTGTCCAAAATAAAACCGCAGCTCCGAACACAGAGACACACGGGTCGTACCGCAGCTCCGAGCACAGAGACACACGGGTGTTACCACTACACTATCAAACAGGATCACAACAGGTACATATATAAGCGCGTGCAGAGTAGCCCAAACGTCTAGTAACTGTCTTCCCCTTCCCAAGCGGTCAGCGATAGTGCGCTGAACCTGAACCTCTATCTAACAGTCTCGACACACGGAAGTAACTCAACAGACGCGACCCAAGGTCGTCCCAGTCTCTGGTCATGATGTCAGTATCAGGATACAGGAATCTGGCACGATCACAGTGTATGAGTGTGTCCTGGGGTATCGATAAACTCAGGTACGCATATCGAGATACTATGAATCATCCAACAATCTTCCTAGGATGCTAAGACGTACGTCTTCACCCGGTTGTGAACCGGACGCGAAGTACCGAACGTCAACATAACTACGTGCACAATGTACATACGAAACAATAAATATCTGTAAACTGAAATTCAGGGTGGCAAGGTACACTTGCCTGCGTGCGGCTGCTGATGAGGGGGATCTGGTACTGCGTCCAAGTCCTCAGGTCCCGTAGTACCTAGAAACGAGATACAAGTTCAATCAATAAGCTATCACGTGGCAAGCAGGGATATGACACACGTCTAAACATATGCTCAGACTCGGCTACAACTCACAGGGACACGACGCTAGAGGGTTGACCAAGGTTGACTAAGGGTTCATTATAAATACGATCAATCACTTGTTTAATACCATCAGAACAATCCTCAATAATATACCATCATCTTATCATTCGTCTTAAAACTACTCCTCGATCAATTTCATTACAATTCCTCAGTCTTACTATATTCATCACGATATTCTGTTAATCTAACCCCGATCAAATCCTCGATTTCACCTCAGTGTTCACAGATGTTAACATGCACATTTACTATCATTCCCAAAATAAATAATTAATTAATTTATTATAACTCTTGAATATGTACACTTACTATGATTTCAAAATAAAACTTTGCCTCGATCCAATGCACTATTATTTCCATTTATCAATAATCGACCAATCCTTAGATATCACGACATACACTTAAACAACGACCAATATTTCATACAACAATACGTATTCATCCCTAACAATTTTCATTCGATATTTAAAACCCAACCTCAATATGTATCACCTATCCAATCATCACATGCATATACTTCCATTCATATGTAAACCCTCAATATTTAACTTAGCAATTACCATCAATTGCATATATTTAAATGCAATAAACTCTAAAACTCTTACATGTACAAATCTAAAATAGCTCAATACACTAAACCTCTTAAATCTTAACCCTAATCATGAATACACTACTCATGGAGAGGGAGAGTATTACCTCGGAGGCGGGGGTTGCTGGATGGAGGGTGGTCGTGGGGTGGTCCTGCTGGTGGTGGTGATGATGACGATGGTGGAGTCGACCGGAGGGGAGAGGCAGGGTGCTTTGGGTGGTGGTGCAATGGGGAGGTTGACAGGGAAGTTGGTCGAGATGGTGGTGGTACCTGGAGCTGATGACCGGAGGAGGTGGCTCATGGCAGCGGGGCGGATGTTGTGGTGGCATTGGTGTGTGAAGGTGGAGAAGTCGGAGTAGAGGGACTTGGCCGGAGCAGTCGAGGTGGGCTCGTGGCAATGGCGGATGGTCAGGGAAGAAGCCGGAGCTCGTGGAGTAGGCCGGACGGGGGTCTCGGTCGGGGGGTTGCAGGTACAGCCGCCGGGATGTGGAGTCGAGGGGTGGCTGCATAGGTGGAGTAGAGTCGGGCTGCTGGCTTGCTGTGGCTGGAAGCAGCGGCGCCGGAGCTGGTTGCAGCGGGCCGAGCTGCGGGTGCGGGCTCGCTGTGTCTCGTCGACATGGCCAGAGGGGAGGTCAGCCGCCGGAGCAATGGGAAGCGGCTCGACGCAGGTTGGCACCGCCGGAGCAGAGCTGTCGAGTGCGGGGTGCACCGCCGGAGTCGGGCTGATGGGGAGGAACTATGCTGGAGTCGGGGTCACTGGCCGGAGGGAGTCTTCCCATGAAGAAGGAGGGAAGAAGAAGAAGATAGGAAGAAGAAGAAGAAGAAGAAAAATGAAGGAGGAAGAAGAATAATATAAGTATGGAGGTGGTGGTTCGGTTTCCCATGTAGAGGAGAGAGGTTTCCACACCTAGGAATTAGGGCCGGTGGGATGTGTGTTGAGGGGGAGGTGAAGAGTTATTTTATAGGAGAGTGTGTTGGTTAGATGGAGGGTTGAGATGCTCTCATTTGAAATGAGTGGTGAAGATTTATCATGAAGGGGGAGTGGGTTTCTTCATGAAGGGAATGAGGGAATTGAGATTGGGACCCTATTTTGGGACCCTCTCAATTAATCATGACCAATAGGATGTGGCCAACAATTTAATAATTGCAAATAAGCCCCCGTAAATTCGGGAATTTGCATGGACACATGAAATGATGCAAAAATTGTGGAGAAAAGTATATTTAGAAATTGTCATGGTGAGGGGGTATTGTGCGTTAGGCGCGGGTCTAATTTGAAAGGCATTGGGATTTATTTAGTATTAAAATAGAATTTACAAAGTTGGTAAATCCTGATTTAGATAAAGATAACGCGTCCCGCGAATTTAATTTAATTGGGGTCCGCGGGGTCAAAATCTGGAAACGGCGCAAAGGCCAAAAATGGTGGGGGCTTGGAGTCGGTCTTGGACCCTTTAGTTGGTCCGGCTCAACGGGTTAAGTTGGTACCCCAAAATCGAGGGTAACGACAAAGGTGTCCGACACGGAAATTAAAATACGGGTTACGATTTTCGGAATGTTGCGCAATTAATTTAGAGCACACGAAAGTTGATTTTAACAGTCAGAAAAGTCCAGTGCCTAATTTGACGAGTTGAGTCGAGTGTACAATATTTGTACGGAATTTATGGGCTGAAAATGTACTCCGAATAATTAGACAAAGATAGGGTGTGCCAATGTTTTAATTAATTGGATTAAAATTCCAGGTAAATATCCTTTACTCTAAACCTCAATATCTTCTATCAAACGTATTCCTGGTCCACTCTAACTATCTACAGAATAAATTGAGGGGGTTTACAAAAGCCTCCAACTCTCTTTCTGTCTCTCTGCCTCTAGCAAAGCTTCCAGCAATCAAAAAAGATTTTGCCTGTAGCCAAAGTTTATCTCAATTTCTTGTAGCAAAATTTTTCAACCGTCATAGATCGTAGCGTAAGAATTGTATGCTCGCACGACGGTAAAGTAATGGGTTAAATTATGAAGGAGGAGAAAGCCAAATTTTTTAAACTTATTTGAATATTAGTTTTAAAAATATACGTAATCATATTATTGAACGTTATTATATTCATTACGATTTTATTCTGAAGTCTATTTTTGGTTCTAATTATTTTTTGATTGATAGTGAAGATGCATGGAATTTTATTCTTGAGATTAATTCACAATCACGGTATATAAAAATATATTTTATTAAAGTAGTAGCAACATTAGATAATAGAAATAGTGAATATTTTTTTGAATACCAGCATGTTAGTCCGGGTGCTAGTTTTTCTCAACAAATTATTTTATTTTTCCAAGAAGGTCATTCATCAGATAAATCTGACATGATGATGATAGTGACAACGATGATGGGAATAGTGATAATTTAGTTGAAAATATAGATTATGCGGTAGATGATGATGTTGTAAAAGCTATCACTGATAAAGTATTTAAGGGACAATCATTTCCTAGATATTCTCACTTTAGAAGCTTTATAAGTAATTTAGCAATTAAATATAATTTAGTTGTTCAGCTAGTGTTATGAATAATGCTCGTGGAATTATATATGTTGTGATCAACCGAATTATAATTGGAGAGTATATATCAAATCCATTGGAAATGGCGATATAGTTAAAGTTAGTACATTAGAAAATTGTCATTCTTGTTTAGGGAGACTTAGTATAGGACGTCATCGACTAGCTACCGATGCATGGGTTAATGTCATACCCCGATCTCCCACAGGCAAATCGGCCGTTCCCGCTATGCGGGAATCACCCTCGCCAGCGCTCCCGCGGAACGATCGCTTTGAACTATCCGGGCGTGATGCCGCACGAGCGTGATCCACGCCCGTGCAAGGCCGTGGTTCATTGGCTGGCGGTAAGAGTTCTAAGCCACATAGTCGCACAGATTGTCCGAGTGCAGCAGAGTCATGAACGCATAGGCGATCGGTAACAAGTTCGCTGAGTTGACAATATAGCGGAAGCATTTAAACACAAGTTGAAGTAAAGCAAGCTCTTTATTGATATAAACATGTGTTACAGGCGGCGTATAGCCGAGATTACAAGTCGCTCAAGCCTCTCTCTCTGAAACAGTAAAATCGTGCCAAGTGGCTACAATTGTGGAATAATTATACAGGCGATGTTCAGGCGTGTTCCAACATTATGTCTTGTATATGTGCTTCAGTTTCGGATGCACCATTGCTTCGGAGTGATCTCCACACCTTAGCACGCACGAAGGAGGCATCCGCACCGAACGAGGTTCTCCCGCACCCTGCATACAAACTGGTGGATTATCAGTACATTGAATGCACTAGTGGGGAAGCTACTCGCCCGCTCGACAAATCCAAACACGTAATACGGGTTTCGTGCACAACTATTAAGTTTTCTTTCTAGTTGCCTTAGGATCAGTTTCATGCAAACATTGAATAGCCTAACTCGTGTGGCAGTGCGCCATGCGATATGAGAGTAAATACGGCGAGACTTACCAACTTACCATTTTACCTTCCCTGTCCAAGGCAAACATTGTTAATTCAAGCACGGTAAGTATAAACATTCAGGAGACATAGCATATGCAAACACGAGGGTTCTTATAACATAATCGTTCAGGTGCTAAGTTATTCATTGATGCTATGCAATGACTCGCACGCGGATAGCCGCTAAGCGAGGATGACTTATCTATATGACATAAGTCGCTGGCGTAGCCATTATGGACGGTTCACAGTCTCAAGACACAGATCATATACAACGCAGGTTGTGAGCCCCGCTGCATAATACCTTGTCCCATAACATACGACTGCTCATACGTCCCGTCCGGATCGGATCGGTCCCAGTGCCCCGGTGACCGTCCGCGGAACTCAACATAACATACCTTGTGCACAAGTTGTCCGCGATAATACAGGTCAGGGTCTATCCTTTATCCATAGCTTGACATGATAATCATGAAACTTAAACTTATTCTGAACGAGCATATTGCTCCACGAGCTGGGATTCCATCAGTACATAATACGATCCTCGTTCAGATGCATACTTAGCATGATTATCATTCAAGTGTGATTCACGTTCAGTATTCATTCTTGCTTAATGCATTCCCCTGGTTCGGGGATATGCCTTGGGTGACCTAACGGTCCCGGATACTTGCAGGTTCATTTGCACAGAAGGACTATTTGATAGTCTCCTGGCTAACAAGAATACATGCATAATACAATCACGTTAAACATTTGTAAGCAGGCAAGCACGCGTTCTAAGGGACATAAGCAGACACGTTTGCTCAGACCCGAAGTTAAGCCGAGAGATGAAACTGTCACGCCCCAGTCCCAAAATACCGTGGGACTAGACACGTGGCAATGGCCAGCAGTACGCACCGATGGACCAACTCAACATAATGGATCCATCAGGGCATACTTAAGCTGTAAAATAAGTCTACGACAATCATGGCACAGCTAATCTCATCCACACAAGATATAAAATATGATCCACAGAATAAATAAGGAATGTAAATCATCATCTAGTCTCACGAAGTACTTCGGGGAACCACCCGATAAATATCTAGTACAATGGTTCAACAGACCAGAAAGTAAAAGGCTGAAATAAATAATGGAAGCTGAGCATGAACATGGATGCTCAAGAGAAGTCTTCAGCTAAGACCTCGTCCTCAGATGGTGGTACAGCTCCTGGATCAGCTCCAGCTCCGGTCCCGTAAACCTCGGGATAAACCTCGTCTGCAAAATCTGGGGACAAAATTCGGATCCAGGTCCTCAGGGGACATAGCAAGGTACAGAAAAGCTCATGCCAATAAATAAATAAGCAGTGCAGCAAATAAATAACTAAATGAAATAATAGGGTAAATATGTAACCATCTAAGTGAAATGCAAGTGAGAGCAGCACGAATACTCAGGCTGAGACCACTACAAGCTCTTTGTCTGGGAGCCGGTAGCAGCAATAACTATGTGTTTACTATGAGTTTACTATGTTTTATATATATATAATCAGCCTGTAGCCTGTGTGTCTCTCCCCACCCAATGTAACCACGCATATCATGTCCATAACGTCTCATGTCCATGTCAAGCGCGATCGTAGCTAAATGCAACAAGTCATAATGTATATAGAATATAAAATCTATGTCAAGTCCTGTATCATATACAGAATCACCATGAATATCTCGGGAAAATCCTGTCTCATGAATAGTGTCAAGTGTCCTGGGTCATATGGTACTTGATAAGACAAGTACGAGAATATAAAGTGTCACGGATGTCCATCTCTAGATGACCGTACCCAACACTGCGTACAGTGTCGGCACCCGACTGATAATCGGACGCTAAGTACGTCACACGGTCCTAGGTTGAGCATGCACAGTAATATATATATAACAAGGAAAATAAATAACTAAGCTGCAGAGTTTGGCAAGGTACACTTGCCTGATGTTTGAATATCAACTGTCGTCCTGGTATCGGTGGATCCGGTAGGTACTACTCCGAAAGCTGTAATAAATATCACCAACAGTCTCAGAAGATGTCAAACTGCTAGAAATGCCTGTCCTTACGTCCAATTTGGACACAGGGGCAAAAAGGTCATTTTCGGGCCAAAGTGGGTCCACATGTGGGCCACTTCGCACCGAAAAGCGTGCCGAGGGTAACAGTCTCTAAATGGGATAAACTATGGGTCAAACAACTCTAAATGTCGATACGATCCCAACGGTATGTCCAAATTTGGATTCCGATGAGCCGAACATAATTTGGTCCAAAAAGTCAACTGTGGGGCCCGCCAATTGGCGATCTGGTCAACCATCTCAGAAATGCGTGAAAATTGGGTCACAGGACCAGCGTGTTACCACGAGTCTAGTGGCACAAGTTTCGTCGCAATCTGACAAGCGTGCACAAAATACTCGCGAGTTCCACAAAAGTGACGACACGGAATGTGTCCGCGGATACGGCCTGATTCCGGCGCGCACACGCGTCCACATCAGTCCCCACAAATTTTCACGTGTCCTGTTATGCTGCGTGCACCATTCGGTACACTTGGCACACGGCGGGGCGGTCCCGTTTGGCGGGGCGCGCTTCGATCTCCCACTTTTAGAAAACCAGAAAAAGTGGGTGCGTGCAGTTTTGTGACGACTACAATTTTGTCCACAACAACTAATAGCACAAAGTTATAATACAGAAATTAAACTAGGTCATGTAATCTACAGGCATCAAAAAGAATCGTCGAATTTGGATCTCTGTGGTGGGAGATACGAACTCGACAATATGGGTGGTCATCGCAAGTTTCTGCGATTGCAGAATTCTGTCTGCTCGCGCTGACTTGGGCGCTGTTTTCACCTAGGGGCACACGTTTTTCGAGGTTGACTATAAAACAAATATTTGAGAGGGTTAAGGGAAGATCATACCTATGAAAACAGATCTGCGTTTGGTCGAGCGAGTCAACGGAAAATTACGTCGGAGCGAAGGTGCCTCGAGTGGGAGACTGCAGTTCGCGATGTCGGCGTCGACGGGATGGTTGGATGGCTTGGGAAGGCTTCTCTGGCTGCGGTGACGGCTCCAGATGGGAAGGAGAAGTCTGGAGTTTTAGGTTAGGGTTTTGGAGAGCTAATCATATATATATATATATATATATATATATATATGATATATTAAGAGAGAGAGAGTTAATTAATCGGAGGCGGGTTGAGTGGGTCGGGTGAAGGTGAAGTGGGCGCTGAAGGCTTGCATAAAGTGAAAAATGTTAAGTTGCACGGCTGAAGGGAATAAGGGGATAGTCAATTGCAAGTTGCTGAAGCAAAGTAACTTTAAGTATAATAAGTAGATTATTAATATTATTATTATTATTATATTCTAATTTTCTTTTCTTTTCTTTTCTTTCTTTGAATATATATATATACATATATATATTTGTATATCTATATATATATATATATATATATATATATATTCACACATAAGACAATTTATATAATAGGATATTGCACATCGTTAGGCTAGCAACTGCTCAAGGGGTCTCCTACATGGAATAAAATCCGAAAAATTCCTGATGGTCCCATAAGTCATCTAAGTGCCCGAACACCTAACATAAAAATTATTAAAAATCTATTTCTCCCATTTAACTCTAATTACTATAATTTAATTAATAATTAATAAATAAAGGGTATATACGATTTTCTAGGAAGGGGGTTTTACATTCTACCCAACTTATAAAAATTTCGTCCTCGAAATTAAATTAGGGTAGGGCTCTTTCTGTCAAGTCTCACTTGATTATAGTCTAAGAATTTCTATCAAGTGAGCATTACGGTCTCTACCCAACTTAGAATTTACCCATCTATTATCTAAGACTATTCATCTAATAAATCCATGCCCCAACTCATTTAATCATGTTATTGAATTCTCAAGCCTTTAACACCAAACATATCACCTATGATATTCCCTAAATCATATATAAAAGGGTCATCAACAATGCGACCGGCCTGTGGGGTATATCTAGTACTGTCTATATATCAAACTTATACCAAGCACGAGGTTTCGCCTTTCCGAAATAAGAGAAGACGAAGATCAATAATAAAGAGTTCAAGGGTGAGGTAATAGAATAGAAGTATCGGGATCAAGGCGTTTAAAGAATTCAAATAGAAATGGTCAAGTTGTTGTGGATTGAAATCCTATTCTGGTAATCCTTTGTTCGCATGCTCGTATTAGTACAGTTGTGTAACAGATACAATATGCTCAGACATATCTAGAGGGCAAGTATACTAGTCAACTTTATATCTCAATCCACGTGAAGTAGTCGTGCGAAGAGCGAACCAAAATGCACTAAGGTTGATCAGACCGTAATACACTGATTCTGAATAGACAATTGTATTAGTGTACATGTCCACTAACACATATGTCATGAACAAGCTCGATAAAGAATAAGCTTGCAAAACTAGGCTATAATAGCAGCATAAATCAAGGTAGCACAGAAAATATAACGCTGGATTATGATGAGAGAAGTCACAAATAATTCAAGTTGCAAAAACAAAATAACATAAGCAACAATAACAAAAGACTCTACAATCTCTACAGTTATCATATTAATTCCTTGTCTAAGTCGATAGTCGACAAAGTAGGGGTGTGAGCCTCTAAGTTCTATAGTCTGAATAAACCCTATCATCTTATGTTAGCATACAATTAATGCCATTCAGTTACACTTCATCAATGGATCACAAGGGCTATATGATACTAGGTGGTGAGGTATACTACCCAACTTATAAGAATTTAAACTAATACGGTGACAGTCTTAAGAGGGTCCTACACAATAATCTTGCACATGTAAATAAAGCAGAAACTCTTATTAGGGTATATGAGGAAGGATCTTGATACTTATTAGGGTCTCTTAGGGTATCATGCAAGTAATGGTCATCTTAAGTCTTAGTCATAGCGCTCATAGGTCATGTGTCAATCGTAGGGATAGAAGAGTTACTAGCCGTTGAGGAGGAAGGGTCTAACTTGTATCGGGGTGAGGGTACAAATTATATGATTTAAAAATTAAGGGTTAATCATTGGTCACAATCTACAAGATTAACTCAAACTTATCAATTCTAACTACTAGGCACCAATTTTCAAATTCAAGACTACAGCTATAACCCTAGCAAACTATGGGTCCTTAACAAGGAATAAAATTACTTGGCCTACTATCAGAAGTGTCAGGTGGCACGAATTGAAAGACGGAGGAAAGAAGAACATATTTTAGTCGTTGCGCATTAGCGAACGTTAAGGTCACAGATGAACAACATAGGAAGTTGAAATATGGGGCTCTAGATAATATCATGGTTTTCTAAGGGGAGGTGGTATGCTAGTTGCTATGTTTGAGGTATGATTAGGAAAATATTTTATACATTGCTCTTGGCTTTCTAAGGTACTGTCTGCTTATCTCAAGACAAGAACCTATATCCTAACGCTATCTCACTATGCACATTAGGTTCAGTCCTAACATTCGACCTCGGATTTCTATTGGTTCCTCATGAGTGGGGTCAAACACTAGGGTCAAATATTATGGTAAAACTTCTACTAACTCTAGTAGTGTCTATACTACTGTCAAGTCTTTACAATACATCAGGGGTATTGGTAAACCAATTTCTAGAGATAAGGAGTTCTAGGGTTCCCTAGATATGCTAACTTAGTGGGGTGTCAACACTCTAGTGGTACTCTTAATAGGAATGTTACCTTACTTATCATTCTATCAACAGGGACTTCTATATTCTAGCAGAAGTCTATACTCGAGGAACTATTAAGGAAGTACAGGAATCAAGCATGATGCAAATGTTCAAATAGAACAGATAGGAGGAAGATGAATCATAGTCAATTGTGGATGAGATCCTATACTCTAGTCCTAGGTGCAGGCTTGTTCGGTCCCTAAGTTGAAACCGAACTATTTAGTCGTAGACCTGCATGGGCCACCACAAAAACCATGTCACGCCCCAGTCCCAAAATACCGTGGGACTAGACACGTGGCAATGGCCAGCAGTACGTACCGATGGACCAACTCAACATAATGGATCCATCAGGGCATACTTAAGCTGTAAAACAAGTCTACGACAATCATGGCACAGCTAATCTCATCCACACAAGATATAAAATATGATCCACAGAATAAATAAGGAATGTAAATCATCATCTAGTCTCACGAAGTACTTCGGGGAACCACCCGATAAATATCTAGTACAATGGTTCAACAGACCAGAAAGTAAAAGGCTGAAATAAATAATGGAAGCTGAGCATGAACATGGATGCTCAAGAGAATTCTTCAGCTAAGACCTCGTCCTCAGATGGTGGTACAGCTCCTGGATCAGCTCCAGCTCCGGTCCCGTAAACCTCGGGATAAACCTCGTCTGCAAAATCTGGGGACAAAATCCGGATCCAGGTCCTCAGGGGACATAGCAAGGTACAGGAAAGCTCATGCCAATAAATAAATAAGCAGTGCAGCAAATAAATAACTAAATGAAACAATGGGGTAAATATGTAACCATCTAAGTGAAATGCAAGTAAGAGCAGCACGAATACTCAGGCTGAGACCACTACAAGCTCTGTGTCTGGGAGCCGGTAGCAGCAATAACTATGTGTTTACTATGAGTTTACTATGTTTTATATATATATAATCAGCCTGTAGCCTGTGTGTCTCTCCCCACCCAATGTAACCACGCATATCATGTCCATAACGTCTCATGTCCATGTCAAGCGCGATCGTAGCTAAATGCAACAAGTCATAATGTATATAGAATATAAAAACTATGTCAAGTCCTGTATCCTATACAGAATCACCACGAATATCTCGGGAAAATCCTGTCTCATGAATAGTGTCAAGTGTCCTGGGTTATATGGTACTTGATAAGACAAGTACGAGAATATAAATGTCACGGATGTCCATCTCTAGATGACCGTATCCAACACTGCGTACAGTGTCGGCACCCGACTGATAATCGGACGCTAAGTACGTCACACGGTCCTAGGTTGAGCATGCACAGTAATATATATATAACAAGGAAAATAAATAACTAAGCTGCAGAGTTTGGCAAGGTACACTTGCCTGATGTTTGAATATCAACTGTCGTCCTGGTATCGGTGGATCCGGTAGGTACTACTCCGAAAGCTGTAATAAATATCACCAACAGTCTCAGAAGATGTCAAACTGCTAGAAATGCATGTCCTTACGTCCAATTTGGACACAGGGGCAAAAAGGTCATTTTCGGGCCAAAGCGGGTCCACATGTGGGCCACTTTGCACCGAAAAGCGTGCCGAGGGTAACAGTCTCTAAATGGGACAAACTATGGGTCAAACAACTCTAAATGTCAATACGATCCCAACGGTATGTCCAAATTTGGATTCCGATGAGCCGAACATAATTTGGTCCAAAAAGTCAACTGTGGGGCCCGCCAATTGGCGATCTGGTCAACCGTCTCAGAAATGCGTGAAAATTGGGTCACAGGACCAGCGTGTTACCACGAGTCCAGTGGCGCAAGTTTCGTCACAATCTGACAAGCGTGCACAAAATACTCGCGAGTTCCACAAAAGTGACGACACAGAATGTGTCCGCGGATACGGCCTGATTCCGGCGCGCACACGCGTCCACATCAGTCCCCACAAATTTTCACGTGTCCCGTTATGCTGCGTGCACCATTCGGTACACTTGGCACACGGCGGGGCGGTCCCGTTTGGCGGGGCGCGCTCCGATCTCCCACTTTTAGAAAACCGGAAAAAGTGGGTGCGCGCAGTTTTGTGACGACTACAATTTTGTCCACAGCAACTAATAGCACAAAGTTATAATACAGAAATTAAACTAGGTCATGTAATCTACAGGCATCAAAAAGAATCGTCGAATTCGGATCTCTGTGGTGGGAGATACGAACTCGACAATATGGGTGGTCATCGCAAGTTTCTGCGATTGCAGAATTCTGTCTGCTCGCGCTGACTTGGGCGCTGTTTTCACCTAGGGGCACACGTTTTTCGAGGTTGACTATAAAAAAAATATTTGAGAGGGTTAAGGGAAGATCATACCTATGAAAACAGATCTGCGTTTGGTCGAGCGAGTCAACGGAAAATTACGTCGGAGCGAAGGTGCCTCGAGTGGGAGACTGCAGTTCGCGATGTCGGCGTCGACGGGATGGTTGGATGGCTTGGGGAGGCTTCTCTGGCTGCGGTGACGGCTCCAGATGGGAAGGAGAAGTCTGGAGTTTTAGGTTAGGGTTTTGGAGAGCTAATCATATATATATATATATATATGATATATTAAGAGAGAGAGAGTTAATTAATCGGAGGCGGGTTGAGTGGGTCGGGTGAAGGTGAAGTGGGCGCTGAAGGCTTGCATAAAGTGAAAAATGTTAAGTTGCACGGCTGAAGGGAATAAGGGGATAGTCAATTGCAAGTTGCTGAAGCAAAGTAACTTTAAGTATAATAAGTAGATTATTAATATTATTATTATTATTATTATATTCTAATTTTCTTTTCTTTTCTTTTCTTTCTTTGAATATATATATATACATATATATATTTGTATATCTATATATATATATATATTCACACATAAGACAATTTATATAATAGGATATTGCACATCGTTAGGCTAGCAACTGCTCAAGGGGTCTCCTACATGGAATAAAATCCGAAAAATTCCTGATGGTCCCATAAGTCATCTAAGTGCCCAAACACCTAACATAAAAATTATTAAAAATCTATTTCTCCCATTTAACTCTAATTACTACAATTTAATTAATAATTAATAAATAAAGGGTATATACGATTTTCTAGGAAGGGGGTTTTACAGAAACCGTTAGGGGACTTAGCATGCGAGGGTCCGAATATAAATAGTATTTCAATTTCCATGTTCTAGCATAAGCAATACAAGTTGGAATTATTCCCTTAGCTAGGTGCGTTGGATTCTTATTAGCATGCAGGGGGTGAATCACCTAGCGACTAGCATGTATCAATCCAGATTTTTATGTGTGCTGGCTAAGCAAAGACAAGTTCACCGTAGCCACCCACCTTAGCGATGATTCGCCTCGGTAGAGAGATACGTCAAGCGAGCCTCTGAAAGCCTAAGCCGGATTCCTGTAGGGACAAGTCTGGATATCCTTTGCTTCTCGTTTGAGACAAAATGGGTCAGGACAGTTGCACTTTTGTCGTTTGAGTCGGCAGGCCGCTAGAACGGAACGGGGTATTACATCCTACCCAACTCAGAAAAAGTCTCGTCCTCGAGGCTTACTGAGGAAAAGCAGTAATCTAGGGTTGAGGCAATCCTAGACAAGTCATTGTACTTGTTTTATTTGGATATTCACTTGCACAAGCGTCGAAATCAGCATATCGCTTAGACTGGATCGTGAGCACTTTCGAAGTGCATTTCTAGCGTGAGCACTTCAACCAGCTCAGTGATAGCGAAGTCTTAACACTCGAGTTTTACCTTTTCTTAAGTCTTGGATGGTGCACTAGTTCAAGGCGTCCCTCGAATAGATACACTCAACCAAACTTAGAGTTAGTGAAATCGGACAAGCTACTACCGATACTCTCAAGGGTTCGCACAGGTTGGCACAAAGGCCACTCGCAGCACACAATCATACAAGCAAGCATATCATACCATTTAAAATGCATTTTGAAAGTATTTAGACTTATTGTTGGAACATCCCATCGAGGTATTGAGAGAGAGCGTGCACATAACCCACGAACGATCTTTCAAAACTGAGATATCGAATCGAAGTCCAAAGGCATATAAGTCAGGCTCTGATACCAACATGTCACGCCCCGATCTCCCGAAGGCAAATCGGCCGTTCCCGCTAGGCGGGAATCACCCTCGCCAGCGCTCCCGCAGAACGATCGCTTTGACCCATCCGGACGTGATGCCGCACGAGCGTGATCCACGCCCGTGCAAGGCCGTGGTTCATTGGCTGGCGGTAAGAGTTCTAAGCCACAGAGTTGCACAGATTGTCCGAGTGCAGCGGAGTCATGAAGGCATAGGCGATCGGTAACAAGTTCACTGAGTTGACAATATAGCGGAAGCATTTAAACACAAGTTGAAGTAAAACAAGCTCTTTATTGATATAAACATGTGTTACAGGCGGCGTATAGCCGAGATTACAAGTCGCTCAAGCCTCTCTCTCTGAAACAGTAAAATCGTGCCAAGTGGCTACAATTATGGAATAATTGTACAGGCGATGTTCAGGCGAGTTCCAACATTATGTCTTGTATATGTGCTTTAGTTCCGGACGCACCGTTGCTTCGGAGTGATCTCTACACCTTAGCACGCACGAAGGAGGCATCCACACTGAACGAGGTTCTCCCGCACCCTGCATACAAACTGGTGGATTATCAGTACATTGAATGCACTGGTAGGGAAGCTACTCGCCCGCTCGACAAATCCAAACACGTAATACGGGTTTCGTGCACAACTATTAAGTTATCTTTCTAGTTGCCTTAGGATCAGTTTCATGCAAACATTGAATAGCCTAACTTGTGTGGCAGTGCGCCGTGCGATATGAGAGGAAACACGGCGAGACTTACTAACTTACCATTTTACCTTCCCTGTCCAAGGCAAACATTGTTAATTCAATCACGGTAAGTATAAACATTCAGGAGGCACAGCATATGCAAATACGAGGGTTCTTATAACATAATCGTTCAGGTGCTAAGTTATTCATTGATGCTATGCAATGACTCGCACGCGGATAGCCTCTAAGCGAGGATGACTTATCTATATGACATAAGTCGCTGGCATAGCCATTATGGACGGTTCACAGTCTTAAGACACAGATGATATACAACGCAGGTTACGAGCCCCGCTGCATAACACCTTGCCCCATAACATACGACTGCTCATACGTCCCGTCCGGATCGGATCGGTCCCAGTGCCCCGGTGACCGTCCGCGGAACTCAACATAACATACCTTGTGCACAAGTTGTCCACGATAATGCAGGTCAGGGTTTATCCTTTATCCATAGCTTGACATGATAATCATGAAACTTAAACTTATTCTGAACGAGCATATTGCTCTACGAGCTGGGATTCCATCAGTACATAACACGATCCTCGTTTAGATGTATACTTAGCATGATTATCATTCAAGTGTGATTCACGTTCAGTATTCATTCTTGCTTAATGCATTCCCCTGGTTCGGGGATATGCCTTGGGTGACCTAACGGTCCCGGATACTTGCAGGTTCATTTGCACAGAAGGACTATTTGATAGTCTCCTGGCTAACAAGAATGCATGCATAATACAATCACGTTAAACATTTGTAAGAAGGCAAGCACGCTTTCTAAGGGACATAAGCAGACACGTTTGCTCGGACCCGAAGGTAAGCCGAGAGATGAAACCGTTAGGGGACTTAGCATACGAGGGTCCGAATATAAACAGTATTTCAATTTCCATGTTCTAGCATAAGCAATACAAGTTGGGATTATTCCCTTAGCTAGGTGCGTTGGATTCTTATTAGCATGCAGGGGGTGAATCACCTAGCGACTAGCATGTATCAATCCAGATTTTTATGTGTGCTGGCTAAGCAAAGATAAGTTCACCGTAGCCACCCACCTTTGCGATAATTCACCTCGGTAGAGCGATACGTCAAGCGAGCCTCTGAAAGCCTAAGCCGGATTCCTGTAGGGACAAGTCTGGATATCCTTTACTTCTTGTTTGAGACAAAGCGGGTCGGGACAGTTGCACTTTTGTCATTTGAGTCGGCAGGCCGCTAGAACGGAACGGGGTGTTACAGTTAAGACCATGATAATTGACATTATTAGAGATAACCAGTCATATAGTCCATCATAAATTATTAAAGATATATATAGGGAGCACCGTATACAAGTTAGTTATTCCAAAGCCTAGGAAGACCGAGAGACGACAATAGTTGAAATTAATGGTAGCTATGATGAGGCATACGCTAGTCTTGAGGAGTATTGTTATAGAATTATGGAGACGAATCCTGGTAGTACATATTTTCTTAAAACTGCCAAAAATAATAGCTTTCAACGAATTTTTATTTGTTTTAAGTCATGTATTGACGGCTTTTTAAGTTTGAAATAATAGACCGTGCAACAAGTAGAACCTATATTGTTAATATAATCGAAAGATCTTATACATTTTTAGATGGTACCATACTTATATACCATGTATACATGCATGTTTTGTTTGTAGATATTACAATATTAGTATTGATAGTTTTTATCCTCCAGTATTTTTGATGGAGACCTTGAGAAGTGCATACGCACCAAAAATGGAACCAATTCCAGTTCCCTACAAGATCCAAGATCCTTTGGTTAGAGGAAAAATTGGAGTACCAGATGTAAGACGCAAATCCGGATGACCAAAGAAGAACCGCATCAAACCCCGGGATTCATCGACGAGAGATCTTCGTTGCAGTAATTGTGGTACGATGGGACACAACCTAAGAAGATGTACTAGTCAACCGAGAGAGTAAAATAGAATTGTTAAATACAAACTTAGAAATATTCTACTAGTGAGTTTGATAATAAAAGTTGAAGATAGGAATAGTTGACAAAGATTTTAATAATAAAAGTTGACAAATATTACAATCAAACATTGTTACAAATCATACTTATAAATAAGAATATTGCAATCAAGCATTCATCTACTCATCCTCCTCGTCATCTTGCTGAGTCTGGATAGGCAGCGGTGCTGATGTAGTCGAAAAGAACTGTGTGAATATCTGGTAGCTTTCATCTCCAGCGTCCTGGTGACTAATGCCATCTCCATAATACTGGTGACTATGTCCCGCTCCAGCATACTGGTGACTAGGGCCCACTCTAGCATACTGGTGACTAGGGCCCGCTCCAGCATAGTGTTGGGGAATGTCTCCAGCATACTGGTGAATAGGGCTCGCTCCAGCATAATATTGGAGAATGTCTCCAGCATACTGGTGAATAGGGCCCTCTGCACCATCCCTCCTACAACGACGAGAGTGTCTCTAACGTACAATGTCGGTCGGATAGTCTGGTGGAAGACGTGATTGTACTGGAGGCATTTCAGGTTCCCGTCCAATACTGAGATGATCAACACGAGTCACAAGTTCCTCCATAAGCAATCGACTTTATGGAGGAAGATTTCTCTCAGGTTGTTGCAAATATTATTGGTATACACCACTCTGAAATATAAAACTTATAAATTATTATTTTTATGATATCTATGTATATATAATTTTGAACGTGTAATGAATTCATGCCAAATCATTCATGTAATCGGCAAAAGCATGCAAAGTAGAATCATCTACAGATCTACTCTTGAACCTTTGCTCCTCATATATGTATACTCGGTTGCTCATAAGAGGGCATCCCCACCATTGCCTATAATCCAAGTTACCAATGTCTGCATAATATAAACAAAATATTAGCAAACTATTTATACTAAATCAATCCGAATAATGAGTAACTTAGAACTTACATTCATCAGCAGATCTTAGTCCGGGAGACATGTCCCTCACACTATAATTCTCGAACCGATTATTCCAATCAGCAACGAGACCAAGGATTCGGTGTATTGCATTTGCTGGCTCATAACCGACAGTCGGTGGATCATCAAAAATTATTTGACTCATCCCGAATTGTCGAAGAACACGGTCTGCCGGATGATACATGGTGAACTGATCATATATAATATAAGATCTGTGTAAACTAAACGAATAGGATATCATCTTAATTTCTGGAGTATCATCTGCATACGTGTAGGGTAACCAGGTAACCTATTTAATGGTATTGTATCAAATAGATATGATATTTCTCAACGATCATAATAATTTAAAGGTATTTATCAGATATTTAAATAATTATCTCATAATACTGTAGTGTATCAAATTGGCTACGATAAAGTGATACACTCATATATTGATAGTGTTGGTAATCCACTATATCTGTGGGCCATCGCATAGCAACCGGAAAGACTCCAACATCAGGCCTACCAATATAGAAGTGCTCGTAGGACCAGAACTATAAAACAAAAATATGACATTAGTACAAACAAAATTGTATTATAATCTAACTAATTTAGTTCTTTCATTCTTACCTGAATCAGTGAAATACATCCACAAATACTCTTGCGACTGGATCTCACAAATTTTGTCAAATTTACAGATAAAAACGCTAGAGTAGCAACTCCCCATGCATGCTGAGTTGGTTTTGTCAAATCTTCCAAGAATGGTAAAAGCTGTACATTTACCATATTTTTCGATCTATCGAGAAATAGAATTAGACCACATAAACAGAGCTAATACGCTCTAGTGCAACGATGACCTAAAGATATTAAATATTATATAAACACTAAATTAAGTCATTAAAAAAATTTACTAATTAAAATACATACCCGCATTTCATCTACATCAACCACCCCGTCAATAGTGCGGTGTAGGTCCATGAAGTTGCCACGAAGCCATGTAAACTTCACAAAATGGCCGTCTTTTATACCAGATGGAGGGGTAACACCCGAGATACCTCCTGATCAGATCATATCCCTTTAAGTGCGGATCAAAATATATAGTGTCACCTTTAATAGGTAACCCTAATATATTTGCCACATCAAATAGGGTGATTGTCATCTCGTCGAATGGGAGTTAGAAAGTGTTACGTTCAGGCCACCAACGCTCCGCAAGACTTACAATTAGATGAAGATCGTGGATTAAATATTTAACCTGATCTATATAGTGGAATCCAAAGTATTACACCAAATCCTTTTGGGCAGAATTTAGTTTCCGCGTACGATAGTTTCTTTCGGTCCGCCAATGTACATGGATCCGGGTTCGTAAACCAAGATCATGATCGTATAACTATAAAAAATATATGCAGTATGTTTTATATGAAAATTACTTAACTTGTAAACTTATAATTTAAAAAATTATCTCTCCAGTAAATATTCAACTAGATATGTGGTCTTCACGTTGCTTAATAATAAGGTCGGCAGTCGGTCCACCAGGAATACGACCGTCATTTTCGTTAGACATCTACAAAAAAAAAAACTAACTATGATCCTTTACGACCAAAATATAATAAGTCTGTCAACGATTTAAAAAACTAACTATGGTCATTTACGACTAAAATATAATAATTTTACTTACATTAGATTTTTGGGTTCTTTTTCTCCCGGTTGATCTTGCTGCTTGCAGGAAAGTGAATATAGAATGTTGTTGTATATAGAGAGAAGAGTTTGATATTGTTGTGAGGAGATGAGAGTGTTGTGAGGAGAGGAGAGTGTTGTGGGGGGCTGATTTATAGAGGGAGTGGGGGGTTTTGGGGGGGTCTTCGAGGGGGGCCTTCAAGGGTGTGGGGTCTTCAAGGGGAAGGGGTCTTCGAGGTGGAAGGGAGGGTCTTCGAGGGGACAGAGGCGGGGGGTTCTCGGGTCAACAGTATTGATTTTCCCCTCTCCGCCAACTTAATTGCCGAGCGATGTCCCCCACTCGTACTAGCCAGCCAACTTAATTGGCGAGTGCTGCCCCGCACGCCCCTAACCTGCCAACTGAGTTGGCGAGTCCTGCCCCCAATGTCCCTAGCCCACCAACTGAGTTGGCGAGCCCTCCTCTTTCGTTTGACCCCGCCAACTGAATTGGCGAGATGTCCCCCCGTTTGCAATTTCTCCAAACATTTTCCCTCAGGCGCGATTTGAAAAAACTTCGTGCATTTAGACAAAAAAAATCCGTTTTTTTTTCCAAAAATATTTTTTTTTTAAAATGCTTTTAATGAGATAATGATTAGAGGGACATCCAAATGGAAGGATTATAAACCATATATTTGTGGCTAATCACAAATAATTGTTGTCCTTATCTAAATACACACAAACTATAATCATTTCTTCCCTTACATATATAAAAGAAAAGTTGAGATCAATTATTCAGCAACAAAATAGTCTCCCTCTTTTTTTCTTACTTTTCTAACGGATTGATCTTTTTGTCCTATTCCATGACCAAACAAAGAAGTAGAGATACTACACCAAAATAACACAATGATCCCTATGTGATGATATTTCGGTAAGCTGCAAAGGGTTTTAGATATAAAGTAGAATATTATGTAAATGGCATATTTCAAGAGGGGGCTGATGAGAAACATCACAATGAGATGAGACTAACGGGGATAAAAGGGGAGGGGGCTGAAAAAGAAAAAGAGTGGCAAACAAATAGAAGAGAGCAAAATAAGAACAAGAGCTCAAGGAGGTCGTTAATTAGGTTCCCTGGCGGAGCACATTAACGTACGGACTGGCCGCCGGTAGGTTCGGATCCTTCGCGGTGAGGTGCCGGCGGTGGAGGATACCGACACGCGTCATGGCTTGGTGGCGCCAGCCCGCGCTCAACGCCCGCCGCGTCTGGATCGGGTTCTCCGCCCGCGTCAAGGCACGCAAGAATGGTACGCTAATCTCACCTCTCTCTTTATTCAATAAGTAACCCATGTTGAATTATTATCATCCAATCTTCTCCTATCAAAATTGACTTAAGATTACAGAAGAAAATAGAATCTACTGCGGCGCTTAGAAATGGCTCAAAAATAGCTATTTATTAACTATCATAGTTCTTTTATTACATAGTTGGAAAAAAAAATTAAAATCCTATGATTCTTATAAATCCTAAAATATATTCAATACTTAAATTATATTTAAACTAACTAAATGATATTATCAAACTTAAACACATCCAAAATTATAAAAATATATTTATAATCGATATAATTATAATATACTCAAATTATATTAAAATATTATAACATAATTTAAATTTCTAACTAATTTTTTAATATAAAAAAAAAATTTTAATGTGCGTAAAGTAACTTAGTCATATAAGAGTTCTCTCAGTTTTTTGTAATATTCATATAATTAAGGGTTATTTATACTAACTACCTCCACGGACCACCCCTCCCTTTAGAAAATAAAATAAAAATAGGGTAGTTAGTGTCATAATTTTTTACTTTTATCTTAAAATAAAGGTATCCCGTGTAATAAATCAAAAAATTAGGGGTGGTCACTGTAACTTTCTTAAAAGCAAGGGTATCCTGTGTTATAAATTGAAAATATAGAATTAGTTAGTGTAAATAATCCTATAATTAAGGTAGACAAACTAATGAGACTAATTAATGGTATGATAACATCCTCTTGGTTAATTTGAGATCGATTACTGAATAATAAGTTTAAAAAAAAGCTATTTTGTCTGCCTCCGAGGTGTCTGTGCTGGTCCACGCCCACGTGACCGACAGCCATTGTCTTCTTGTTAGCTTGGGTCCATCCGGACGGAAGGAGCTAATGGCTAGCTGCCACGAGACGTACTGCAGGTCGGCATGGACACATCCGGGGACGGACAACGTAGTTGTTTCCATAATAAATATAGTTGAGCTGAAATTTATGGGATATATAATGAATGGACCTCAACTTCATCAACATATAAAAAATAATATTCAATATGATGAGGACACGTTGTTAATTCTTTGGCACTATGGATCAACTGATATTTGTGTTGAGTCCTTCTTCTTTTTTTTGTTCTTCCTTCCAATCAAACTTGTGGTAGAAACTAATGTGAATTTTGTCTGGCATCTTAGTCTACAAGTTAAGGATACGGACATGATTTGTGAATGATATTGGTTAGGAGTCACAAATGGTTTCATTTAGTAATTAATTCAGTACTGTTACTTCCATGGTTAATTAATTTGTTACAGGAGGTGGCATTCTTGAACTCCACAGTGATGTCCAGAGTTGCGGATATGAAGATGTTCAAGTGATGTGGGAGATGCTGAGGAGATCAGAGACGACGTCCTCGTCGAAGAGGAGGAAGAGAGCAATTTGGAGGCTGCCAATAGGAAGAAGAACTACGTTGTGCGGTTCCTAGAGAGTAGCAACCACGTCTACAAAGATCAGATCGATCGAGTATATATACATGCATTTACTTTCCTAATTTTTATACGGACCCAAGTCTCAACAGTAAGTATATGTTGTTGATTTAGAACTAGAGGAGACGCTGGAATCCCTCTGCCATTAAGGAAGACGAGTGAAATGAGCTGAATTATATATCAAAGTGAGACGAGCAAAGTGGGAGTGGAGGAGAAGCCCAGCTTCGTATATTTTGTGCTCTCTTTTTGATATTTCTTGTCCATTTTTTTTTCTTCGAATCGATTGCATATTCTGATCCCTCCTATGTCAAATGCTTAAACATAACTTCTTAATTGTTATGAAGGGAGGTAATTTTGGTGTTCTTGTATATATTTTTATCTGTATCCATGTTAATATTTGTACAACATAAGTCAATATATTGTATCTATATGAAAATGTTCTTATCCGGAGCATTTTATGTTTATCTGTATTCACGAAATTTGTGCCATAATAAAGGATAGGCTGTGGAAGTTCAGATAATAGGTAAGCAACAACTAAACCTGCTATTAGATTTGAGAGCGATCAAAACTTCTAATAGCTAGCTGTAAAGCTGCTGTTAGCTGACAGATAACAACTTTTATTGATTATAGAACCAAGTTCTAATAGCAGTGAAGAATTGCCGGAAATTGTCACATGCTGGGTGATGAATATCACCGTAACTCAAGCCGCTCATTTGACCATCTTCATTGATCCGCTCACAAGAACCAATAACTTCCAAAGAACTTGTAGAATGTTCCTTGTCATCTCCCTCAGTGTTGTCCGAATCAGACCGGACCAACGGTTGGACCCGGTCTGAACGAATTTTGCCAAAAATAAGTACGGTTTGACTTGAGCCAGAATTTTTTTTAAGAACCGATGGGGGTTTTTTTTTTCTGAACTGGTGTTTAACCGGTGAACCGTCCGAACCAATACACAATTGAACTAGCCGATTCTGATTTTTTAAAATAAAAAACTCAAAAAAGTTTATCAAGTGAGATTTGGACCATTTGGTCCTTGATTTGGTATTTGAGAAATCTTACAGTTGTAAAACCAAACCAAACCACCCATATTTAAAACCAAACCAAGAAGTAATTATGGATATCTTACGTGTCTCAAATCATTTGGTTCTTTTAAAGGGCATATTTGAACCCAGGTTGAATCCTGGTCACACCTGTACCAAAGATTTTCAGTTCAATCATTGGTTTGGTGAACCTTCGTGGACAAGAACAAACAAACTATAACAATAACACTAACACTAAGAAGAAAAATGCAGTCGACCGCTGTATCCTCTCGTGTATGCACTCAGTGTTGGAATATATATATATATATATATATATATATATATATATATATAATATATATATATATAAAATGAGATCAATTCCTGATCTGCCGTAACTGTCTACTGAAAACGAAGACGAAAAACCATGGAGTAAATTTCTAATTAAGAGGGTCTTACTAGTATTAACTCTCTAGTTATAGGATAATTACGAACAAAATAGCCTCTAACTGCGGCAAAACTGCGACGCTGAGACAAAGCAGCAGTTCACTGAGCTACATGCACAGTTCTGCGGAACCAAGGCACTGCAGCCCTACGAAGTGCAAAAACGTGCTCAACGAGAACATGGAAAGTGTGCCACTTTGCGTCCACGTTGGAGTCCGATGGGATGTAGCTCTAAAGGAATTTTTCCATGAAATTGATGGACAAAACAAATATTTGTTGTGGATTTGAACCTTCCTCGCTACACCATACTAACCACCACTTGAGCTAACACACATATTGTACAAGACAAGTTTTATAATCGATTATGACCTCGAAACTGTCAATTGAGACGAGTTACAATGAGGTAAATGATAGTTCAAATATTGAAATACACACAATAGAATTTACCTCAACATGGAATGGTAAGAACATGTCACTAATGGTAAAATCCAAATGATTCCCAACAAGATACCATGGTTCCTAGTATTGTTACAGAGTTGACATCAAATCCTTCTGGTTCCTAGTATTGGTGCAGAGTTGACATGGGGGGGGGGGGGGGGGGGGGGTGTGGTGGTGGTGGTGGTGGAGATAAAGAGGCATCTCAGTTAATATAAATAAATATATCAAATGCTGAAGTATGAATGTCTGACAATATTCATACAATTGAAATTAAGAAAGAAAAAAATTAAACCTCCAAATTAAGGTTACATTACATACATATATATAGTTTGCTCGCTCTCCCAATCTAACATAGACAAGCAAGAAGAATGGAATTAGGCCCCTCTCATCTCTTCTTCACCATCATGGACGGCGGATTCCCGTCGAAGAGGTCGTCGATGTAGGCCTCCAGGTCCTCCGCGGCAAACTTGATGTACTTCTCTGTCTGCCTCCCGGGGTCCAGGTACTGCTGGAACCGCCCGAGGAAGGACCGGTACGCGGGCACGACCACGGCCGACACCGAGACCCTCAGCTCCGACTGCAGCTGCTCGTCGCTCACCACCCACATGCTCTGCGTCTTGTGTATCTCCTCGAACATGGCGTTGAAGCTCTTGAACCGCTCCTTGAGAATCGGCTTCGCCACGGACCCCTTCACCATCAGCCCCTCGTCTTTGAGGCACGCCACCACCTTCGACCACGTCTCCCTCTTGTAGTTGTTGTGGTACTGCCGCAGGTCCGACGACTGCTTGCGGCGCCAGTTGTCGCCCAGCACCTTGCTGATCTCGCCGGACCCTTTAATCTTCTGCAAAATGTACCTCCGGTTGTTCATCAAGAATATGTTGCTCAATGCCAAGTCCTTGTAGAGCTTGGCCTTGGAATCAAGATTGGCCTGCAGCAAGTCCATGACAAGTGCCAGCTGAACTGCAAATGGACTCTCACCACTGCTATTCTGGCCACTAGCATGGCTGCTGGAATCGCCGCCCCCGGCAGCTTTGCTGGTGTTGTCGTTGTGGTCGTCATCCTCCTCCTCCTCCTCCTCCTCCTCACGATACGATGAGGACGAGACATCGTTGGACTTCATGTGCTCCTTGAATATCTGCTCCAAGGTGCCGATGTACTCGCACGCATACTTGAGGTAGTTCATGACGTAGCGGGTGAGGGGGTGCACTGCCCCTCCAGGGACCGCATTCCTCCCCACATCGCTCTTGATCGAGCTCTCGAGATCGCAGAAGATGGCGACCGCCGCCTCCCCCAGCCTGGACTGGACAGAGTACATCTCAGACTTGAGCTCGGTCGCCATGGGGGACGGCGGCGAGGGCTCTTGCCCGTCCGCTCTCTCCTCCGTCTCGTCGCGGGAGAAGAGGGAGTCGATGTTCGGTATCATGTCCCTCAGGGCCTCGTAGACGTCGAGCACCTTGAAAAGCTTCTCGGTCGAGCGTTTGGTCATGGCCAGCGCCTCGGGGAAGTTGAGGAACGCGAGCACGGAGCGGAAGGCCAGGTGATGGGACAATGGGGCGGCGGTGCGCCGGTGGGCCGCGAAGACGGAGTCGCAGAGGTCTCGCTCTAAAGGGAGGGACGTCGTGACCACGTAGCGGAAGGCCTTGCCCCACTTGGCGATCTCCACCTCCAGGGCATCCCAAGGCATCCTGTGGACGTCGTCGATGGAGATCTTCTCGAACCCGAGCTCGGACAGGCCGGCGGACAATGCGTTGCGGCGCGAGACCGTGAACACCTGGAAGCACTCGGTGTCGTACCCGGTGGTGATCATGGCGTTGGCGATCATGCGGAGGCGAGCGACGATCTCAGGCGAGGGGTAGGAGTCGGCGGGGTTGGGCTCAGCCTGATTAGGGGACTGCAGGCACCGTTGTTCCTGGTCGTGGCTGGAGGGCGGAGCCCGCTTGCTCTTCCCACCGTGGTCCTGATTCTTGGCAGAGGAGGATTCTTCGAGCAGGGAGAAGAATTCCTCCTCCAAGAAGGACATGGCGTGCTGGAGGACGCTGCCGGTGAGGCTGGTCGCGTCCAAGTACTTGGGATCCGAGGAGAAGGGGGCCAGCGCGGCGGTAAGCTTCGACATCCGGTCCACCGCGTCAAGCAGGGAAGGCTCGTTGTCTTGGTGCTCTGGAGAGAGCTTCTCCTTGCCGGACTCGTACTTGATGATCTCTCGCTCGAGCAGCACCACGAACTTATCGATGATGACCGCGTTGGGGATCTCGGGCAACGACGGGTCGCCACTCTCTCGGAGGCCCTGGAGGGTCGTGAGGAATTGGTACACGTCTTCGGCTATGGTGTTGAGGTCATCCGTGTGTGGGGTTTCTTCAGCATCGGATGATCCCTCCGCCGCATTAGTAGTGCTGGTATGCTCATCATTTTCTTTATTCTCTTCCACTTCCTCTTCTTCTTCCGCCCCTTCCCCTTCCCCTTCCCCTTCCTCTTCATGGATTGTCTCGGGCTTGTCGACGGAGTTAGTATCGTTGTCGTCACCGCCACCTCTTCTAATTGGGTGGTCCTCGAAGCGGATGGCACCGAGGGAGAAGTTGCGGTCAGTCTCTTTGAGCTTGTCCTCGCGGGAGGAGGAGAGGGAGAAGCTATTTGATTTCTGAGGGACAGGAGGTTGGCTTCTCTCCATTTGATTAATTCAGCTCTAGCTGTGTAGCTTTGTTAGAGGGATAGATAATAGGAGAGTAATAATGGAAAAGACGAATGAAGAAGAAGAAGAAGAAGAATAAGAGTAAGGAAGAAAGGAGGAGGAGGAGGAGGAGAGAGAAAGGAGGAGAAATGGAGAGAAAGAGAGGTTGCCGCAAATGGAGGAGCCGATTGAAACGGTCCTTGGGCGCGGGCGGGCGGGGTGAGCGAGCGAGAGGGCGGGAGATTTGTAAATTATATATACCGTTTTTTTTTTTTTCTTTTTTTTAGATTTTAGATTTTATAAAGTATATACTATATATAATTATCAGCTCTCCAAACTTTATGCATGTCCTCAACCTCTCTTCCACGTCCTCCTCCTTTTTTTTTTTTCAAAGAGTAATACTATATATAAGTAAGCATAGAGTTATATTATATACTATATAAGTTCATGATAACATTTAGAAATTTAAAAAAATCCTCCTGAGCAGCTCATAGATCGATGCAGGAAACAATTCAAGATCTTTCAAAAAATATTCAAAAGGAACGTGCAAATAGTTATTTCAAAGATTCCATACAAAGATCTACAGTATTCTGGCCATAGACTTCTCTCAAATAATCTTGTGACATAGTATTGCTTGAGCAAAACCTTATAAGACTCATTCTGGAAACATTTACAGGACAGAAGATTGCCTGTAGAAAAGGACAGCATAGCATGGAAACATTTCCTGCACATTGAGATTTTGCAGCTAGTTGGAATGTGTTTCTTGTACTTTAATGGCCTCATCAATCCATAATAGGCCTCATCAATCTCTTTCGAGTGCCACTTTTTGCCACATAAATTAAGCCCAGGATACCACACAGTACAAAGATTACGGAAAACTAATTAAGTGGGGGCATGAAAAGCATATTTCAATCTTCGTTGTCTAACAATGTCAACCAAATTAGTTAGCTAGCTTCGTAGGTAGGTACCAAGCCATTGAAACAAGCAAGCAAGCAACAATGAAAAGAGCTGTGATCGACACACGATATATATATATATATATATATATATATATATATATATATATATAAACCAACAGAACCCATGCAATCCAATCACACCATTCATCTGCAACAAATCATTTTCTTGCTAATTGTCAAAAGTACTTAGTTATAAGCAGCAGATCGAATGCATCGAACATATAATATCCATCCCCATGGATGACAAGTACATTTAAAATGGGTCAGTCAGTATAGAGATCCTTTTACATGCATCATGCCTCTCAGCCTCGGAACTATACTATTGTTTTTGACGTGTTATTATACTACAAAGAAAGACACACATGCAGTCTGGCCTCTCCACAAACCATTTTTATGCAGCAGCAGCAGCAGCAGCAGCAGCAGATCGAAGATATATGATATTGTTTGTTTCTGGATTTTTCACCTCGATCGATCGAGAGGAGCTGGAATTAAAGAACAAAAGACATAGCTAGCTAGAAGAGACTAAAAAAAAGAATGGATGTACGTGTAGTTGCTGCCAACCACCAATTCAGTAGGCTAGCTAGCTGATGACAACAATATGTATGTGCCTGCAAATGACAAGAGAGTATTAAATATATATAGTATATAGTTGAATGATTAGGAATGAATTATATATGGCTAAGAATCTAGGTACGCGACACGCGCATACCTGTACAGGAATCGATCGATCGATCGATCCATCCATGGAGTATTATATTGTCCTAGCTAATTGCCCATAAGAACCTTCGCAGGATCCAGCTCTCCGCTGTTGTAACTGGAATTGGCAAGAGAGAGTTCGATTCTCCCTGTCCACTCTTGACCAGGCTTAATAGTGATGGGGTTCTCAATAGCAGCAGCCCCCACACACACCATACACTTGTAGTCATCCTCTTCTAATTCTTTCATGGCTTTTGACTTCTTTGCCCAAGGATTCCAGAACATTGACTTCTTTTCCCAAGGATTCCAGACCACTACACGATCGATCGATCGATCGATCGATCGATCGATAACAAAGTAAGTGATCGAGTAATTAATTACCTTGTATTATTTGGTAATTAATTGAATTGAATTACTTACCAGCATCTTGCAGTCCTTCTTTTCGTATAACATACGTTCTTCTCCTTTCATGATCAATTACCGCAATCTTGGATGGCACGCTCAGATATATCCTGTCAATCTTTAATTTCCCCCACCCACCCAAAGTTGTTAGCATCCAAAATACACACACACACACACACACACAAAAACCAACAAGAAGAAGAAGAAGAAGAAGAAGAAGTTGGTACAATACAACCAACTCATGCATCTACTCACCTCAGATTCGAAAGTAATTGCATCTCCTTGTTCCGTGAAACGTTCCTTCTGTTGCAACTTGTCCAGGTAATACTGAGTCTCTAATCCTTCTACGCGTACTTCACTGAACATTTAACTTAGAGTTGAGATCGATTGAAAATGTGGTAAAGTAAAGTAAATTTAGATAAGAAATTACGGGACTAGGTATTGCATAATTTGCCTCTCACCCTTTTTTTTTTTGGGCCAAATGTATAGCAATACAAGTTAGGAGGCTTTGAAGAAACCAAAACAACCATTGATGCATTCAAGCTACTTAATACAACTCCCACTTTAACACGAAAATTGTGACACAACTAAGATTTACTGGATTTTAAAAAAATGAATGATCGAAAGGCTGCAAAAAGCATGTACTTTCCAAAACCTTTGGCGAGGTAATTACAATAATAATCAAATAAGACACCTCCAATTTTCGCATATATGTACATGTTTTCGTTTTTTTTTTTTACCATATCTGACACGCTGTTACTTCCCTGTTTCCTAGAGACCTACTATAAGCTAAAGCTGGAAAAAAAAAATGATATAAAATCAATGCAGTAATCAACATCTCTATATAAAACAGTAATACAAATCTAATCAGCTAATAGTAAATACATATAACATTCTCATGCTTACAAAATCCATCGCTAATCAACTGAACAGGATAAGCTTTGTACTTAGAACAGTAATGTATAGTATCTGAAATGCAATATTAACATAACAAGATGTGGAAAATGAAAGGTAGGAAGGAAAAATAGAAGGATATTAAGCATTTGATTGAAATTATCATAGAATTAACATCCTTAAACTGAGGGATACTTTGGATTGCACTTACATTTCATCCTGTTAGCTCAAATACTCATTTTGGAACCGCTCGTTAAGCTAGCTTTCGAAATGCCCATTTGAGCCTTGAAATCAACTTCGCCGCGTTTGATACAAAATATCCATCAAGAATGGAAACCGTCCACACTTTGTGTTTGGCACCAAGTGGAGACTGGCATGAAGCTCAATTGCGATCCAAACTGGCCCTAAGTGTTTGTTTTCCGATTTCTCAGCACAAAGGTGTAACTATCAATTGGAGCCCTCGGCCATCGACACATTGTACGAAGGTGTACTATTTAGTAGTTCAAATTTTCTGTTTGGCAGTTTACATCTCAATCAAAATCCCCAAGTCAACCAAATATATAGCATAATTGTAAGCTCATAAACAGTGAACATTGCTGCAATCATATATATATCCTTGGTCCTAAGATTGTGTGCCTATTTTCCTGTGTGTGCGTGTGTGTGTGATGGGTTCCATTTTGTTTTGTTCATTGGGTCCATTATAGTGCTTTGTTTAATTTTGAAATTTGAATATAGTATGTTATATCTCAAAACTTGAATTTTAAAACTATTTATCAAACAACAGAGCACTGTAGGCAAAAAAGACCAAAGACTTGCTAACTTAATGTATGAAGATATATAGCAAAATTCAACTGCCACTATGACAATAATCTTAAATTGAAAAGAAAAGAAAAAAAACATAACCAATATCAAACAAGTAAAATGAATAACTTTACGTACCCGACATCAGAAACATCAAAGTAGGCGGGGAAAGCAATTGTAAATGAGAATGGCTTTCCATCTTGTGCATACACGTTTCTTATGCGAGGAATAATCATCAGATCTCCTTCAGGTCCCAGAGAAATCCGCAGACGAAATTCCCATCTGCAATTCCAAAATTGATATTGTTAATAATTAAACTCACTGAACAATTAACTCTATCACGAGTTCAGGCGCTCATTGTTGTGTACTAATTATATAATTTGATTAGGTCATTAAAATCTAACCTTCTTCTGTCAACAACAAACAACAACAGAAAGCCTCCAACCAAATTATGGGCTAGGTTAAGGGCCATGTTCTTGGAACAAAAACCACATCCTTTGTTGTGGTTTCAATCCAAATTTTCTTACATGCACCTACCCCTGGTTGGCCTACTCTGCAAATGTACAACCCACCTAGTTACATGTTGTTCTTTAGGTGCATGAATTCCAAGTTCTACTAATATCCAGGTATCTAGAGACAATCTAGAAGCATTTCAACATCAGACAAATAAAGCAAGATTTAATTGCCCTCAGATATTGTTAGCTAGTGGAACATGCAAACCTGTCGTTGGGCCGGAACTTGATGTTTTCTTCAGATGGCCTCAGAATCAGATCAACAAAAGTTTTATGGGGCGGAGTAGTTTGAAACGGTTGTGGATCAGTGTCGACGGTCCAAAGTTGGTCCCTTGCAAAACCATCTGGTCCAAAAGGTCCATCGGTCCCAACCTGCATAAGCACAAAAGTTGACAGACATATATACATCATTAGCAGATGTACATATAACAGTTTGCATTATAAATAGGAAGAATAAATTAAAATTCATACTTGAGGAAAGCATATTGGGATGCCCCCATATTTTGCTCTCGCAGGGTCCAAAATATCCTACATGGACAGAAATTCTAATTAAAACAATAATATTAAGAAAAAATTAAATCAGAAAAATTTACTTTAGCGAAATAAATTTATATTAAATTCATTTAAACGAAATAAGTTTGCTAATATTTGAAATATAAACATTGTCCGCCAACAGTGTTGGCGGAAAACACAAATTCCGCCACGTACGCAAAAAAAAAAAAAAAAATTAAAGTGGACCCCACACCCCAAATTCCGCCAACACTGTTGGCTGAAATTAGGGGGGGCCAATTTCAGCCAACAGTGTTGGCGGAAATTGGCCTGTGGGCCCCCACGGGTTCAGTTTGGTTTAGTTGGTTTTGTTTTATTTGGTTTTTTAATTAATTATATTTTTTCTATTTAGTTATTTTCTATTTAGTTTAGTTTTAGATTTTGATTTTTTTTATTTAGTTTAACATCCAAAATAAAATATGTTATCATTGAACCCAAAAAAAAAAAAAAAAAGCTACCGTACGAATATTACGTCTGCCGTCGATCAGACTTCGAACGCCCATAACTATTTGTTTTCAAATCGTTTTTCGTCACACAATAGGTCGATTTGTATGTTTTCGACGAGAGTAACACAATTCGTGTAGAGAGAATTTTCATCCGAAGTAAGACGTACATATTACAGGCAAAAATATAAAATATAAACCTTTAAAGTACCATAACTTTTGACTGGGAGATCGAAACAAGGCCCAGTTTGAGCCAAAATGACCGTATGGAAAAGTACTTCGGGATAAACTGTTTCACCGTTTGACGGACTTCCCAAATTTTTAGAATCGCAAAAAAACGATGTTTTGACCTCCAAATTTTATTTTTGGTAATTTTTTTTATAAAATATTTAATGTACCGATAATAAATTTACTATGTTAAATAACGGAATACTTTAACAAATTTTAAGGATAGAAATTTGGATAAAAATTTGGAATATTTTAAAATTTTGTTACATATCGACAACTGAGTAAATTTTGTTACATATTGTCAAAGACAAACAACTGCAACCTGTGAGACTCATCAAACGTTGAATCTGTACCCAAACAATTGATTACGACATTTTAACCAATCCAACTACCCTTTATGCATGCCACCTCTAGAACAAGCCGCAAATATTGAAAGATCTGGCAATGCTCGTGCAGAGGTTGGTTTCTTATTTAATTACACCTAGTATTTTTACACCTCGCATTTTCCATGCAGATTACAGTAATGCCATATTAATACAAATATTCCCCTATTGGAGGTATATTCATATTGAATATAGCAGTACAGTGTACATTCTCCCATAAATATTCATTCTTCACAGTCAAAGTTTGACAAAGGGCCCTCTCTTGCTTATGGAACTTCTCCAGAACGTTTGTTGGTCATATGGATTTGGTATCAAGTTGATAGCTATTCATAAAGACTGAGGATTGAGTTGTTCAATACGAAGCTAATTTTGATTGGCCCTTAATCTTTATTGTGGGTCGGTTTTGGGTGCTCACCTACAACTCCGACCTCTTGTAGGATCGTGTTGAGTCGGGAGGGTACCCTAAGCCAAGGGAGTTGTCCAAGTCCATATTCTCGTCAAGCTTACATACCCCTAGGCCGGCTCTACTCCTAAGCAAATCCTTTTCATGCATGCATGATGGCGATTTCACGGTGAAATCAGTCATGTGATGTGATTTGCAGGATTAACGAGGTTGAGTGGATAACAATTTGATCTACTAATGACACGCCTAAGAAGAGCTCAAATAGATTATGGTTTACAATTTACTTGCAATAATATCAATATATAGCTTTTTCAAGTGGAAAGAGAAAGTAGATTTAACAATAAAAGAAGATGAAGATAGATATTAATTATTAGGCAAACAGAATTGGAGGCAGAAAACAGTATATCACAAGAGATTCGAAAAAAGAAAAGAATTTAAAAGTGACGAAGAAGTTAACATGACAGCATGAAGCAGACAACACCTTCGTCTAATTACATTGACTCCATAATATCTCAACAGTTATCTTCTTAATTAAACTTCCAAGCCCCTTTTAAAACATCAACATTTACCATTAGTACAACTTAACTACGAATCACCTCAATAAGATGGATGATGTATTCGACTCTATTTTTTAATGAAAGGGGAAAGAGACATGTTGAGAGTATTAAAGGATTTTTTTTAGTTCCAGATGGAGTAGAGCAGTAGAGAGAGAGAGGTTAGTCTCTCTTATATATATGTAGCTTCACATCAATAATAAAAAAGTCAAGTATTCTACCAAATTTCTATTTGGTATCAGATCCAATCCTCTCCCCCCTTCCCAAACCCTAACCCTAATCCCCTCCACAGACGTCCCCCATCCCCCTACTCCCTTTCCCCCGCCGGCCTCTCCCACCCTTCCGCCACCAACAACACCCCACTTCCGCCACCAACAGCCGCCGGCCAGCAACCCCCTCCCTCCACGCCGACCTTCATCCCCTCTTCATCGCCGCTAGCGCAGTATTTCATCTTCTTCTTCTTCCCTTATGCGAGTTGTAACTCGGTTCTGTCCGTATGCAACTGCGATTGCAAGGAAGAACGAGAAGTTTAATTTTCTGATTATCGTTTTTGTAGCAGCAAGATTGTAATCGAAACATTAATTATATAGTTGCTAGTTGGATCGAGGTATATCAGTGAAAAAAAATTGTGTGAACTCCTGATCTCGACTACAACTATCGATTCTTTTCCCTCATTCTCGTCAGACCATGCGACCTCGGGTCGAAGTCGTGCACGGGACATGAGCAGCGACTCTCAGGGACACCGCTGCCGCTGAAGAAGGAACATTAGACGTGGAGAGGACGACGATCAAAGGTGCAGACAATCTAGATCTGCCACTGTCTTGCTGATGAAAGAGGACAAGAAGAAGACGATGGAGACGATCTATGACAAGCTGACAACCCAAGAGATGAAGGCATTGGTGGACGATCTCATCTCCAAGAGACTGACCGAGACTAACTCTCGCGTTCACACGCAAATGTGGATCATTCACCATAGAAAATCGAAAAGTTGGAGAAACTAAAAATAAAGTTGGAGGGCACTTCTAACTACTTGAAGTGGTCGCGTCAGGCGATACGAACTCTGAAGGCAAAAGGCTTAGTGGGCTATGTGAATGGCCAAACCAAGGCACTTGAAGATCACTCCTCACGTGAGTTTGCTGTGTGAAAAATCGTCAACAATGTCGTTGTTGGATGGTTGACAGCCCCATTGACCGACCAAGTGCCAGGCAATGTGAAAGCAATGGAGGGTGCTGGTGACATTTGGATAACAATGAGAGACATGTACTCATGGTCGGATAACCCTATGAGGATCTTTCAACTGCAAGATAAACTTGATAAGGTGGTCCAAAAAGATCACACAATCTCTGAGTATGCGGCTCTGCTGAAAAAATATTGGTCAAATCTTGACCACTATGATCCCATTAGTATGTAGGATGAGCAAGTGGAACCGGCATTTGCGAAATATTATAATAAGTTTATGGAGTATGTTTCGCGACAGAGGATGATGAAGTTCCTGAAGGGACTCAACCCAGCATTCGAGCAGAGGAGGAATGTCCTACTTGCATAACCCGGACTACCATCACTGGAGGAGGCCATAGACGATATGGCACAAGAAGAGGCACGACTGAAGATAATGTCCCACTAGCTCTCCGAGAAAAAATGAGCTCTAGCAGTGTTTAACCCAAACCCTTCCGGAGGGGAAGGGTGCTACAACTATGGAGGACCTAGAAATTTTATCAGATTATGTACAAAATCTCTAAGAGAACAGTCCAGCGGCCGCATGCAAACGTAGCCGTGGAGGGCATAGGGGAGCCAGAGGAGGCTATGACGGAGGCAGAGGTAATTATTCTGAAGGACACAAGACAAACATGGCAGAAGAGAGAAATGAGAATCAGTCATCCGATATGACCCCTAGTGAGAGAAAAATGCTAGAAATGTGGAGTAGCATAAAGCTTGGAACCAGCAACAGTCGAGCCAACACCACTGGAACATCGACTACAACCACCCCCAGGGGTAATATCACCTACTATGCCCATATAAGCACAGGTATATCTACTCATGCCCTTGCATCTACCCACAGACCAGAAAGTTTAAATTGGATAATTGACTCTGGGGCATCCCTTCATGTCACGAGTGTAACACCACGTTCCGTTCAAGCGGACTGCCGATTCAAACGGCAAAAGTGCAATGTCCCAACCCGCTTTACTCAGGCGAGAATACTCGTTTGAGGCAAAGGATATCCAGACTTGTCCCTACAGGAATTCGGCTTAGGCTTTCAGAGATTCGCTTGACGTATCGCTCTACCGAGACGAATCATCGCTAAGGTGGGTGGCTACGGTAAACTTGTCTTTGCTTAACCAGCACACATAAAATCTGGAATGATACATGCTAGTCGCTAGGTGAATCACCCCCTGCATGCTAATAAGAATCCAACGCACCTAGCTAAGGGAATAATTCCAACTTGTATTGTTTATGCTAGAACATGAAAATGAAACATTGCTTATATATGTTCAGACCCTCACATGCTACCCTAGAACGTGTCGCTCGGGAAGTCCCTTACGGTTTTATCCCTCGACCTACCTTCGGGCCCGAGCTAACGTGAATACTTGTGTTTATACAAATGCATGCTTGTCTGCTTGTATGTTGCCTTATTTTCATCCAAACCCGGAAGACTACTAAGTAGTCGTTCCGTGCATGATTGAACATGAAAGTACCCGTTCCTTGTCAAAACTTGCCAAGGAATTTGAAATAAAGGACTTGGTAATGATAAGATATTTTCTCGGGATCGACGTGGCTGGAGGAAGAGATGGGATCGTCCTCTCTCAGAGGAAGTATGTAATAGATCTGCTCACAGAAACTGGTATGTTGGGATGTCGATCGACGGTCACTCCAATCGATCAGAAAGATAAGTTGGGGGCAAAGGCAGGAGAGCCAGTTGATCATGAGAGATATCAGAGACTTGTAGGCAGATTGGTTTATCTAGGTCTCACTCGTCCTGATATCTCATTTGTTGTGAGTGTAGTGAGTCGCTACATTCATGATCCAAGGAAGGGCCACATGGATGCAGTTTTCCATATTCTGAGATATCTGAAGGGGGCTCATGGAAGAGGGTGCTATGGTTCAACAACTGCTGACAGAGTTGAAGCTGGATCAGAGAACACCATTGTGACTTCTGAGTGACAGTCAAGCTGCACTAAGTATAGATAACAATCCAGTTCAACATGATGAAACAAAGCACATCGAGATCGGTCGATTTTTTATCAAAGAGAAGCTAGAGAAAGGGACATTAAAGCTCGATCATGTTCGCTCAGAAGAACAAAGTCGCAGATTATCTTACTAAGGGTCTTAATTCTTTGAGTCTTTACAACAAATAACATAAACCCCTAAAATTTAATTCTTTGAAAATTTCTGTAAAGAATACCAGAGAAAGAGTTGGAACAGATTTTAGTAAAAGGCTTGAACAATGGGAATGCAAGTACAGAATCTCGTATTAAACTAAGCTACAGTGATGAGAAGCTGTTAAAAAAACTGAATAGTTTTTAGCACAAGAGCAAGGAGAGCTACTGATACCAAGAAATGATGAGAACAAAGGAGAGACCCACTGAATTCTGCTATTGAAAATAAAAATGTCTACTGTGCAAGAAATATATAGATAAGAAAACCGGGAGGCCGGTACACAATTTTCCAAAGAAGATTTATACAGTTCTTAGAGTAAGTGTTGCACCGCCACCACATATAAAAGCTTCTTACAAGTAAAATATAGTTAAATGGTTTAAGAAATGTTCACAATTTCCAATTTTCTCCCACAAATATGAAGTGTGTGATTACATGCAGTACCTTAAGACTGGAAAAGAGCAACTCCTGTCCATGGTCATTATTCTTCCAAGATGTTATATGTGCACCAAACAGATACACCTGCAACAGAGACATAATGGTATCAGTGTAGTTGTGAGATGTATATGTTACATATTACTTTTAAGATTTAAGTAAAACTAAATTAGTATAGGACAAAGGATAAACTTATGCCCAAAGTAACTTTGGATACATCAATACTATCAGCAATGAGCGCATGTGAGAATACAAAGAAGAGAGATGACAGCATGCATGCATGCATGCATGCATACATGTATGTGTGCATGTGGTTGGTGTACATAAATGTGTTTGTGTAAAAGGGCCAACACTCCCAAGTAAATTATAGAATCAAGCCCTCCAATAATAGTGCAATATTATGAAGTGTACATTTTTGTAAAACTTTTTATTATGACTAACTTGTCGAAGCATTAAAAATTCGTTTGTTAGTTTCATAGTAGACTCGACCTTGTACCATAAATAATAAGGTTTTGAGTATCCGTTCATGAATCATTTCGGACGCTTCTTATGAGCAATGGTATGGACGGTTTCGTAGTTTCTAAAACAGAGTTAAGGAGTTCATTATTTCCAAAAAAACAAAATAAAAAACAAAACAAAAAAAAATCAAACTATTAAAAAAGTTAGAAAAGTGTTTGATACATTAACGCCTAATTTATGTGTTTTTTGTTATTTCTCTTTAGCTTTAAATGGAATTAAGAATACTATTCAACATTATGAATATTTGTTTACCCATATATTGATCTTACTTATTGTTTGCTTTTTAGAAAAAATATATCTGAAATAGATAGTTAATTGAGATAATATTAGGATGGAGATGAATGTTGTAAATTTATACATATACAACTTTGACAACAAAAATGCCTTTATGCTAGCTGTGACGGCGAGAACGACTACCGTTAGGATCTTATGCTCTTATCTTAGGGCTGAAATTTTAAATGACGAATAATACAAGCCGACAAGAAACAAACGAAAATTCTATTATTCAATAGCTTCTTTTGGTTATGTCTCACAATTCATGCTCTATCTATTCCATACAGAACCACAACCATCCTTATGTAATACTCCAACAGACCTACTACTTGACCAACACCAATTTACTATTTATGGAAGCTTACAAACAACAGAAAATTTACTGTAGCGAAATAAATTTATATTAAATTCGTGTAAATGAAATAAGTTTGAATAATTTTGAAATAAAGACATAGTCCGCCAACAGTGTTGGCGGAAAACAAAAAAAACGAACACGTAGGCAAAAAAACCAAAAGTTGACCCCACAAGACCAAATTCCGCCAACAGTGTTGGCGAAATTTGGCCTTGTGGGGCCCGCGGGTTTTGGTGGTTGGGTTTTGTTTCGTTGGTTTTGTTTGGTTTGGTTTGGTTTATTTTATTAGTTTGTTTTAATTAGTTATGTTTTATTTATTTTAAAAAAAATTTTAGAAATTTGCATCAAGAGCATCAAAATTTGTGAATTTTAAATTCATGCAAACGAAACTTTAATTTTACAAGTAACTTTTAAATATTCAAAAATAAAATTACCGAAAGTAAAATTTGGAGGTCTCATTTTTTTGCGATTCTAAAAAATTGGAAAGTTTGTCAAACAGTAAAATGGTTTATCTCGAAGTACTTTTCCATACGGTCATTTTGGCACAAAGTGGGCCTTGTTTCGATCTCTCAGTCAAAAGTTATGATACTTGAAGTTTTAAAATTTATATTTTTGCCAGTAACATATGCGTCTTGCTTCGGATAAATTTTTTTTCTATACGATTTGTGTTACTCTCGTCGAAAACATACAAATCGACTTATTATTTAACGAAAAACGATTTCAAAATAAATAGTTATGGCCGCTCGAAGTCTGCTGGACGGCAGACGTAATATTCTCACGGCAGATTTTTATTATTATTTTTTTTAACGTCTGTTAACGGCAAAAAAATTAACGATAGGAATATAATATTAAAAAATATAAATGCCCAACGGACGTTTTGATATTTTTGATATTTTTTCGTAATTTTTTAAATTTTGATGCTTTAGATGAAATTTATACAAAATTTGATGCTCTGGATGTAAATTTCCGAAAAAAATATTTCTAAATTTTTCTTTACAATTAATTTATTTTAATTTTATTTCATTAAAATATATTTTCTTAAATCAAATTCCAAAACTAAACTAAAAAAAATATCAAAACATAACTAATTAAAACTTAAAATAAACTAATAAAATAAACAAACCAAACCAAACAAACAAAACCCAATCACCCAAACCTTTTGGCCCCACAATGCCAAATTTCGCCAACACTGTTGGCTGAGTGTTGGCGAAATTTGGCCTTGTGGGGTCCACTTTTGGCTTTTTTGCCTACGTGTTCATTTTTTTTTTCGCTAACACTGTTGGCGGACACTATGTCTTTATTTTAAAATTATCCAAACTTATTTTGTTTACATAAATTTAATATAAATTTATTTTGCTACAATAAATTTTCTTACAAACAATTATTTCGTAATCCGACTTTCTCACATATGTAAAACGATCTATACCATGACTCCTGATACTATAAATTATAGGACTCATTAAATAATAACTAATTAAGGTTATAAATTAATTAGAATTTGGATTATATTTCCAACATTGAAGAGTGCCCAGTACAAGAGCTATAGCGTTAGTGTATTAGCTAGCATCTGAGAAACGCACATACAGACTATTATTGTTCTAGTTTGGATAGTCAAAATTATATGCAGGGAATACAACGGATTCTCTATGTCAATATATATATATATATATATATATATATATATATATATATATATATATATATATATATATATATATATATATATATTTTTGGGTGGCTTGGCTACTATGTGTAGGAGAAAATGGATTAATATGATTTTAACATTTCTTCTCACATTAATTATAGCTCAAATGGGATAGATATGGGTTGATGGTTCAGCGAGACTAACTAACTATACGTACTTATTAGATCCTCATCTAATCCAGAATGAGTAGCAAACCCAAAACCCAATCACAAACAAATATAGGAAAGTGCGGGATTAGATACTGTTGTCTAGCTTCCTACGTACATACATAAAAGCAACCATCGATCAGATGGGATCAATTAGTATCAGTGTAGTCAGGTGTGACTTGGATCGTGTTGAGGAATTCAACACGTATGTATGTATGTATGTATGTATGTATGTATGCATCATAACATGAATCCAAGAAATTAACATACTCTTCATAATGAGGTGCTTCGATCTGATCTTCCTTATACTGACTGACTGACTGCCAACCTTGCTAAAAAGGAGAAGACGTCATCAGAAAATGAAACTCATACGTACGGGTGCTCACTTGCCAACTCATGTAGATTAAAGAATTGATGGTTACGTTCAAGGTGAGGTTTGTTATTGTTTTCCTTTTGTGTTGTATTCTAGCTAGCTAGGTAGGTGTATGTTTCATTTTGACGCACATGCATGCTTCTTTTTGTGATCAAATGCCCAGATGTCGTCCATCTAAATATATACTTCATCATTATCGATCCTAGTGAAAAATTCTTTGGCTCAGGCCGTATATATTCTCAAAGAAAACAATACCTAGTAGAAGATATTGGCAATTATAATTAGTCTGTTGTCGATCGCACGCATGCAATAACATAGAAGAAGAAGAAGAAGACGACAAAAAAATTTATCAAGAAACTATTTCCTGCCTGCATGCTTTAATTTGACCAGAATGAATTAACAATCCGAAAGGAATTTCTGTCTAAGAACGCGCATCAAATCTAACGGGTGGGGTGTGGTGTGGTGTGGTGTGGTGTTCGATTAATCTTCTGTAGACAGTATCGATCATCATAAGCTAGCTAGCTAGCTTAGCGCACAAATTAACAAACGACATTTCTTAGCAAATGAAATGCGCGCGAGCGGAACCTACGAATCGATCAAGAATCCTCGAGAAATCGATCGATCGTTCCAAGAACCACAAAATCTCAGAATATATCAGCTGGATCGATCGTTTCTTTCTAATTAGTACGTACGTACGTACGCGCGCGAATCCAAGAAAGAATTAAGCAAAAGGAAGGAATCGAAGAAAGAACCGTCACCTCGACCGAGGTCCATCGTCCTTCCCTGAGGATGACCTTCTCGCGACCGCTCATGCCCTTGACGATCTCCATGGACGGCCTCGGAGGCCCAGGCCTCTTCGAAGAAGAAGAAGAAGAAGACGACGACGACATCAACAAAATCACGTAAGAAACACAAACAAACCCTAGCTCTCTCTCTCTCTCTCTCTCTGTACTGCTACTGGAATGAGTGAGAAAGAAATGGGAAGGAATCTTGAGCTCTGTTGACGTAACGGAACTCAATATATATACGCGCCGGGAGAGTGGATGAATGAGAGTGTCCTCCTCTCCACCGAGGCCGTTAGAAACGCTAATCCCATGCTAAGCACTGCGTCTTCGGACCACGTATTGTGACCGCCAATTGTTTCAACTGAATACCCTGCTTCATTTCTCTGGCTATAGAAATGGGTGACCGTCTCGACGTACATTTTTTTTATTTTCTAGGTTGCATTCGTTAATATATTCTTCTTCTTACAAACAAACAAGTTGTACGTACTACTATTACACGTGACTAATTGACAATGTGCCACTTAAATAGAGTTTATATGATTGTTAAATAAATTTTCACACAACTATTTTTCTGTTTTTTTAGGGGCACATCAACAACTTATCTTATTTTTACTTTAACTTTTACAACATTATTTTGGATATTACCTTATGGGTGGCGTGCATCAAACTTATCTTAAAAATAAAATGTATATAATATAGTATAGTATTGTTCGACAATTAATAATATCATTTTGTTATTATAGTTCAACTAAAACCCTATTTTACGTTGAATGGGTAAGATTAAGATATATATAATTCGGTTTGATAACTTATGTTAAAATATATAAGTAAGAAATTAATGTAATTAACGTGATTGTAGAATTATTATAGTCAAATATTTTATAAAATGAGTTACAATATTGAGTTTACAAAAAAATCACATTTTATTTTTTATATGCTAAATTATTTTTTTTTTTTAAATGTGGGACGTTTACTATAGCCCCTTACAAATGTTATATGTGCGTTTCACATTAAATACTTCCGTAGAAAAAGAAAAAAAATATTAATGAACATTAATAATCCTCTACAATTGAAATTGTATCAATTTTTAACCAAAAAAATACAAAACTTTTATTATTTTATTAATGTGGGTTATTAATAACAAGACAATAAAATATGTTACATTAAAACGAAACATTGTAAATTCAACCATGCCATGAACGAAGTATTTTTTTTTTTTTGGACTTTAAAAAAAAAGTGCTATAAGATGGAGTACATCAAATTTATAGATTAACAAAATAAGTATATATGTGAGATTTTGGAGGTGGCAAGAAACAGAGACAAGATGTAAAAAATCGTCATATTTGATCCGTACATATCCAACCATTAGATCAATGATGCGAAAAGTTAATTTTAAGTTATTGGATAAAGACAATTAGATGTAGAAAAAATATGATAGGTACCTTCTTCCTGCAAAAATAAAAAAAACATGTACGTGACACCGCAAAAGAAATAAGTTAAATAGAAAGATGATCAATGCTGCCAAAAAAAAAAAAAAAACATATTCGAATCAACGAATGGTAAACATTAGTTCTATATGCGCACAAGTAAATATTATTCAAGATTTAAATAATTCTTTCAGCCATTAACCTCATGTTTATTGTTGGCTTCTAGAGAAAGAAATAAAACCTAATCTTGATGCTAAATAGAATCACATCTAATCTAATCTAATCTAATCTAATCTAATTTAAAATTATCGTGATTACAGAAAAAAAATATATCAAATATAACTAACACCGAACATTCGACCATAACATGCTTGAATTATTAGTACATAAGTTACTTCAATAAAGATTTAAAAATATTTCCAAACTTTCCAAATCGGATTGTCACAATCGATTGAATCTGACATCGATCCGGTCAATTATCGGATTTACCCGATTATAGTGGTGACAAGTCAGATATCCATCTTCACTTTTGCTCAAACATCACATTTTGTCATCAGCATCGTCGTCGTGGTTGTATAATAAAAACAAGTTGATAATATTTTTTCACCACCAGAAATCTCAGGTCGATATAAATTGTGGGTCAATAGATTTCTTCCTCTCCAGTCATGTCTTCTTCTTCACATGCGTAGATGAACATGTGTGAAGAGGAGCGTAGATGAACACATGTGCAATAATAATTTTATATATATATATATATATATATATATATATATATATATTAATTGATAAACCTTAATTACTTGACTTGCTTATCAAGTTAGGGTCTAAAGGGTTAATTGGATATATTAATATGAGATATCCGGCGAATATTGGATGATTATCACAATGAGATTATGCATGATTGATATATTAGTAAGAGGGTTCGGATTTGTGCCAAGCTCATATACATAGCAATAAAAAAATACGAAGGTTATGGCTTACATACACCAGAAGCGTAATCATTGTTTTGCGAGGAATGACTGTCAGTCATTAGTAAGAGACACTAATAATTGAATTTTCTATGTTGTATGTTTTCCTTATTATGAAATGTTAATTGAAACTAGAGGAATTGAAGGATCACCTAATAAATGTATAAATATATTATTCACATAATTATTGTGTTGATTTACGTGAGTTATATATATTGATATCGCTTATCAGTACAGTCTCTGTACTGACTCTCGCCTAATAAGTGGACAGTAGAAGAATTTTTATTCCTTTGAAGCTTAGATATTAGTTTTGTTTTCTTTTAATAAAGGACATAATGTATGGATCATCGTTATTTCTTTTGATTTATGAATTGTAAGACAAGTATGTCATTTTAGTTGAATATTAAGAGCTTTTGTAATCAACTATAAGTTATGAATAAAAAAAATATTTTCTTATATCTTTGTTGTTATTTAATTTTCGGCATAATTTTGGCTACACTGATCATATATGTAATAGTTCATTCAAATGTACACGTTAATGTCTTGTACAAGTACAACTTAGACTTATATGTTCCAAGTCCCAAGTGAGCTAGCTAAAAGTTTTTAGGATCCCACAAGGACTCGAATGCGGTGGCCGAGGACTCTAGGGATCCTGTGGGTTGGTGACTCGTCGTCCATTGACCTCATTTCATTGTCAAGACTCATAGCCGGTTCTGTGTCCGGTTTGGATAAAACCGTGTCAGGTGCAGTCGATCCCTTGGTGTGACTTGGAGCCATGAACCTTAATTTGGACCACTTTATGCCAAGGACCGATAAATAGATGCAGGCATGGGAGCTGAATGTGATTGATTGTGTGCTGTTGAGAAAACATTTGAAGAAAGAAACCGTCTCACTGAATACTCTTTGCCAAAAATTGTATCAACTGAGTAAAGAAGTTACTAAGAAAATTTACAGTGGGACAAATTTCAATGCAATATTTTGACTTTAGTCAAATTTTGTCGCACTTGAAGATTGTAATGGACACTTGTAAATACTTAAAAATTGTTAGAAAGCTACGAGACACTCCAGATTTGGAGCATGTCCTAACTTCTTTATATTAATTGTTGCGTCCACCAAAAATAACCAAACATGAAAGAAAAATAAATAGAAAAATGAGAGAGAGAAAAATATTTACCAAATAGAAAGAAAAATAAAGCGAAAAAAATGGAGGAAAAATATGAGATTAATTTGGAATAATTTGGAGTATGTGTTTGGAGTGTCTCCACTTTGGATGCTCTAACTGTTGGTATTTTTGACTTAGCTTTGGGAACTTTATTCCATATTGGAAGGTGATTTCTTAAAGGGATTAAGTTTAAACATAATAATAACAATATTTGTTTTATCATCACCTTTGAAATATTTTCTTATGAGCTAAGTCCCGCGATTTGGACTCGTACGAATGACGCAAAGTGTCGCTTTGATGGCACAATTTGCACTTAATAAGGATATTTTGGACAACTAAATATTAATTTCTTATTCAAACCACTAAAACAACCTTACTAAGGCCATTTTTGTTCTTTTTTTGCAATTATTCCAAACTATTTTCTTTCTCCGTAATTTTCTCAAAGTCTGATGCTCTATATAAAAAATTTTGTTTTTCCCATTGAAACTATATGATTAACTTAATTTCTTTGGTTATTAGTATTATGTAGTATCCGACTCTTAAAAGAAGAATTTTTATCGGGGCACTACAAAACTTATTCTGAACTGTCCAAAATAGTTGCTTTTATTTACAATTTTGTCGTCATGAAAAAATTGTTAGGGGATCCCCACTACATAGTATAAAAGTCAATTTTTTTATATGTTAGGGTTCCATATTCATGCATAGATTTTATCTTCTAGGAACTAAATTTTTGTTTATGATTTATTTTAGGAGAATTTCTAAAGTTTCAAACCATTTTAGGATTTCGAACTTCAAAAATTTGTCCACAATCGTGATGGAGTCGATGATGGACTGTCAAACATTTTAACAGTCATGTCTGTAGTTAGGACTATCAAAAAATTTGACAGTCCTAACAAATGAAATGACTGTCAAAATTTTTGACACTCCTATAATATAGAAGAAGAAAAAAATTGTGAAACCTGAGATCGAAAAATTCAAGTATCCTAGAACTGTCCAAATATTTGACAATCCTAACATTTGTTAGGACAATTAAAAAATTTGACAGTTCTGAAATTAATCTAGTAACTTTTTATTAAAACTGTCAAAAATATAAGCGTATGTACCCCTATTTGCCAAGATAGCAACTAAAAGTACGGGCAATACATATATCCAGTTCGCTTATAGCAACCCCCAATTATATCAAGATCAGTGTCCCTACTTGCCAGCTAAAAATATGGGCAATTTAAAAGATTTGCAATTAAAATTTCAATAATATAAATCCCATTATAGTTTTGTTTGAAGTTCTCTTTGGAATTGACCATAATAGCATATGTTTTAAAATTTAATTCACATTTGTATGAATTAATTTTATATATAGCATAAAAGGCTAATAAACAAGATAACTATACAGTCTCTCTCTCTCTCTCTCTCCATACGTCACATTAGATGTCTCTGCACTTCTCTTTAGGGAGGAGAAAAATATGGAGTAAATCAAATGCATATAATATTTTTATAAGAGAATCCACATAATATGCAAGGAAGAGTCTATATTGCAAATTATGACAAAGATAATTCACATTCAATTTTTAGCTCTATATCCTGCTCTAAAGAATTTACATATGTTTCATAATAATTTACAGTGTTTCAGCTGGTAACCTTTCAAGAGTGCTAACATGCTATTTTCACATAACAGCCAACTTTAGAAGCACAAGTCTGCAAAAGAACCCAGAACTAGAAGAGGCATATATGTATAAAAATCTCTGAAAGCTGATCTGGTTAATTTACACCTGAATATTTTTTGTAGATATACATCAGTTGGTCACTCCAGAACTGAAAATGGAAAGACAAACCAAAAAAAAGAAGCTAATTTGATACATAGGCTACAAATCTAATTAGTGTCTGAGAGAGAGACTCAGAAGAATGGACCAAATAGATTACAATTACAACAATTTTTGTTTTATCTTCCTAAACGTTACATGCGATGATGCATGAACTAGTGGTGTTAGCAAGTCGGAGGCTGGAGCCGGCTTTAACCGTTGAACAACTTGCTTCATTGTGGGCCTGATGGACAGTGAGTCAACAGTACACATGACAGCCAAGCGCAATGTCTCAACCAAATCTTCGTGAGGCCCCACATCCCACAATCCCTGGCGAAGAAGCATGCAGGCCCAAGCCACAATATTGAAACCATAACCATAGGGCGAGAAAGATGGATCCAGGGCTTTCTTATCCGAAATCAATTCCAACAGTACGACGCCATAGCTGTAGACGTCTGCATGTCATTGCATACTCTGGAGCAACATATCCAAATGTTCCAGCCACACCAGTAGTTGCATGAGTTTCAGAATTTCCAAGGAGCCTTGCTAATCCAAAGTCTGGGAGGTAGGCTGTGAAATCCTTGTCCAACAAAATATTGCTTGGCTTAACATCCCTGTGAAGAATCCGTGGAATACAATGATTATGAAGATAAGCAAGTGCGCGAGCAACATCTAAACCAATCTTGTGAAGCATCCTCCAATCCACAGCTCTTTCGGATCTCTCTTGTATAAACCTTTCAAGATTACCTCCTGGCAGATAATTGTATATGAGAAACATCTCTGACTCGCTAACATGATATCCTATCGGAGAGAGTCGCAAGATTTGGGTGGCGCCATCTCCCAAAGGTTCTTAATCTCTGCATGAAATTGTTGAACCCCTTGGAACCTTCCAACTGAGAGTCTCTTTATAGCTACAACCACCCCTGGGGAGACCTCAGCCTTATAAGTGGCTCCAAAGCCTCCACTGCCAATGAAGTTGCTCGCGTTAAAACTCCCCGTAGCTCACACCACACTTCCGTAAGTAATCGGGACCCCGATATCCGTGAAGATTGTGACTTCCCTTCTTCCAGAAGACCGAACCCCGCAGACCTTGGAGCGCAACTTACCTTGTATAAATGTAGATTACAATCAATGCCAAAAGGACTGAAACTATAGCTGCTGCTGAAGCTATCGATGCAATCTCGATTGAACTGAACCCATTGTCACTGATACTGGTACCTCCGGGTGCATTATCAGGTGGTGAATCCGCATATATTGGCGAATTTCCATCAGCTCCTTGTTGATCAGTTGGTCGCACAGATAGAGAAGATACCTGGCATGATTAAAGGATTGCCAATAATGCTATCACATCTCAAAGTGCTAGCATTCAAAGGCAATGGGCCAGATAAATTATTGAACGACACGTTGAATGCAGAGAGAGACGTCACTTGAGCAAAACATGAAGGGATATTACCAGAGAGCTAATTGTTGTCGAGAAAGAGAGCCGTGAGATTCTTCAGGTTCGCAAGACCACTTGGGATCTTCCCCGAAAGAGAGTTTGAAGAAAGATCTAACATTTTAAGGTCAGGCAACAGATCCAAACCCGCAGGAATGTTGCCACTGAGGTTGTTTCTGGCGAGTGAGAGATAATTCTGGACCGTTAACTTCTCAAATCTAACAGGAATCTCATGCTGAAGTTGGTTGCTACTCAAATCAAGTCTAACTAGACTCCCCAATGCCCCAGAACTTTGAGGTATCTCCGCAGTAATTCTGTTACCAGCAGCATCAAAGACCAGCAGAGTTTTGCAAATCCCACCGATATCCGTTGGAATAACACCAGGAATCAAGTTGCGGCTGAAGTTGGCGACCAATCCTTTCAAGTCTTTGCACTTTGCATACAACACATCCATTAGTGGCCCAGTAATACCATTCCCATCAGCAAGAAAAGCATAGACAGTCTCATCTCCACATCTTTCAGCTGAAATTGGTAATGACGGTAAAGTACCCATAAAATTGTTCTGTCCAAAATTATGATATACCATAGCCTCACCACCAGAATCGAACAATGGCAAAGAGATCCCAACAAGAGTGCTACGTCTAAAGAACGAATAATAATCAGAAGACAGATCACCAGTAGATAACACTGAGGAAGAGCACGAATCAGACAGAAACCTCGGAATAACGCCTGATAACTGATTCCAACTAACATCAAAAACATCCATACAAGGCACCGGCAGCTCCTTTCGGACCCAACCTGTGAACTTGTTTGAACTCAAATTAAGATATTTAAGGTTCTTGCATTGCTCGAATGCTCTTGGAATCTCCCCGCTAAAGAGATTCTGGCCAAAGTTGACCATCTCCAAGCTCTCACATGTGCCCCAACTCCTTGGGATCTCCCCTTCCAATGTAGACCTTGGAGCCCATAAAACCCTAAGCTTCGGCAAACTAGTAATGCTCTCCGGAATCACACCCTGAAAATAGTTGCAGTCGTCAATACCACCATACATCGAATCATTCAATGGTGGCGTCGGATTGAAAGGGTTCGAGAGAACAATAACTGACAACTCTCGGCACTTCCCGAGCTCAGGAGGGACGATTCCACTCAAACTGTTCCTCGAAACGTCCAAAGCTCCGAGCTTTGCCAACCGCCCGAGCTCGGGAGGGATCACATTGTCTAACAAATTGGAAAAAAACAGCAAAGACCGAAGCTTGCTACAATTCCCCAAACTACAAGGAATACTGCCTACGAGAAAGTTCGCTGACAGATCCAAATACTCTAAATTCCAGCAATTATCGCCAATCTCGTCCGGAATCGAGCCGCCGAGCTCGTTAAACGAGAGATCTAGGTTTTGTAACTTGGGGAAAGCACCAAAAAAAACCGTAATCGATCCGTTGAACTGATTATTCGACAGATCTAGGGTTTCCAGATTTGAACAGTTCGACAAAGAAGCCGGAATCTCACCTCGGAAGCAATTGGAAGACAGATTCAAAACCCTAAGCTCGGTCAGCTCCGCGAGACCACCACCCATACCCCGGAGAGTCCGGCGGCAGAAAGTTGGACGGACACTACACGGCCGGTGACGGAGTCGCAGGTGACACCGGAGAAGGAACAGGTTTCGGCGTCCGGAGAGCCGGACCAGCCGGAGAGGAGTCCGGATGTTAGGACCCTGTCCTAACTGACCTAAGAATGCCGAATGCATACTCTAATTTGCCATGAAATTGCAGGAAAATTCAGTGGAAGAAGAAAAAGAATTGGAGATCTTTAATTCTAGGCTATTTATAAGGGCACTACACAATTTACTCGGGGCTAGCCCAATGAAAAATTAGGAAAAATTACAAGTTTGCCATCATGAAAGTTACTCGGGGCTAGCCCACTGTTATAATCAGGACTGTCGAAATTTTGACAGTCCTACCACATGGAAGGACTGTCAAAATATCGACAGTCCTAAAAGTAGAAAGGTCTGTCACAAATTTGACAGTCCTAACCTAGTTAGGACTGTAAAAAATATGACAGTCCTTCCTACTTTTAGGACTGTCGATATTTTGACAGTCCATTTTCCAAAATTACAAGTTTGCCACACTTGGGGCTGCCCCACACCAAAGTATAAAAGTGGAATGGGTTTCTATTTTTGGCATTCCACCTAGACTTAAGAAACCCTCATTCCACCAAGGCCAAACCTAAATTTGGAAATAGGTATTTGTGGTTGGAGGAGTATTTAACTTTGGTGATACTCCAAGAAAAATACTTATAACGGTATGTCTTCGACAAGCTACGTTGAATAAGTTTTGCAATAGTGCGAAAAAGATTTAGTTTCTTTTGATTAATGTAGGAACAATGCATGAAAAAATGTTCGATGACGAAGTCGGATCGTCCAATTCATTAATTATGCACTCCGGACGTTCCGAAGAACAAGTTGGTTGTTCCGAAGCACGTACGGTACGTAAAACGACAACCCTAATTTGACAGTCACGAGTTAGGACTGTAAACATTAGACAGTCCTATATAAATATAGGACTGTCAAATATTACACAGTCCTATATAAATATAGGACTGTCATAAATTCGACAGTCCTACTTAAAAGTTGGACTGTCATAATTATGACAGTCCTATATAAAAATTGGACTGTCAAAATAGTGACAGTCCTTGATATTTATATGAAGTTATTAATTTATATATTTTTTTATATTGGTTATAGGAACCTTGTTCAGAGATTGTGGTACATCCTGCCGTTGGTGTTGATGTGGATGATATTTTCACAACGGATATTGAATTTGCAAGCCATGAAGAAGCAATAGAGTGGTGCAGAGAAGTTGGGAGACGACATAACGTAGTTATTGTCATTGCAAGATCCATCCGATCTCGGCCGGGCCGAAAAGTTCTTGAGCTTGGATGCGAAAGAGGAGGTGTGTTTAGGGATCATAAAAAAAAGGGTGTTGTTGAAAAAGAAATCCCTAAGAAAATTGTTGGGACGAGAAAATGTGGTTGTCCATTGAAGGTGTTGATTGTAAAAGTTGAAGATGAGAAGTGGATAATCGAAGTTAAGAATGGAAGACACAATCATCCTATTCCAGGGACGCTTACGGGTCATGCCTACGCAGCACGGTTGAAGGAGGATGAGAAAAAGTTGGTTGAAGAACTGTTCCTTTCAGGAGTTGCACCGAAACAAATTTTTTCTGCTGTGCGACAAAAACAAGATGGGAACAAGTCTACCATGAGGACGATCTATAATAGTTTGGCCAGAGCGAAATGCAATAGTATGAAAGGAAGAATGGCGATGCAGCAACTATTGAAGTTGCTTGGCGAGCATCACTACGTGGAGTACCATAGAAGACATCCACAAACTGATGAACTCCTTTCATTGTTTTGGGCTCATCCTGATTGCACACATATGGCTCGGTCCTTCGCAGACGTGTTGGTCCTTGATTGTACATATAAGACCAACAAGTTCAAGATGCCTCTTTTGCATGTTGTCGGGTTTACCTCTACGGGAAAAACATTTGCAGTCGCTTTTTGTTTTATGAAGAGTGAGACAGTAGAGGATTACACATGGGCGTTGAGGAAACTACAATCCCTTTACACAGGTTACAAAGAGCCGTCTGTTTTTGTTACTGACAGAGAGTATGCGTTGATAAATGCTATAGATATTGTATTTCCTCATGCGCATAGACTACTATGCACTTGGCATATAAATAGGAATATCCATGCTTAATGCAAGAAAAAATTTGAAACTGTGGACGGTAAAATAGACATGCTTCGCTTCGAAGAATTCTACAGTGATTGGAGTCTTGTATGGCGAGCAAGTACTACAGAAAGTTACGAGGCAGCATGGTACATGTTCCAACAAAAGTGGGAGCCAAGCAACCCGACATGCATATCTTATATCAAAGATACTTGGCTAGGACCACATAAAGAGCAATTCGTGTTAGCATGGACCAACATGGTGAAGCATTATGGCACGATCACTACGAACCGGGTCGAAGGGGCACACTCATGTTTAAAAAGATATCTACGCTCATCGGTCGGTAATTTTGTCTCTGTTTGGCAATCGATTCATTTGATGACTATTGCCACGGTGAACGATATTGTAGCATCATTTGAGATGAGCCTCAATATTGCGAAGCATGAATACAAGCAAGAAAACCTCTTGGATGGTTTAACCCATGTGGTATCTCACAAGGCCTTGGGGTTATTGTTTGAGGAGATTCGTAGGTCGAAGTCGGTGGGTTATGATCCCGAGGCTTGCGGTTGTTCATATCGACATTCACTGGGACTTCCGTGTGCACATGAAATCAACGAATACCGTCGTGAATCTATACCTATTCCAATAGACGGTGTTGATCAACGTTGGCGACAGCTGTCGATAATGCCGGCGGTGGAAGTGCAAGATGATTTCTTTGCGTTGCCCCAAGTTAAACTACTTCACGCAAGGTGGTGTGGCGCAACGGAACCGGAGAGAAGATCCATTGAGTTTAAAATCCAAGAGATTGCAGTCCCGGCAACTACTCGATTGCAAGAGCCAGCCGTTGTTCGAACTCCTAAGGGAAGACCAGACTCAAGAAAGAGTAGAGCAAAAAAGAAAGAGGAGGAGTCAACTAAAAGATATCCATCCTTATTTGAACTTGTCGAACGCAGTTTGGAGGCGAAGTCCATTGTTCGAACTCCTAAGCTAACTATTCGAAGGGGGAAGAAACAAAAAACGATAGATGCAGTGACGGCGGAGGGTGTTCAAAACTTTTCTGTTTCTTATAGTCTATACATTGAAAAATTCCTACCTGAGATACGAAATTTCATTTGGACTATTGATGATGTTCCTGCGGATGGCCACTGTGGATACCATGCACTAGCAAGACAACTAGGCTATTCAGTGGAAGCAGGATGGCGACAGGTTAGGGCAGAGCTGTACGAGGAGTTGGAGTCGCGACTAGCCTTCTATAGCCAGATACTTGGCGAAGAAATTGTTGGAGATTTGTTGGCAGGCATCCCTTGTACGGAAACAGTTACCGGACCAGAGCATTACATGGATGTCCCGCCTGCTGCTTACGTCTTCTCTAATAGGTATAAGTTACCTATTGTAATTATCTCACAGGGTATTAACAATACTTTCTTTCCAATGTGTGCCCCCCTGGCCGAACACCGAGTATCCACTCTATGTTGCATTGGGCTTGTCGGACAACACTTCGTCATCCCAAGGTTGATCGCTCATTCTCCTATTCCGCCACCTTCTACGCTTTGGTATAAACACGCACCTGAGGAAGCGATCGCATGGACGACACCCTACATGGATGCAATGGCGGCCTATAAGAAGATGATGAAGATGGAGGATCCAAAAATTATGTCGGACGACTACTTTGATATTTTAATCGATTGATACTGCCCCATGTGAAGATGTATATTGTGTTGATCCATGTATGTTTAAGTGTATATTGAACTAAATGTTGTACCTATTGTAATGAAAATAATGCACAAGATTTTGATTGTATAATGCGCATTGCTACCAAATCCTTAGGACTGTCATTATGGAAAACTGCCAGGACTTTAGGACTGTCACATTTTTTACAGTCCTGGTGTAAACTAGGACTGTCAAAATTGTGACAGTCCTAAAGTTTTCTCACTGTCAATTTTGAGAAAATAGATAACTTTAGGACTGTCACAATTTTGACAGTCCTAGTGTAAAGTAGGACTGTCAAAATTGTGACAGTCCTAAAGTTTTCTCACTGTCAATTTTGAGAAAATAGATAACTTTAGGACTGTCACAATTTTGACAGTCCTAGTGTAAAGTAGGACTGTCAAAATTGTGACAGTCCTAAAGTTTTCTCCCTGTTAATTTTGAGGAAATAGATAACTTTAGGACTGTCACAATTTTGACAGTCCTAGTGTAAAGTAGGACTGTCAAAATTGTGACAGTCCTAAAGTTTCCTCTCTGTAAATTTTTTAGGAAATATATAACTGTCAAAATTGTCACAGTCCACTGTCAAATTTGGACAGTATACAGATAAAAATATACAATTAACCCACTGACCAATATGCACAGTATACAGATAAAAATAGTTATAACAAGGCAAAGTAAACTCATAGGGTCACAACATAGCAAATTAAACTCAAATTGTCACAAGTCATATTCAATAAAACTTTTCCAACGTTTACAACTCAAATTATAGTATAAAGTTTTACAACTTTCACAATTATACAAATCAAATTGATTGTTCAAACGTCATGGCGCCTCTTCGTGCGTTGCTCTCTAGTATCCAAGAAAGGATATTCTTCAGCGTTGTCGATATTTTGGAGTTCGTCATTGATTGTCATATAATTGGAACCCTGGCAACTGACGAGGCTTCTTCCCAACTTCTTAACTTTCCTTGCCTATTCATGAAAAATGAAAATAATTGTTAGCCACAGTGACAAATATCAAACTTAAACTCTACAAGTAGGCTCACCATCTTGACCAGTGCAGTATATAAGACCGATTTGGGAGGAAGATCTGACGGTACACGCACAATATCCCCTCCACGTTGGAACAAGGTCGGTAGTCCAACACCGGCGTAGTAGGCGAGGTAGTCGTCGCTGCACTCCGCCATATTGACTGCAGCTAGCGGGCCGGTATCTCTAATGACGTGGCGTTGCCACTCGGTGAAGAAGTGCGATCCCCAGTTGAAATGTGCAGGTATATAGTTTAGCGGTTTTGTACCGCGCGGAGGAGTTATCATTTGCAAAGTTCGCCTTGGGACAGTTTGTACGTAGCCAAACTGACGTAGCACTCTATCCGGCATATAAGCCTCCTCGATCTCATGACAAGTGATAACACCGTGATATAAGGCGACTGGTTGCAACGGACGGGTAGTCTGTCGCAAATCACGGTATGGATCCCATACAATCTGCACCGCATAAAATGTAGCATAACGTCATTTAGCATAACGTAGTAAATTCATACCAATTAAGTACAATATTAGGTCTAAATTCACCTCTTCTGTCGTCATTTCTTCGAGTGCATGCCGTAGAGCGGCCAATGTGTGAGAACGTTTGGCATCTACCTTACTTGGCTTCCATCGGCACATTCTTGGCATGTTCTCGTCATACCCTCGGTTCAGGCTCGCCCGCTGCAGGGTTGGAAAGTGCTCGTATATCCATGCCTACACGTTACCGGAAATATATTAGTCCAAAAATAAACAACACAATTTCAATTTATGTAAACAAGTTGACAAAGATATATCTATACATGGAGTAGAGTCTGGCATCCGAAAATAGTCTTCGAACCCACACGGGATGCCGTACCAAGCTCGCGGTAAAGGTATGCCAGTATACCGCTTCCCCAAGAAATTTGCTCCACCGTATCAATGTTGTCCAAATTGATGAGATATTTCGCATTTATGGACGTTCCAGACTTATCGGTAATGCCGACAGCCCCTAAGATGAACTGAATATATCCGCGGGCCACATTTTCGCTATTATCAATTTCAGGGGCCGTCTCAGCGAATATCTCCTCCAAATATTTTAGAGGAAGTCCGTAGGACTTCTTGAATTCTCGAATACTAGTAAAACTAGTGGCATCAACTCCCAGACACCCTGATACATAATCCACCATATAGTCGTAATAGTTGATGCTCGAATCATCAAAAGTATGATTCTGCATGGGACGACCATCAACCCTAAGTCCCAATATATGATGGACGTCATCAAGGGTAATCGTCAACTCCCCATTGGGTAGATGGAAAGTGTTGGTCTCTGGATGCCACCGTTCTACAAATGCTGAAATCAGTGCATTATCCACCGTCGTATATGAGTAGCTACCCAAATATTGCAGACCGGTGGGACTGATTTTTGACTTCACATCATCTTCCAGTAATTCATACCGCCATGAATTGCATTTTTTTCCATGGTTGATTACCGTCAACATACGACCACTCTCCTGAAAAGTCAAGAATTGGATAAAATTAAACCTCTATGTAAAATAAACTTTGAACTTACAACTATATATAAATGTATCATAACGTAATGTACTTACCGGATTGTTCCATATTTGGTATGCAATATGGTTTTCGATCGACGGTAACATAGAGCAACCGTTTGGACGAGTGTCGCCTGGACTATCTGCCTGCTCAGAAGGTCCCGAACCATCAGTAGGCCGGTTTCCGAGAGTTCGTGGAAGACTCTCGACAGGACTATCTGCAGGCTGAGAAGGTCCTGAACCATCAGTAGGCCGATTTGGAACATTTGGCATGTCCTCATCGGAGGAGGAAGAAGAGCCGGAAGAACTAGGAGGAGCACGTCTCTTTGTGGCAATCTTCTTCGTCAATGGACGTCTCCTCACTTCAGGGCGTGCCTCGGCCTCGCGGATAGTCACGCCTTGCGAAACTGTGCGTTCCTTACGCATCGACGCAGTAGGGCGTCTTCTCATTTCTTCATCCACAGTGTCCTTTCCAGGGGCATGACTATAAGATACAGACAAAAATTAATTTCTATTTTAACATAATAAGTGAATTTTTTCCCAGGACTGTAGCCATTTCTACAGTCCTGTAAGTATACAGGACTGCAGTTTTCTCAACAGTCCTAATCTTTTAGGACTGTAGAATTTCCTACAGTCCCATATACATTTAGGACTGTAGGAAATTCGACAGTCCTATATTTATATAGGACTGTCGAATTTCCTACAGTCCTAAATTTATATGGGACTGTAGGAAATTCTACAGTCCCGCTCGATACAGCTCGACAATGTCGAGCAGTCTCGACATTGTACACCCTAAAATCATGTTCCAAACGACTTCTATGTCTAAACTACATCCTAGACTACGCCAAGGACTAGTATGCCCTCATTTGAAAGAAAATAACTCAAAATTTTCAACATGCAAGATGAATTCTTTTAATTTTTGGACAATTTTTCAAATACAATAGCACAAGGAGAATGATGATTTCTACCTTGCTTCTTTCGAGACTTTGGGAGCCATCGACAAGGAGGAGGAGGACAGCGGAGTAAGGCCGGCGGGAGGGGGTCGGCTGAGGGGGGAAAGCTCCGGTCGCCTGAGGGTTTCAGTGGAAAGTTTTTTTCCAAAAACCTGGGCTAGCCCCAAGTATAAACTTGGGCTAGTATGAGTAAAGGTTCCTCTATTGTGGGCTAGCCCCAATCCTGGGCTAGCCCCAAGTAAAATGGGCAGTGCCCTTATCAAAAGCCTAATTCTAGGGGTTTATTGAGATTGGGGAAGAACAAGAACAGTTACAAGCTAAAGAAAAGCTAAAGAAAGAAGCAAATGGACTAAGCTAAGTAATTCCATACATCTTCCATGATTTCCTCTCCCATCTCTCTCCTATTTATAGATTCTCTACTGATACATTTTTTGTTCTTACAGGCAGTTACATTTGGTTACAAATGGATTGGTACAGCTGGCAATGCAAGGAGAGGCTGACTTGGCTTGTCAACTGTCAAATGCCTCTGATACTAGCTATGTCACTTAGAATTGGGTCATATCAATACTCACCCCTTCAAATTGACCTTGTCCCAAGGTCAATGTAGGAATAGTTTTGATCCCTGGATCCCACACCCGCACGAGGTATTGCAGGATCACCATTTGCATCACAGCCCCCTTCTAATGTGATCTGGTAATCAAGGACATCCCCTTGTGTCAGGAATGCTAGAAGGGTTTCCTCCTCAATCACAGTTCGAGCCACCAAGAGAACAAGAACACTTATACCAACTGATCCAAGTGTTGCTTTCCCCGTGCTTTCTCCATCTGAGCCACCTGGATCCCATACCATTCCTACTGCAATTAATGCCAGGGAGCCAACAGTCATGATTACCTCCTGCAAGAATAATAGGTCTATCAAAAGCGCATGCATCCCCTTGGAAACTTCCAACGCCATGCTAAGCTGATCTTGTTTATAGCTATTGGCAATCTCGAAGAGGTCAAAATTTTCTTTTATCAAAATTGGATATCCACCTCTTATGGCATCTTCCCTTGTGATAAGTTCCACCTCAGAAGTTCCAAACATTCCCGAGGCTTGAGCAGCTTTCACATTTGTTGCCTTTGGTTTCCACTCCATTACAGGGCCCACTCTTGGAGGACCGCTTTGTTGTTGCGACCTGATGTTGTAATTAGCTGATGGTCTACTGCCTGAAGAACTTGTACGAGATAAAGGTGATAAACCTTGAGGCTCCTCAGGAGGAGGATTCCTATCAAATCCATGAGATTTGCCTTGCATTTTTTCATGCATATAAGTAGGGTTCATTTCTGTTGAACTTTTACCAGTTAAAGACAACTCAGAACTGGCAACATCATGGGAAACAACTTTTTGTACTGCTGAATCTATATATGAACTCTGGTTGCCTACTTCATGCTTGACAGTATCAACACTACCAGTTGGCGACGTACCTGACTTACTGATTATGGTGACTGAACTTGCTTCAACAGAAACAGTACCACTTACAAGAGTCCCATCAGATTTTGATCCTTCCACGCACACTGAACTGTTCAAGGTAATTGAAGGTAGAGAAGTCTCATGAATGTCCACTTGAGATGGGCAGACATTCAGTGCGTTAAACTTTCCCTCTTCAATTTTCAGGTTGGAACCATTAGGTAGTTCCTGAACAGCAGCTTTAAGTTCCTGGGCTTCCCCTTTGTTGGAGGGCACATAATCAACACTGTCACCTCTAGGCACAATAGCTCTGACCTCGTATGTCATATTACCACCCTTGCTAGCAATTTTTGCAGTTGACTGCATGTTTTGCTTGATGCTCAAAACCGAGGCCATGGTCTTGTTTTGATGTTCACTTGTGAATGAATGGAGAACCAACCCTTCCATAGTTGTGCAATCAACTTGGCACCTACGACACCAGCTCATACTACCAAGCTTCTTCACTGGCACTTTGTGCGGCTGCTTCTCCGGAATATACTCATGACTGGATGCTTGTGAGTGAGGGAAAACAAGTTGCAGGGCTGGTTGTTGATGTGGATCAGGATCTTGATATTGAGCCTGAACTTGTGAATGAAGAATAACATACTGCGTTGCTTGTGACTGCATATCTGCGTGAGAGATCAATCTTTGCTTTTCCTGAGATGCCAGGTCCTCTTGGTTCGGTCCTCTGCATGCCTCATCCCTCACAGACATTTCATCATACAGACATGGGACGCAGTGGTGCTGCCGCTGCTGATGATGGTCCTGTATGGAGGGTTGGTAATATAGTGGCAGGGAAAGGCGGGACAGAGTCGGACATGGCTGCGGTGGTGTCGGATACTGACACGTCGGATGATATGGTGGTGGCGTCGGGTATGGATGGAATAGATCTGCGGTTGGTGAAGCATGGTATGAGGATGGTGAGGCGTAGAACATACCGTAGGATTCCAACGTCGGTGGTGGAAACGGTGGTTGTGATTCCTTCGTCGAACGTCGATCATCCTCCGGCGAACCTCGTCGATCGCCATGGCTCCTGAAATTCGACTGTTCTGGTTCAGATGGAGCTCATTTCCGAAAATTATATCCCCAGGGATTCGTCGGCTCACAAGTACTCTGCTCGCAAGGAGAGGCTTGCCAAGAACCGAGGTCGGTCGAGCATCGATCTCCATATGCTCCAAGAACAGGACCGATCGACTGTGGTGGTGGTTCCGGTGGAGTCTCTGGCCACGAACCGTGGTAGGTCATTCCCAGAGAGTAGTCGATTCTCTGCCATGGCTGCGGTTCTTGTGGATATCCCAGTGAAGCTCCCAATCCGCCAAAGACGTCGTGGCTCTGCCGATTCCGACCTTCAAGAATCGGATCATGGCTGCTCTGCCATGGCTGCAGTTCTTGGAGAAAATCCGGTGAAGCTCCCGATCCGCCATGATTTATGTAGCTCTGTTCAGACGCTCCTCGAGAAGGAACGACGTAGCTCTGATACCAATTGTTAGGACCCTGTCCTAACTGACTAAGAATGCTGAATGCATACTCTAATTTGCCATGAAATTGCAGGAAAATTCAGTGGAAGAAGAAGAAGAATTGGAGATCTTTAATTCTAGGGTTTTATTGAGATTGGGGAAGAACAAGAACAGTTACAAGCTAAAAAAAAGCTAAAGAAAGAAGCAAATGAACTAAGCTAAGTAATTCCATACATCTTCCATGATTTCCTCTCCCATCTCTCTCCTATTTATAGATTCTTCTACTGATACATTTCTTGTTCTTACAGGCAGTTACATTTGGTTACAAATGGATTGGTACAGCTGGCAATGCAAGGAGAGGCTGACTTGGCTTGTCAACTGTCAAATGCCTCTGATACTAGCTATGTCACTTAAAATTGGGTCATATCACCGGATGGGTCGGAAACGGAGGATTTGATACGGAGGAGCGGCGATTTCTCCTCGGAGAGGGCCGATACGTCGAAGAGTAGTAGTAGTAGTAGTAGTAGGATGAGGTGGAGAACTAGGGTTTCGTTGAGGAAGTTCCGGCGGCGTGCCATGGCCGACCGAGCAGAGCTCTACTCAAACCCTAACCCTAATCCTGTTTTTGGGGGGGAGCAATAGTTAGTGGGAATGTGAGGGGTCCTTGCAAAAAATTGTTGTTGCGCTTTCTTTCTACCGAGTCTTCGCCTTCTTTGCACTGCTGCAGCTGTTCTAAAAACTTGTTTTGGCTGCACCTGGAAATAGAGTGACCAGTTGAGACCGAATGGGGAATCGGGGTGAGGAGGTGGGTGAGGTTTGTGCGTACGAATTCTCTCGGTCAAGGTGCAATATGGGTCGAGCTCACAACGATTCGGTCCGGTATGATCGGATTTCACCGGATTTGGATCGGATGGGACTAATGCAGTCAAAAATACTGGTTGGACCAAGCCACGAACCAAATACTAGAACCCAATATGTCCCGGAGCTAGACTTGTCAATTGGGCCGGACCGACCCACCACAGCACGAGTCCGGCCCAAAAAAAGGTCAATGTTTTGGTTCGGTCCAGTATATTGGGACGTATCGGACCTTATATTTCGGTCCATAAGAAAAGTTCGATCCCTGATGAGATGTATGCCAAAATAATTAACATAGTAGAGATAAATTGGATGTTGCACATTATCTAACTTATGGTCTATTGAGTTATTGTCAATAACTGGCAACAGAGCTTCTATAGAAGTCTTTATAGTGACATTGATAATCTATGTATGCATCATGCAATAATGCATGTATGATTTAATACAAAAATCATGAACACTACTGTAGCTTCCTCTTAATAGAAGTATTTATCCTACTACTAGTACCTTTCCGAACACGCATTTAGTTGAATGCATGTTTCTGATAGTGCATTTTGAGTCATCTCATAAATATTTTTATAGCAGCCTACTATGTATGCATGTAGATAAATATTTTTTTTATTAGGTAAGGATATTCATAGTGGGAGATATTTTAATAACTATATTTGATTTTAGTCAAATTTTGTAACAATTAAAGACTGCAGTGGATACTTGTACATACTTAAAAATTGCTAGAAATATACAAGACACTGCAGATTTGGAACGTATCCTAGTTCCTCTATATTAATTGACGGGCTCATCAAAAGTAACCAAACAGAAAAGAAAAAGAAAAAGGAAAAATATTTCCAAACAGGAAAAAAATAAAGGAAAAAAAGAAGGAGAAAAAATAGGACATTAATTTAGAATATTTATTTGGAGTGTACCATTGTGTGCCAATATCACGGAGACATTCAAAAAATAATAATTTTAAATTTTTTAATAATTTGGAGTATGTGTTTTGAGTGTTCCTACTGTGGATGCTCTAAGCATAATACTAGTGAGATTTAGATGAAAGTGCATGTACGACCCGGCCCCGGCCCGACCCGAAGTCCACTGTGTCGTGGGTCATGTGTCGGATTGGGTTCAAATTTTTACCCTAAGGTCCGTTCCGGCCGTCCGGCTAGCTAAATTGCATGAGCCTAAGAGGTCTGGTCCAAGCCTGGCCCACTTGACAACTCTACCCGAAGCCCACGTAGAATCGGTTTAGGTTGGATCGGACTTGGTCCAGGTTTAGTCTGGGTCGAATCTATGCCAATCAGATTTAATTAAAAGAAAAGTAGGCCCTAGAACATGGATTCTTTGTATAAAACAAAAACTAGGCCTTTGGCCTAATGGTATCGATCCTTATTATCATTTAAAATTCTTATTCTTCGAACTCTTCTGAACTTTTTGGCAAATTTGTTTCTAGAAAGTAGCTAATTCATCAAATATAACACTAAAGTAAATTGAAAGTATTAAAAGAAATGGAAGAACTTTTGTTGCGATAAATTTGGATGATTTAATTCCTACCTAACTTTAGCTTTTACAGACTCAAGAAATATAAAAACAAAGATTAGTAACATTTTTTTATTAAGTGTGAAGGCAAAGGAGAGAATGATCAAAACACCCATCATGAAGAATAGTCGTTTATCTCGAAAACCAATGTCTCTGCACGATTTCTACATACGAATCAAAGTCCAACCAAATCCTTCAAGGCAATAAATCAGTCCAATGCATCGCACGGAACGGATATTACACTTCTCCACAGATGCGGGGAGTCGCTTGAACGTGTTGAGGTGTTTGGAACTAGGGATGGTAATGGGGCAGGTAAGGACCGAGGACCATACTCCCCATTTTCGCCTCCGAATAGTATTTGAATTCCCGTTTCCGTCTCCATCTCCGGTCGGATTCAAATTTTTACCCATATCCTCGTCCATGTAAAACAATGCACTCCCCGTCCCCGTCCTGTTAACACTTTCGGGGTCGATTTTTGTGTCCCATGTCCCGTTATCAATTTTTCATGTACAATATAAGCTTAAAATTTTATTTTTATTAAAAAAAAAAGTTAGGTTAATAAAATCCAAATTTTATGAAATTTACTTTTACTAGTAGATTGAAAAAATACAATACAACAAAATAGATAATATTAATAAATAAAAAAAATACAACTACTAAAAGAGATATTAATGCCATTTTGTTGTACATATGGGTATATGTAATCGGGTCGGGAATTTACTGGGTGAGAACTACTATACCCATATTCAGTCCCGAACCTGACTGATTTTTATTTTCAGTCCCTACTTCTACCCCGGTCCTGTTTTTAAATCCTCAAATCCGTCCCCGTAGAAAAAAAAAAATTCGAATCTCCGTCAGACTTGAAAAAAATGCCATCCCTAGTTGGAGCTCATTTGACAACTTGAAGTTATTCGGTTGGAGATGTTATTTTTTATTTATAAATGACATAATGTATGAAACAATATTAATTGTATTAATTTTCGAATTGTAATCCTTGTGTCATTCTTCATTATAATAAGATCAATGTTGTAATCGAGTTATTTTTTTAAACTTAATAGTCGTTGTAATTCTGTGACAATTTATTAATAAAGATAATTATTTTGTACATATCTTGTGTCTATCAAATTTTTTTCTTATTTTACTTCAATGACTTTGTTATGACATTTTTTATTTTTTGTATAAATATAATTTATGCTTGTACGACCATAACATCTAATGGTAACTTTTTGGAACGTGATAATCAATACTAGTCTGGAGTTTTATATCTCCACAGTTTGTTTATAGTCAAACTTTTGTTTTTCCAAATATATTTTTTGTGGGGGGCTTTACTCCAGTACTCAATAACATTTTACAACATTTACACTTCTTCAACCCTTTGAGCCTTTTTTTAGAATGTGGTGCCTATGATTGCATTATATACTCCTAATGTAGATACATGTATCTAGAAAAAAACAACCTTAATGTCCTGAATGAATATGATTTTAATGCTCTCCTCTGTACACTTAATCAAAGTAAGAACTTTGCAAAGGTTACGACAACTCCAATAGTTGAATTGCACTATTGGAATTGCTCAATCAGAATAAAGAAAAATATTTCAAATAAAGTCTACAAAAAAATTATGAAATCCCAATTGTTATTTATAAATCTAAGGGTCTGAAGTGGAAAGTTATCTTCTCTTCTCCGGTCAAATGCAAAAAAATTCTTCAAAGGCTTACATTTTTGCAATTAAAAATCTCTGAATATAAAAAAAAAATTCGCATTTTATATTTTGTATATTTTGCACCTAATTTAATTTTATGTCGTTAACGAACGTCAAATTCGACGTAAAATGACTAATGTATCTCTCCCTAATCCTAACCCTCTCTCTCCGCTCCATCACAAACCTCCCCTCCTCCTCCTCCTCCTCCTCCTCGTGCCCCCCTCCCCCTCCTCCCCGCGTCTCACCCCTATCCTCCCCGCGCCCCCACCGGACTACCCCCCCCTCCTTCTTGTGCCCCCACTCGCCACCCCTCTCTCCTCCCCGCACCTCACTCCCGTCCACACTCGCCCCCCCTCCTCCCCATACCTCACCCTCTCTCATCCCTTAGCCCGGCCATCCGCGCCCCTCCCTCGAGCCCCCTCTCCTCTCCATGCCCGGCTACCTGCGGTGGCACAACACCGTAGAGAAAAAACTTAAATGGCATACAAGACAGCGTAGAGAAAAAAAAAACCGTCAAAATATAAAAATTCGTGCGGAGATAGTGGGTCCAAATGGTATGCAACGTAGTGTGCGTAAAGTTCTGTGCATATCGTCGGACATCTAAAAAAAATCAAGTTACAGTACAACTTAAATTGAACAAAAATACAAAAAAACTTTAATATAAAGTCTAAATTATTATTATTATTATTATATTTTTTTCTAATTTTTTTATTTTTTGGAGTATTATTTTATCATATAGGACACCAAAGATCAAAATATTAATTTTCCACCCATTTGATTCTAAGATATTTTGTTTATTGAAATATAGAAATCTGACTATATGTTAGTTCGCATTCCAAAAGCAAATTTTTGGAGGAGAAACATTGTTTTGAAAGATAAAATTATTATTAGTATTTTTTTGCTTTACTTATTTGCAAAAGAAATGGGAAAAAAGAATTCATTCACTCCAAGAAAAAAGAAGAAGAAGGAGCATACCAAAATTCCACATTGTGGCAAATTTCTATGTAGAAATGAGGCCCCCCTCCCACCAATAAAAAGGCAGTGATCTACGCTCCAGTACCGGTCGCTGTCCAAACACCAAAGCCTCTCCTTCGCACGATCCCGATAGCGTTTTTTCCATTCTCATTATCCTCCTTTCCCAAATACCTAATATTATAATTATACTTTGTTCCATCTCTCTCCTCTCCCCCCTTCTCATTTGATCTTCTATCGCCATGCCGCCGAAGCCGCTTGACCACGAGTCCCTGAACGAGAACGTCAAGAAGGTCTCCTACGCGGTCAGGGGGGAGCTCTACCTCCGCGCCTCCGAGCTCCAAAAGGAAGGAAAGAAGGTCTCCCTCCTCCTCCTCCTCCTCCTCCTCTCTATTTTATTCCAATCCATTCATGTTACTCTATGTTGCTATTGTCAATTGTTTGTGGATGTATGTATGTACATATATACACATATTTAAGCATGTTATGTTCTGGATAGTAACTGTTTGATTGTATTTCGTTTCCGGATGAGCGCTCAAAATGGAGTTGATGGTAGAAAGTGGGATCATGAGATGTAGATAATTGGGACTGGTTCAAACCTTACAAGGGATTTCCCTTTTAAGACATGTGGGCCTAGTTCAATATTGTACCTCATGGGCCAACTCCGGTACGAGTCACACCGCGTTCCTAGCACCGAGTTGTGAAGAAATGGTGTTTTCTAATTCTAGATTTGTGATGAGACTATACTTGTTTAATATTTATATTATTCCCAATATGCCCATGCTATGTCAAGTGTGTAATTTTGTTGTGTGGCTTGAGAGTTGGATTCGCACAACACAACAATGCAACTCTTTTATGAAATGTGTGCCAAACGAGATCACAACTTGGGTGGCTCCTATACCATGTTAAAATTTCTGTCACTACACAAAAAAATCTAGAGTTGTGATAAGCTTTATGTACACGTCCTAGCATGTAGAATGCCAAACATTTTGTGGACCAACAAGTGGTAAAATGCGTAGCATACGAGATTTGAAACTGGTTGGCTCGGACATGTTAAAGCTCATGCCACTACACGGAAACTCTAGAGTTACGATGAGGTTTGAGAATTGTATATTTCTATTATTCCAACGTGCCTTCGCAAGTCTAGCCCGTTTTTATGGGTCGAGAACTAGATTCGTTGATGGTATATTATTTTTCATAAAGTTCGCTGAAGAAGCACATCCTGTAAAATTTGAACCTGGGTGGGTTTCTCTGATCTCATGTTAACGTCTATATCATTGCATCAAAACTCTCGAGTTGTGACGAGGGTTGAGGGTTCTATATGCTTATAGCACTGTTCCTGGACGCATATGCCCGAAAAAGCCTTGTGTCATCTCGGGTTATATCGACTACTTTGTGTATTGCTTGGGCTCTGCATCTTCATCTCCGTCTTTTAGATTATGGACACGTCTATATTATATAGCGACCCGTGCGTACCGGTTAAGCAAAACTAAAGTGGCGTAGCACATACCAACGCAAACCTGGTAGCATTTGTGACAGTTTTTTATTTGGTTGTATTCTGTTGAATAATATTAATATTAACCCTCAATCCTCACCATCACTCTTGAGGTTTGGTGCAGTGGCATAGACTTTAACATGGTATCGGAGCAACCTATGTTCGAATCCTCCAGCACATTAGTTCAAGTAGATTAGAAAAAGAAAATTACCGATGCGTGAATCCATCTCTCACCCCCAAAAATCGGTGTGTGACTTGCAGGAGCATGCTAATTAATATTAATATTAATATTAATATTAACCCTCAACCGTCACTAACACTCTAGAGTTTTGGTGCATTGATAGTGACTTCAAGATACTCTCTAACATATTTGAATTTTTAACTCATGGTAACTTTTCTACATATGAAGACCAACTCCCACTTCTTCCCCAAAGAGACTCTCATACCTGTATGAAACAAATTATCATTAGGTTTTAACGTGTTTGAAATTACTGTGGTTTCTTCTTTACTTGTCCAATATGTCTCATTTTGTGTTATTGTTCCCAAAACATCAGATCATCTTTACCAATGTCGGAAATCCACATGCTTTAGGACAAAAGCCTTTGACATTTCCTCGCCAGGTGAGTATCTTGTCATATTACCTTGTGTATGATATAAATTCTTGGCGGCAGGTCATGTTCCCATCAAGTTCACTATTTTTACTTGTAAATTTCACACTTGTAGAGAACTTGTTTCCATCTTCTACGTTTTTACTTCAAAATCTTTTAAATAGTTGTTTTGAGTCAAAATTTCACAAAAATACTATTTGACATATAATTGGTGCATCAGTGTCGTGAAGCTAAGATATAATAAACCATCATTCTTTAATCTGTGTGATTTTATGTATGATACTGTTCTAATATAACTTGCAGGTAGTAGCATTATGCCAAGCTCCTTTTTTGCTAGACGATCCTAATGTTGGACTTGTATTCCCAGCTGATGCAATTGCAAGAGCCAAGCACTATCTTTCATTGACTTCTGGTGGTTTAGGTAACTTGTTATTTTTATTTCATATCTTCAACTCATATAGTAGTTGTATCATGTTCTAGATGCTGTCGGTAAATAATAAGTAAGCTTATTTCCATCTCTCCACATCCAAAATGTCTTTGTTTCAAATAAATATAGTAGCCTATATTTACTCAGATGTGGCTTTATTTATTCCGTAACATTTGTTCCTGTCAAGGTTATATCTGAATGCATGAAGTTGAACAACAGTTTTGATGTAGCTGAATAAATAGTGAAAGATAAAGGTCGTCACACTGTAATGGTTAGATCTAGAATCCTAAAGATTTAATGAGGGCATCATGATCTTCCTACTAAGCTGAACTGGAATATTTTTGTTTTTCCAATTATTTATCTTAACTCTTACTAAATTAGTGTTCTTGTAAATTGTCTGACAGGACGGCACACACATCCCTATTCCATTTTGTGCTTTTCATAAATGAATGGTAATAAACCTGTCTCCAAATGATTAATCTTTTCTCATTTCTGGAACCAGGTGCATATAGTGACTCTCGTGGTCTTCCTGGTATAAGAAAAGAAGTTGCTGATTTTATTGAAAGGCGTGATGGATACCCTAGGTAATTTGCTAGATAATGAAGAAGCTCATAGAAATCTGCACTGAGGAACATATAAAACTTTTAACTTACAAGCACTCATACTATGTTTTTGACTGACTGCAGTAATCCAGATCTTATATTTCTCACTGATGGTGCTAGCAAAGGTGTTATGCAGATGCTAAATGCCATCATAAGAAATGAGAAGGATGGGGTATTTTTCTTTGACAAATGACTAAAAGTCACAAATACTAATAGTTCTAAATTCCATCATTTGATATTTCGTATTGCACGGACATGACATATATGGACAATGTATCATGGACACACCACTAATTTGGCATGCCCATGTGTACTTTCCCGTCTGCATCAACAAGTATCCAGTTTGGACATGGCACCACTTCTGGAGTGCCCATGCTTCCTAGTTTATATTGAATACTTCTACTCTTTAATAATTTTATGATTCAATGACATCAAAATACCCATTACCTATTTCTTGGCAGATTTTGGTTCCAGTTCCACAATACCCCCTTTATTCAGCTGCAATATCGTTATACGGAGGTTCTCTTGTTCCATACTATTTAGAAGAGGAAGCAAACTGGGGTCTGGACATAAATAGTTTGAGACAATCAGTAGCACAGGCACGATTGAAAGGGATAACTGTAAGTACTCTACTGTCGTGCTCTCCAATAATCACCTGTCTGTTGTATGGTTTTAATACATATATGCAATGATTTTGCGTTTAAGTATATGTAGGATGATAACTTCTAGAATATTGAGTTCAGAAAGAGAACCTGTAATAATATAATTGCTGAACATTCAAATTTCGTGCTTGCAGAAAGAGCTACTTCAAGGTTTTCTTTCAACCTTGATATGGTTTATTTCCCCCTAGGTTTTTTTTGACATTCCATTTTGTGTAGTTTATATCAGCATACTACTTAATTATGCATGCTACTATCAGATTATGCATGTTTTTAGATACTTTCAATAGAAATTTAGTAGAATACTTGGCTTGTTTATTATTGATGTGGAGCTACATATATATAAGAGAAGCTAACCCCTCTCTCTACTACTCTACTCCATGTGGGACTAAAAATCCTTTAATACTCTCAACACTCCCGTTCAAGATGTGCGATAGATATCAATTATCCCCATCTTGTCACATAGTTTAGAAAGACTCAATGAATTAAGATTCTTAGTAAGACAATCTGCGACTTGCTCTTTTGAGCGAACATGATCGAGGTTTAATATCCCTTTCTCAAGCTTCTCTTTGATGAAGAACCGATCGATTTCGATGTTCTTTGTTCTGTCATGCTGAACTGGATTGTTAGCTATACTTAGTGCAGCTTGACTGTCACTCAGAAGGTGCAATGGTGTTCCCTGGTCCAGTTTTAACTCTGTCAGCATTGCTTTTACCTACAACAACTCTGGCACTCTCAGAGCCATAGCTCTATATTCTTCTTCAGCGGTCGATCGTGCTACCACAGACTGTTTCTTGCTTCTCCATGAGACTAGGTTACCCTCCACGAAGACACAGTAACCTGAGGTAGATTTTCTGTCGTCCATGCAGCTTGTCCAATCTGAATCGTAGTACCCCTCAACACCCATGTGTCTGTTCTTGAACCATAGCCCTCTTCCAGGAGCCTCCTTTAGATATCTCGGAATATGAAAAACTGCATTCATATGGCCCTTCCTTAGATCATGCATGTAGCGACCCGCTACACTCACAACAAATGAGATATCAGGACGAGTGTGGCCTAGATAAATCAATCTGCCTACAAGTCTCTGATATCTCTCACGATCAACTGGCTCTCCTGCCTCTACCTCCAACTTATCTTTTTGATCGATTGGAGTGGCTGTCGATCGACATCCCAGCATACCAGTTTCTGTGAGCAAGAGAGGACGATCCTATCTCTTCCTCGAGCCACCTCGATCCCGAGAAAATACTTCATCATTTCCAAGTCCTTTACTTCAAATTCCTTGGCAAGTTTTGACTTCAGCTGGGTAATCTCTTCCTCCTTATCACCTGTGATCACTATATCATATACATATACTGCAAGTATGGTGACGTGGTCTCTCGCATGTAGGAAGAAGACCGTGTGATCTGCATTGGTCTGGCTGTACGCCATGCCTGTGACAGCCTTCCTGAATCTTTCAAACCAGGCCCGAGGAGATTGCTTAAGTCCATACAGCACCTTTCTTGTTGACTGCTTCGTACAAAATCCCGGGGGCGTCTCCATGTATACTTCTTCTTGTAGATCTCCATGAAGAAAGGTATTCTTCACATCCTATTGATGAAGTTGCCACCCATGGTTTGCTGCAAGAGAAACCAGGGTTCTTACAATGCTCATCTTTGCTACTGGAGCAAATGTCTCATTATAGTCGATGCCATAGGACTGAGTAAATTCTTTTGCAACCAATCTTGCCTTGTATCGCTCCACCTTTCCTTCTGGACTCTCTTTTACTGTGAAGACCCATTTGCATCAAATTGCTCTATTTTCTTTAGGTAATGGAACAAGTTCCCATGTCCCATTTCTTTCATGTGCTCCAAGTTCCTTCAACATTATAGCTTTCCTTCTCGGATCTTCCTTCGCTTCCTGCCAACACTTAGACAAAGAGGTGGTGTCTAACGATGCAATGAATGCTTCATAAGTAGAAAATATATTAAAGTAGGATAAGAAATGGGCGATGTCATGTTCATAACCATAACAATTAGGAAATTTTTTCGCATTACTGCGAGAAGATCTCCTTGAGGGAATATGAGAAGGACAAGGAAGAGAAATCATACCATCTGAATCAGAGGGATCCGCATCCGAATCGGAGGGATCCGGTGTGGGAGGTGCATCTTCAAGAGTTAGGGCAGCGTTAGGCGGGGGACATGGCACAGTAGGGACAATATGCACAGTAGTGGACTGCTGTTTTCTCCTTCTGTAGACTTGGAGCTCTGTAGTTTTCTGTAGTATGTTCCTCCCCCTGTACTGCAGTATCATTTTCTTCCTCATCACTTCCCCCCGCTATCTCTCCCTTGTTCCCTTGGATCAACTTCCATCATTAGGCATAGAACTGACCCGACAATCACGCTTGGGCCCATCTCTCCCTCACTCCTAACACCTTCTTTGTTAGGTGTCACCAAATGCGGAGCCTTCACCTGAACCATTGTGGTAGTATGGTTCCATCTCTCTGAATGTAACGTCCATGCTTACAAAGAGCCTTCACTCCACAGGACTCCGGCAAGAGTATCCCTTCTAAGTATCTGAGTAGCCAATAAAGATGCACTTCATTGTCCGATGGTCCAACTTTTTCACCGCAGGCCTATTATCCTTCACAAAACAGACACATCCAAATACCTTTGGAGGAACAATGTACTTGTTCTCAACTATAAGCATGTGAAACGGTGTCTTCCATCCTAACACCTGAGAGGGCATCCTGTTGATGAGATATGCAGTCGTCAACACAGCATGCCCCCACAAGTATTTAGGAACATTCATAGCAAACATCATTGACCGTGCCACTTCTAACAAGTGCCTATTCTTCCGTTTCGTCACACCATTCTGAGCTGGTGTATAGGCACATGAAGTCTGATGTTGTATCCCATGGGCTGATAAGTATTCTTCAATAGCCTTGTTAGTGTATTTTGTCCCATTGTCAGACCTCAAAGTTTTTATCTTAGTACCGTATTGTGTTGTAATCCTGCGATAAAAATTTTGAAAGCATGCGAATACATCACTCTTACTCTTCATTAGATATACCCAGGTGACACGAGTGTAGCAGTCAATAAATGTGACAAACCACTTAAAACCATTAGCAGTAGTTGTAGGACAAGGTCCCCACACATCAGAATGTATCATATCAAAAGCAACTAAACTTCTATTTCCAGAACTCACGAGCTTCTGGTATGTTTTCCAAGTTCACAAGCATCACAAACCAACTTTTGCTTATTAGCCTTTTGATACATAGAGGGATACATCCGACTCAGTAGACTGAATGAAGAGTGTCCCATACGCTGATGTTGGAGTAATAATTTTGCTTCTACAGTCCTTCGTGGCTCCTCCTGTTGTGCTTCATTTACCAGTGATGCCAGTGCTGCATCCAGCTCACCTCTGTCCAAGTACCACAGCCCTTTATGCCAAGTGCCAGTCCCCAACCGTCTCCCCGTTCCCTTCTCATGAAAAATTATCGTAGAAATGTCAAAGGAAACAACACAATTAAGTTGAAGACCAATGACACTAATGGACAATAAATTAACAGGAAAAGATGGAGCATGCAAGACATCAGTAAGAGTCATGGAAGGGATACATTCAACTGTCTTTACCCACAATGGGTCTAGCAATACCATCAGCAGTCTGAATGCTTTAAGGCGTTGCCAGGTGAGTGTAATCTTGGAACTCATCATGGGCACCTGTGACATGACGAGATGTCCCAGAGTTAATTATCCAATTTAGACTTCCTGGTCTGTGGGTAGATGCAAGGACATGAGTATGTATACCTGTGCTTGTATGGAGATAGTAGGTGATGTTACCCCCGAAGATGGTTGGAGTCGATGTCCCAGTGGTGTTGGCTCGACTGTCATTGGTTTCAAGCTTCATGCTCCTCCACATTTCTAGCATTTTCCTCTCACTAGGGGTCATATCGGATGACTGACTCTTATTTCTCCCTTTTGTCAGGTTTGCCTTTTGCCCTCCAGAATAATTACCTTTGCCTCCGCCATAGTCTCCTATGGCACCCCTACGCCCTCCACGACGACGTCTGCGGCCGCTGGACTGGCCTCTTAGAGGTTTCGTACATAATCTGATAAAATGTCCAGGTTCTCCACAGTTGTAGCACCCCCCCCCCTCTGGAAGGGTTTGGGTTAAACACTGCTAGAGCTGATTTTTCCTCCGGAGAGCTAGTGGTGCTAGGTATTAGTTTTAGTCGTGCCTCTTCTTGTGCCATAGCAGCTATGGCCTCCTCCAGTGATGGTAGTTCGGGTTGTGCAAGTAGGACATTCCTCCTCTGCTCGAATGCTGGGTTGAGCCCCTTCAGGAACTTTATCATCCTCTGTCGCGAAACATACTCCATGAACTTCTTATAATATTTCACAAATGCCGGTTCCACTTGCTCATCCTCTATGCCAATGGGATCGCAGAACTGCATACTCAGAGATTGTGTGATCTTCTTGGATCACCTTATCAAGTTCATCTTGTAGTTGAAAGACCCTCATAGGGTTTCCTGACCCTGAGTACATGTCTCTCAACGTCATCCAAATGTCACCAACACCCTTCATTGCTTCCACGTTGTCCGACACTTGGTCAGCCAAGTTCATCTTGTAGTTGAAAGACCCTCATAGGGTTTCCCGACCCTGAGTACATGTCTCTTAACGTCATCCAAATGTCACCAACACCCTTCATTGCTTCCACGTTGTCCGACACTTGGTCAGCCAATGAGGTTGTCAACTATCCAGCAACAACATTGTTGACAACTTTTTACACAACAAACTCCAGTGAGGAGTGATCTTCATGTGCCTTGGTTTCATCATTCACATAGCCCACCAAGCCTCTTGCCTTCAGAGTCTGCATCGCTTGACGCAACCACTTCAAGTGGTTGGAAGTACCCTCCAACTTTATCTCCTGTTTTTCCAACTTCCCAATTTTATATGGTGAAGGATCCACATATGCGTTTGCAACACGGGAGCTAGTCTCGGTCAGCCTCCTGGAGAAAAGATCGTCCATTAAAGCCTTCATCTCTTGGGCCGTCAACTTGCCGTAGATCGTCTCCATCGTCTTTTTCTTGTCCTCTTCCATCAGCAAGACGGTGGTAGATCTAGATCGTCTCCACATTTGATCGTTGTTCTCTCCACATCTGTTGTTCCTCCTTCAGCGTCTCCACCTTTGATCGTCCTCCTCTCCACGTCTACTATTCCTCCTTCAGCGGCAACGGTGTCCCTGAGAGCCGCTGCTCATGTCCTGTGCACGGCTTCGACCCGATGTCGCATGGCCTGACGAGGAGGGAGAAGAAATGACAGTTGTAGTCGAGATCAGGAGTTCACACAAAAGTTTCCTCACTGATATACCTCGATCCAACTAACAACTATATAATTAATATTCCGATTACAACTTGCTGCTAAAAAACGATAATCAGAAAATTAAACTTCTCGTTCTTCCTTGCAATCGCAGTTGCATACGGACAGAGCCGAGTTACAACTCGCTGAAGAGAAGAAGAAGAAGATGAAATACTGCGCTGGCGGCGATGGAGAGGGGGCGGGGGTCGGCCTGGAGGAAGGGGAGGGGGGCTGCCGGCCGGTGGTGAGGGGGGCTGCTGGTGGCGGAAGAGGGAGGGGGGCGGCTGTGGAGGGGGTTAGGATTAGGGTTTGGGAAGGAGATTTTTGGCTTTGATACCAAATAAAAATTTAGTAGAATACTTTATTTGTTTATTATTGATGTTGAGCTACATATATATAGGAGAGGCTAACCCTCTCTCTACTACTCTACTCCATGTGGGACTAAAAAAATCCTTTAATACTCTCAACACTTTATTTCTGCATTTTTTTAATCCTCATTAGATTTCATCTCCATATATATTGATGTGGTACGAATTATCATTCAGTGATAGTGTATCTAGCTAGCAAATGGCATATCCTTTAAGATAGATTATAGCAGTGACCTGAAGTGTTGTAAAAAGAGAATATTCATTAGCTGTAGCAAGTTCCATCCTCTGTGCGTGTTGCATTTAAAACAAGTAGGTTCTACCATTGTTGGCAAAGGACATTCCCAAGCATTTAAACCATTGCATTATGAACGATAGAGAAGAAACCGCGGGACTTCTTTTTCATTATTCTCTACAAAAGTAAGAGATCAAGAGAGGAGGGATAATAATACTATGACCTACAAGACACAATAGTCAATCTATGAAGTTTTACCACCTAGAGTGTGGCTGGTGTGTGTAGAATGTGAATGATAGATTAATTCATTAAGAGGAGAGGGGAGTACATAATATAGGAGAGGCTAACCCCTCTCCCTATTAGTCTACCCGATGTAGGATTAAACTCAACTTAACACATAACTCAACACTCTCCCTTAAGCTGGAGCATAGATGTCAATCATGCCCGGCTTGTTACAGAGAAATTGAACCCGATGACCTAGAAGAGATTTTGTAAATATATCAGCTATCTGATCGCCGGTCCTCACATGGTGAAACTTTATCATCCCTTTCTGATACTCATTACGGACAAAGTGAATGTCGATTTCAATGTGCTTTGTCCTTTCATGAAATACATGGTTAGTAGCAATATGAATAGCAGACTGGTTATCACACCACATATCTGCTGTTTTATATCATGTTTCTTCTCCCAGTTCCTGTAGAAGATGCTGCAGATATAGCACATCTGCTGTGCCATGAGCAATTGTCTGATATTCTGCTTTCGAGCTTGATCGTGCGATCACACTCTGCTTTTTGCTCTTCCATGATACCAAGTTCCCGCCAATGAAGATCGAGTAGCCAGATGTAGATCATCTATCCGTAAGACTGGCACCCTAGTCAGCATCAGTAAAGCACTCAACGTAAGTATGCCCCTTATTCTCTATCCGGATTTTTTTTTTTGATTCTGAACTTGATAACGCAGAATTCTGAAAACTGCCTCCCAATGTGGAACTCGTGGTGAAGACATGAATCTACTTGCAACACTGACGGCAAATAAATGTCTGGACGAGTCATAACGGCCAAGTAGTTGAGTTTTTCAACTACTCGACGATTTTGATCCGGATCGGTCATCAGTGTCCCCTCGTCGGGAAGTAACTTTATCCCTGGGTCCATGGATGAGGTTGCTCCCTTAGCTTGCATCATTCCTGCATCATTTAGGATGTCAAGCACATATTTTCTCTGAGACATTATAATGTCCCGCTTACCCCGTGTGACTTTTACGCCAAAAAATAGCTTAACGATCCCAATCCTTGGTTTGAAATTGTTCAACTAGAAACTTCTTTAGTTCTGCAATGCCCTGACTGTCGTCTCCTGTGATCACAATATCGTCCACATAGACACCGAGTAGTATCCTCCCAGCTAATGTCTTAGGGTAAAATACTGAATAATCCTTCTTTGATTGGCGCATGCCAAACTGAGTAACCACATTTGTGAAACGACCAAACCATGCACGAGGGGATTGTTTGAGACCATAAAGGACCTTCCGCAGATGACACACTTTACCCTCCCTTGCAACAAACCCGGGAGGTTGCACCACATATACTTCTTCGTCAAGATCTCCATGAAGAAATACATTCTTGATATCCAGCTATAGCAACGACCAGTCATAGCGAACAACTAAGGCTAAGAGGACGCGCACAGAGGTCATTCGAGCAACTGGGGAGAATGTCTCAAACTAATTCTCACTATAGGTCTAAGAATAACCTTTTGCCACCATACGAGCCTTCAGGCGATCAATAGTGTCATCCGGTTTTACCTTAATATTGAACACCCATTTGCAACCCACTGCCTTCTTACCATGAGGTAAATCAACCAAGTTTCATGTTTGGTTCTCCCGAAGTGCTTTTATTTCCTTTTCCATAGCAGCACGCCAGCCGTGATATTTAAGACCCTCCTCTGCAGAATTAGGAATCTGAATCCCATAAATAGTAGCCACCAATGATTGTGTGTGGCTCGCAAGCCCTTTGTAATTGTGAACGTACAATGGATGATCACGACATGTACGACGAGGTCGAGCTGGCAGATCAGGCGGAAGCAAATCAGTGGAGCTAAAGGAGGATGAAGGCGTTGTGTCCACAAACACTATCTGCGAAACTCGTTCCGGCGATGCTGGTACCGACGGAGCCGATGTGTGCGGGCCATCGGACCGGAAGACTGGCTCGGTAGGGGAGGGCATCCTTACGGAGGGCTGTTGTGTTTGAACATGAAACAACAAGAAATCCTCTTCTGGGTAAACTTGTGGAGCCGGATTAGTAGTTTGTGAAAGTGGAGGAAACTCAGTTTCAACAAAGGTAACGTTCCGAGAGAAAAAATACTGATACCCTTTATGATTCTTATGATACCTAAGAAAAATACATTGGATAGCCTTTGGATCTAGTTTAGAAAGAGTTGGTCGGGTATCCCTAATATAACACAAGCAACAAAAGATTCAGAGAGATAAAGGAAACGACTCTCGTTTGGGATATAACCGAAAGAAGGGAGTATCGCCATTGAGAACAGACGACGACATGCGATTAATTAGATATCAAGTCGTGAGAACGGCATCCGACCAAAATTTTTTTGGAGTACGTGCTTGGAACATAAGAGCACGAGTTATTTCTAAGAGGTGATGATTCTTGCGTTCAGCCACACCATTTTGTTGCGGTGTGTAAGGACATGAAGTCTGGTGGATGATGCCACTCCGAGATAGATGTGAAACAAACTCACGAGACATATACTCACGACCATTGTCATTGCGAACACATTTAATCGGAACACCAAATTGTGTTTTAATTTCCGCATAAAACTTGCATCAAATGTTAAATAATTCGGAGCAATTTTTCATGAGATAAACAAAAGTGACACGCGAGTAGTCATCAACAAAGGTAATAAAGTACTTGAATTCCATCACAGATTCAACCGGACAAGGTCCCATATATCAGAATGCACTAACTCGAAAGGAGCCGAAGCAACTTTATTTTGACTGACCGGATAGGAAATCCAGTGATGCTTAGCCAAACTACATGATTCATAATGAAAAGAACATGAAGCATCTAAAGATAGGTACATTTTCTGGAGTGCTTGGACAAAAGGATGTCCTAACCGGCAGTATAACTCAAAAGGATCAAGTTTCACACCAGCACAGACAACAGAGGAAGGTTCGTCAAACAGGTACAAGCCTCCAGCCACATGCCCCTTACCGATAGTTTTTTCAGTCCTTAGGTCCTGAAAAACACAACCATCAGGAAAGAATGTTACCGAGCAATGCATATTACGAGTAATCCGACTAATCGAGAGTAAGTTGAATGTGTTTTCAGGTGTATGTAATACAGAATGTAGTAACAGTCCCGAAGAAAGACGGGCAAATCCTTTTTCACGGACTGTCAGCGAAGCACCGTTGGCACATGTCATATTAGACATACGACCAACCGGTATATAATTTCGTATCATACCTGCGTCGCCTGTCAAGTGAGCAGACGCACCAGAATCAAGGACCCACTGCTTCGACTGTACCATACATGTCGCTGAGTACCCTGCGGTGGACCCAGAAGTAGAAGCTTCACCTCGACGTTGAGCTTGAAACTCAATAAAGTCTGCATATGCTTCATCAGTCATTTGTACGGATCGGCCACCAAGATCAAGAATATCTGAGGTGACATTGGCGGCAAGAGTTTTAGTACACTGCCACTGGAAATGACCTTGTAGACCACAGTTAAAGCAGGTGCGTAGTCGACCTCCATCACTACCGCCAATGCCTCGTCCACCATCACGGCCAACATTCCGGCCACCACGTCGTCCACCACGACCACCACGAAATTCAGTACGAGCGGATCCCAGAGCAGATCGATCAGCGGGAGCATCACTTGGAGAGGTCTCGACGACCTTTGCTGCCCGTAGGACACGAAAATGAGCTTCCATTAGAGATGGAACCTCAGCTCCAGCAATAATCTGAGAGCGAGCTGGGTCTGCATCAGGACGGAGAGAGACAAGATATGCCATGACATGAAGCTGCTCCCGTTGAGCCCTTGCTTCATTGATATCCGTCGTCAGAGGTAATATACGATCAACTTTATCGACCATAGCCTTAAAGGCCCGGAAGTGATCCTTATGAGACTTGTCGCCCTGTTCCGCCCGGTAGACGTCGACGACCGAGTCGTAGATACGAGACAAGTCACGTTTTCCACCAAAGGCCATCGATAGGATCTCCAATAACTTTTTTACCGAGTTCGTGTTCTGAACCATGTCCTCCACTGATGGTTCCATTGAGTTCATCAACTGTGAAAACAGTCGACTATCATCTGTCTTCCACTGCTCAAATGTGGGATCAGTCGTCTCCGGAGGGTTGTCAGTCAGATGCTTGGACAACCGCATTCTCCAAAGTATTTTCTCAACCTTCTTTCGCCATGTTGAGTAGCCATCTAGTCCGTCCAACCGCCGATCGACGAGTCAAATCGAATCGAAGAAATCATTGTGCCAGTGCCCGTTGGTCCCGCCAATGCGTTCCCGACACCGATAGTAGTAGCACTACTAGTTGCATCAGTGTTAGTCATCCTGCACTTGATTCGACTGTCGCTGGATCTTTTCAACCCCAATAATCACATCAACTTTACCGATGCGCTATCAACGTGGTCAGAACCGGCACACGCATGGAAAGTAAAGATCGTATGGGGATCACACAAGCCAGGTCACAGAGGTAACCCATGTCACTCTCTGTGTAGATCCTGATGTGGATATCGGGGTAGGACGGAAACAAAGATCCACATAAACAAGTAACTTGTCTACTCTTTGTTAACTCATGTAGCCGTAATCTAGGAACAAAGGTTGTGCAAACAAATCATTGTCTACCCTCTGGCTTCGATATACGCTCCTGAAGTCGTAATCTAGAAACAAAGGCTGTGCAAACAAATTATTGTCTACCCTCTGGCTTCGATATACGACATATTTTTTTTTTAGAAATTAGGGTTCAAACAGGAAGGATGGACGGCGGCTGAGGATTCGGACTGGTGGCAGTGAGGCAGGAGGAGTGGTGGCGGGGGGGGGGGGATGCGCTGGTTGGAGGGGGGGGCGCTGAAGGGGGGGGGGGTTGGGGTTGGAGTTGGCGGCTAGGGTTTGGGGTAGAGCTCTGATACCATGTAGAATGCGAATGATAGATTAATTCATTAAGAGGAAAGGAGAGTACATAATATAGGAGAGGCTAACCCTCTCCCTATTAAGTCTACCCGATGTGGGACTAAACTCAATTTAACACATAACTCAACAGTGTGGAACCCACAACCTCCTCCAAGAAACCCACAACCCACTACCAATTGGCCACTCACCAGTTTCTACAATGAGTCACTCTATGACTTGCATGTAAAGCAACTTATACAGTTCCTACAAACTAAATGTTCAAAAGTTTGAGGGAGGGAGGACAATAGCACTCTATGACCTACAAACTTGACATGGAGAAACTTCCTATAGTCTAAATAAAAGGAAGTTTGGAAGTCTCTTACCTAACAAAACACTCAAGGGATAGAATAATTTTTTGTCTAACAACTTAGGTAGAAAGGTATTATGAAAGTTCCATACAGAACAGGAAGCTAAGCTATTGATTATCGTCATTTTAAGACACTTAAATCAAAATAGAACGAATTTGAATTTCTCCTAGGACATAAATTCATCATCTTGCTTTTGGGAAACTGTATATTCTATGGTTGTATGATTTAGAAAGAAACCTTTTAATATAATTGATTTCTTTGTTTTAGGCATCTTGTATGACATGGATTCTCTTGAAAAGTCTGAGATCTTGTGTTTTGGCAGTATGTAACGAGGCACATATATTCATAAGCACCACTGTCCACTTAGACTGGTCCTCCATAGACAAACACATATTGACAGGAAAAGATTGGATGGGGATGAAGCTTGCAATCATCATTAACCTTTAAAGAATAAATTCACTCCTCATTCAGTTGAAATAAACTAGAAAGTCGATCTTAAAGTGTTAAATAATACCAAATACTGGAAGGTAAGTGCTCCTTTCTGAAGGAAGCAGGCAAAGGGAAGTGAAGATTTGACTTTTCATACACTAAGTGGGCTATGTAATGGACTCTCAATCATAAATGAGTCGGAAATATGCATAAAGATATGGAGATATCCATTTTATGATGAAACACATACCTTATTTTTATAGGGACTCTCTTTTAGAAAGATTATCTTCATGACTCGGATTGGAAAAATTCATTATATTTCATCTTCTCCTATAGAATAGTCGACATTTCTCTCAAATTTTAGGAATAGAAGCCCTTATTTTTGTATATCTCACCTTACTCCTTAAGTAACTTATGTCGCCAACAATTGAGTACACAAATAAAGCATACATCTTTCGATGTGGAGTTAAGCATAGTGTTTCGGTCATTACTTGGCATGCTTCTTCCAATTTTGGGTAACTATATTTCATGAAATTTTGTGCACAAACAATTGAGTACACAAAAATAAAACGGAATTGTCAGTTTAGAACAATTAAGTCTACTTTGGGAACAAAGTTATGTAAAATGGAATTAGGTTTATCTATCTATCTATTATTATTATTATTATTAGCAATAAGGGCAATTTATTTAATCATCAAAATGTTTTGGAGCTTTGAAACTGGGTTTCGAGTTATGAAACTCCACTCAAGTTGACTTAGTTTAGGGACAATTTTTGAACGTTTGGATATGGAGTTTATTTTGGAGTTTAATGTGTTGATGAAATTAGGACAATCTAGTCACATGACCTGAAGGTCTATGGTAAGGAGCACAGTATAAACTTGTTTTTGTATAAATCTAATAAATCTATGTTAAATGCCAATAATATATAGTCCGGATCTAAGTAGCCGCGGGGGGAGCCCCGCCGAAGCCCCATTCCTCCCGCACCATCGGATGGGGGGCCCGCGCACGTGTCCGCTCGATCCAACAGTTGAGGGCACATGGGGCTTTGGCGGGGCTCTGCGACCGGGGCCCCCGTCCCGATATATATATATATATATATATATATATATATATATATATATATATATATATATATATATATATATATATTTGGAAATGGGCACATAAGCTCTTGGTAATTAATCATTTCCACTCTCCCACTGGGGCTCGAACACCCGACCACCTGGGCCACATGCCTCTCCACTAACCACTAGGTTATATATATATATATATATATATATATATATATTGGAAGAAGGTAATTATCTATGATCGCTCCCACTTGGATTCGAACATCGTTTACTCGGATCTTATGCCTCTACACTAACTACTTGAGATATATATATATATATATATATATATATATATATATATATATATATATATATATATATAGTCAAGTCTTAGAGACATAATAAACGAAAAACTAGGTTTGATCCTCCTGAGCGTGTTAGGCTCTTAAATATTGAAGTGGGATGAACTGAGATATTCAGGTAACGATTGATTGAGAGTCAGATCTGGAAGAGTGGTATTCCGAACGAGATGATTGTAATGCTGGCGGTCAAGTCCGAGCGGAGCATGTAACAGAGATCCATGTGAGTGGCTGACCAAGGAACGATGCAACATACATAAGAATCAAGGAAGTGTGTGCAGAGAAATAGACCCAGACGGTTAAGTCCTAACAGAGCGCGTGACACAGATCCGTTCGGACGACAGATTGAGGAATGATGCAATAGACACAAGATTCAAGGAACAATGTGCGGAGAAATAGATCCGGGCATAGTCCTGGGAGATATGTAATAAATTGACTCGAGCTTAAGCCAACATATAGAGTTACCATTTCAAAAAAAATAATATATATATATAATTCTCAAAATTTCATAATCAGACCCCATAAAATCTAATTTTTCATCCATAATTTCATAGAGTCGCAAAACTCCACAATTTGTATTGAGTCTCATAGTCCTACATATTGCCATCAATAATTATATTGCCTAGTGGGATTTTCATATTTTCCTACAGGGAGGAAAGAGAGGAGTGAGATGAGGATGAAAGAGGAGAGAAGGATTTCACGGGAGAGGGGAGAGAGAAAGGGGAGAGAGAAGAAAATGCATCTTGGAGTTATGATGAAAAATCCAATTGTAATGGAGTTTTGCTAACTCCACATTTGTAGTTTGTTTTGAAGTTAGGGTTGAACTTTACCCAAACTCCAAAAGTCTCCCAAATGCACCGGAGTTGAGTGATTTGGATTTTGGAGGCCTAGCTCCACCAAACCATAGTTTTTTTGTTTTGTTTTGGAAACTCACGTTTCCAAAAGCACCCTTTCAGACTTCTTTGCATAGTCCTGTTATACTGCATATGTCAAATATACTCTATTTCTTGCTCTACATGATTATTGTGTATTGGGTTTCTTCTCCTTACTCTTCTTTTGTGACATACTGACTATATTAATTGTATATTCTTATTCTGTTTGTTTACTATCATGTGTTATTGTGTCAAACTTTATGCATCTATCAGGAGTTATTGGCCCCTTGTCATGGTAGTGGTTTGCTAGCCTCTTAAATAGTTTCTTGATATCACAATTTTATGTCATCGTCATCCAAGTCTTCTCCAATCAGAATGGCATACCGTATGGAGCATGAGAGCTCCTTAAAATTATTCACCAAGTTTTATGAGTTGATATCAACCTAATGCTAACCGTATATGGGGAAGCCACATTCCTAGTCGAGATGGCTATGAACAAGATAAGGCCTTTCCATAAAACCTACAAGATCAGTTGGTGGATAGGTAGACCTACCTTTTGGTCGTGCACTTTAAGATCACCCAACCATAGTGCACCCTCTAACTAACCCTGATCCAGAAAAAAAACCCTTGATGAAGAGGTAAGATGATACATATTTTACTATCTTCCTACTGTCTTATTTCGTGCTTTTTGCTGCATTAAGCATTCCATGTTCTTTATCTCACCATAACTGAGTAGATATCCTTTGATATGTTCAGGTTCGAGCTATGGTGATCATAAACCCAGGGAACCCTACTGGTCAATGTCTTAGTGAAACCAATTTGAGGGAGTTGTTGAAGTTCTGTTTCGAAGAAAACTTGGTCCTCCTTGCAGATGAAGTTTATCAACAGAATATATATCAGGATGAACGACCATTTATAAGTGCGAGGAAGGTGAATTTCTAAACTACACATAACTTGTGAACTTCTTTTCAGTTATTTACTTTTGGAGCAGTCGATTGAAATCTACAGTGATAATTCTTATATTTCAAGATATTATTGGGCATGGGTCCACCTATGAGCAGAGAGGTCCAGCTTGTTTCTTTCCATACCGTGTCAAAAGGATATTGGGGTGAATGTGGACAGCGTGGGGGATATTTTGAAATGACCAACCTTCCCCCCGAGGTATACTACTTATCTTTGCTTTTCATTGACTCTCCTATGGGTCAGGAACTTAACCTGAGATTTTTGTTTACGCATTTGGACTTTTGTAACCTCCTCTAAAGTTTGCTGTTTGCATGAGGGAGGGGGGGGGGGGGGGGGGGGGGTTGGTTCTTATAGTGCTAAAGCGTAAATATTCACTTTGTCTAATGTTTTGGAATGAAATAATGCCATTCAGCTTTTCTTTGCGAATATATAATTTTAAAATGCTATTATTGGCAAGTCAACAATTATAACTGTTGTATTTAATGTTCTTTGAAACATGCTTTTGCCTTCGAAAATTTGCATTACTAGTGTCAAATGTAAATTCACCGAAAGTTGCTCAATTACAATTTTAGTATTATAGGATGAAATATATGCAAATTAAGAGCATTGTGTAAACCTGTTTTAATTAACAAGTTCCAATAGCTCTTCTTAAGAACTATATTTCGTCGTTGATAATTTATAAAGTATAATAAAATCTAATTATTTTCTATGAGATCCATGTAAGTTGAGATTTAATTTAAGGTCATACACAAGAAGGTTATTTCTTTAATGATACAGGTGGCAATATAATGAAATTATGAGGTAGACCCACCATGATTTTTCTATGAGCTCCATGTAAGTTACAGTACCTTCTCTCGTCTTCCTAAAGAGAAGACAGAATTCGTCATGTGTGTGGTTCACACATGCTTACCGCAAGAGAGAGATAACAAGTATAGTAGAACAGTGGAGAGAGAATCACCATGTCAACCCTCATGTCAGAACTTCATTCACTTCCAAACACTTTTCTATTGGCCATTTGCAATGTTCTTCTAATTCATGGAAGTTCTTTATTGTTTGCCGAAGATTGAACATAAACACATTGTTCGGGTTTGGCCACAGTTCGGAAGACGGTGAATCGTTGATGAAGTTTTCTCTTGGGACCCTTGATGGTCTAATTAGAAAGAGTAGTAGTAGAGCGGGATTTGTTATGGTTTAGCAAATTCATTGTCAGAGAAGAGATCTGAGAACTAGTATACACATCCAGAAATTAGCATCAAATAATGAATGTTTCATTTGCCTATCAACTTTTACCAATATAGAAGTAAATTATGAAAAAATGATTCTAGTAAAAAAAAAAAACTTCATACATCATACCATAATTTAACATGTTGATTGCAAACAACCGACCAAATACATTGCAACATGTAAGTCTGGTAAAAACTGAGTTAGCAAGAGGAAATTACAGAAGTATGGAAACAGATAAGAGAAGCAAGAGATCGTGCCAAGTAATAATATTCAAAGTGATTTAAGATCTAATTCACTGTCAGTCCATCCAATAGGAAAACAAGAATAGCTCCTCATTCTTTACGTTGACTAATTCTATATTTATTAAATAGCGGCAAATTAAAGTTTTTGAGAGAAGGGGCAAATTAAAGTTTTTCGATAATAATCAACTCTTCCTCTAGTTAGGAAACATGTAACTAAAAATTTGTGAAAAATATGGACAAAAGAAAACAGTTACATGTTGGAACATCATCGATGTCAACTAATACAAGGAGAAACAAAGTTCCGTGAGATTTTAGGATTTTTGCTGTATCTTCAACCAGTGAAGCGAAGTTAAGACATTAATGGTAGGTGAATTTTCCATAGGCCTGGATCATGGAAGAAGGAAAGAAATATACTGGATCACACCTTGAGAGCTCATAATCTGTAAATGTTCTCTAGATTTCACAGACTCAGATCTATAGAGCTAGAGAGATGTTAAGAAGCTCATGAAATGATGAGCTTAGGATCTAAATGAGCTTGAGAGATTGGATAAGACTAGAAATAATTCAATTTGACAAACTCAGGATAGTTGATGGAGGCAAGGTGTCACGACCCGCACCCGATAATTCGGACACGAGTACGTGGGTACGTCCAGCCTACGCCGCAGTGTCGGTTGTAGAACGCTGTCTAGTAACTCACAAATATCCAACAACTTACGCAATATATATGAAATAAAGCATAGTACTCAAATCACATTTCTAAGGAAGATAGCACCAGAAAGAACAATACGAACAGTAAGACTTATATAATTATCAAGTCTCATAGTTGAAGTCAAACAACTTCAAATAGTCTAGATCCAAAAGTATTACATAAGACAGTAGACTACCGGAGACAAAATTAGGACAAATATAATATAGTCTAAGCTATACTAAGTAGTCGCAGCCGGGATCTCCGTTACGAGGGCTTCTTGATCCTCCGGTAGGGCAGGATCAAGCTCAGATATAAGGTCCTCCTGGGCCCCGTAATAGGTAGTGAACTGATCCTCAAAGTCATCCCCTAATATTTTCAACGTTATCCATATCAGGATTGGAGCGAAAGTACATCAATGAAAGCAGTTCCATATATATGGTAAAGACTATAAAACATGTTAAGAATAGGTAAAAGAAATAAGATAACTAGAAAGACTGGAATCATTTATGTCACAGATAAGAGAAATAGACAGTTTAGTAAGTAAGTAAAGTGGTGTGACAACATGCAAGGTAAATAAGTAAAACTGGAACTAATCTAGTGATTTAAAATACTATGTTAGATTTGTGATCGCTTGGGAATACGACACATCTCACATCGATGACTATCATTCGAGAGTGGTACGGCATAATCATACATGAATGTATGATTAGCTATCATTCATGTAAAGTGAAATCAACTAGATCGACATATCACATATCAACATCGTATTTCCCCTACCCCTACTAATATTCATGGATTCTAGTCTGGATATAGTGATCTCTAGAAACATGTAAACATGAAACTAGATAAACTGGAGTAAGTCAACAAGAACAACATGACTCACATAAGCAACATGTATCCTCAAGTGAATCCATATAATATCAATCCGTGAATAAGTCGTGACGAGAATCAAGTAAAATATAACTTAGAGCACACAATATAGAAGCTATCAAATACTGAAAACAATCAGAGAATGTACTCGCCTGCCATCCTGAGATGGTGATACGGGTCAGAGTCTGTATCAAAGTCCAAATATCCTATATTAAGAATTTACCAATGTCAATAGGCGATAATAAATCTAAATCAAACCTATTTACTAAGTTAATAGGTATCTAGGTTCAATTACCTACTCTAGTGGTAACTTATCTAGGTAGGTTTATAATAGGTTTACTATTATCTACTTATGAACTCATAAGAAGTATTTTATCACTAAAATATAGTTTTATATAGTTCAAAGTAGGTTATTATAACACTTATTTATACTTTATATAATGCTCATATATCTCCTTATCATACTCCATACCTAGATACCCATTATCTTATATCACACCTTGGTATTTACCCTACACCTTAACTTGACACATACTCAAAGTATTTGCATCTCATGAATATCCCAACACTTTGACACTAATTGATTCTCATTCAAACCTTGGTATTTTAATACCTTGGTTCACCGCACTAATACCTCACTCATGGTATCCTAAAGAATACCTCAAACCTATTACTAGTATCATACCAATACCCCAATACCTTAGACATTACTTGTTAGTCAATACCTTACCTTGACCATACCCTCAAGGTAATGGTATCTCGTGGATATCACATACCCATCCTAAACACTTTGACACTAACAATACTCAAGTACTATTGGTATATTGATACCAATTCAATACCTGGGTATCTCATACCTACACTAAACACTACTTATCACATATACTTGCACTTACCTATACACATGACCTCTAGATAAACACTTACCCATACCCTCACAGAACACTGAATATTTCCTCAATCATTCATCACTCTCTAGTATCACTTAACCATTCACTCACTTGCTCACTGTGCACATTGGTGCACTGCACCTACCATTGTTGTTGCTGCTGTGCTGCTGCAACTGCTTACTGCAGCTGCTGCTGCTGCTTGCTGCCCCTACTGCTGCATGTTGCTGCTCCTTGCTTCCCTCCCCCCCCCCCCCCCCTCCCTCCCTATTACACACACCTCTCTCTCCCTATATATATATATATATATATATATATATATATATATATATATATAGATACTTCTACATATATATATTTATACATCTCAAAACCAATACCAATTGGTATCCTTGATACTCAAGTATCACTCTATGATACTCCACACAAATTGGTATTCATGATACCAATCTCACTCATTCTCATGATACTCAACAACACCACAAGTAATGAATATATAAATACATCTAAATTAACAATGGCGTATTATTATGGATTTAAACATATTGAATATCTATATATCTATTTATATAACCAAAATAACTTTGAAAGTATTTTTATATATACTAATTGGCACATAACCAATCTATTGGACAAAATCTTATGGAGACCTATTCACAAACACTAAGTGGACACAAACCATAGCCTATACTAATTTATATTCCTAGAACCTTGTTTCATTTAGAATTAATCCTCCTCAACCTAATCTATCCCTTAAGGGATTATAAATTCTATTTATAGTGATCTCTACATATCTAATTAGAATTTGAACTAAAGAATTGGGGAAAATCAAAAGTTACCTATTGGAGGTTGATCTCCAATGAAGATCCAAGAATTTTGGCACACTAACAATGGCCAATCTTCCTCTTCTAACCTCAAGCTTCTTCTCTTGCACTACTCTTTGAGCCCTCAAGCTTTTGCTTTACTTTGGAGGAGTTTTGGAGAAGTTTGGAGTTGTTTAGGGTTGTGGGAAAAATGATTTTGGAAGAGAAAATTTGGAAAAAGAAAAGTGGAGAAGAAATGAAGTGGGAGAGATGAACGAAGGAATGAAGAAGAGGGGTGGCCTTCCATTTATAGGGAAGGGTGGGGATGGGGTGGGGTTGGTTAGCTTCTCTTGGAAGTCATCCAAGATATTAATCTTGAAGAGGTGGAAAAAGAAAAATTATCATTTTACCCCTATATGTTATCATGAAGAGGTGGGAGACTAAAATATCTAGATATTTCTTAATCCTTGTTTAACCCTAATGTAAACTTTAATCTCCCATTAACCTAAACATAGGTTAACCCTAAACTAAAAACTAATTATGATTAATTAACTAATCACTAATTAGTAAATAATTAATCCGAACAATAATAATTAAATAATTATAAAATAAAAAATTTCAAAAAGTGGAGGTTACAAATCTACCCTCCTTAAAATAATTCCGTCATCGGAATTTAAATATAGATACGGTCAACTAGATAGAAAGTTTGGATACATTCTCCATAATGCAAACAAAATACCAAATCATATTTCAAGTTCTAGGGAAGATAATGAAATACTTACAACAGATGAAGTCTTCTAGGGATACAATTTACTCACTAGAAAATATAGGGATAAAGACCAATGATGCATGTCAAGAACATGGCTTGACAGTTGGTCCTGATATTGAAGGGTCAGGTTGTAGAAAAAGAGACTTCACTATTCAAAATAGTGATGAGAATGACCTAACAGTGAGATAGAAATAAATGATATAAATGATAGCTGGAATGGTTAGAATTTGACACGACTTAGATATTATTCTAATTGTACTTAAGGAAAGTGTGCTAGTCTGAAAATGTCTCAAATAGGGACGCGGTTTTGATTAAATAGGTTGACAATTAGAAATACTAAATTTTAGTATGATTTGAAAGGAAGGATAGATGCGTAATCTAAAATGTGTTGGCCCATCCGGTCTCAGTCAACTTGATTTTGATGGTTAACTAAACCATCTATCGATATATCGCAATCTGAAGACTCAACACTGCTGCTACATGCTGACTGTACTGCGTCATTCAAATGTAATTTTTTACTTTATTTGAGTATAAGACTTATGTACATCGAGTCGTTCTGGCATGACCCTAAGTCCACTCAAGCAAACCCTCGAACCTAGTCACCAAACAGCCTACATTCAAACTCAAACCTTACTAGAATAGGCAACCGAACTCGGTCACCTATATAGTATACACCCCTGATTTCCTGGCATAACGTTCGAAAATTTGAATTAAAACCTACCCGAACTCTGGCCGAATTCTATCTGCCAACACCCTATAAATATGATTGAATTTCAAACTCTCAATATCTTATCCCATTCTATCATCTTCACTCCTTTAGTGAGCAAACATCTTAGCCTCAACCTTCCCATCTCCAAGAGCAACTCCCTAGTCTTCTAAGTGCCAAGTGCGTTCTCGGTCTAGAAGTCTACAAGAGTTGTAAAGAGCTTGGCTCATTCTCTCTTGCTGTGAAGTTGCGAGACTTCGGATCAAATCTCGTGGTTGTAAAGAAGTGGCAAGCTTTCGGATCAAAGCTTGTGATTCACTATTGGTGATTATAGTGGATACAACTCCGAGCAAGAGTTCTCAGGATTGGACTAATCCTCTCAGAGGAAAACCAGTATACATCGCGATGTTTGCGTTTATTTTCTCTTACTCTTACTACTTTATATTACTATCTTGCATATACACTGTTTGTTGCTAGCTGCCTTCACTTCACTTAATTTTTAATTGGATAGCTTATTCCGCTGCACTCTATTCATCCCCTCTAGAGTTGTCCTACGGTCCTTCAATTGGTATCAGAGCTAGTTCTCTTGACATTGGCTTAACTTCCTAAGAGATTTATGACAACTGTTAGATCTATCCACACCAACAATGGTGAAGGTGAAGGCCAGTCCACAAACAGGCCACCCTTGTTTAACGGTACTAACTACACGTACTGGAAGACACGTATGAGCTTTTACTTAAAGTCACTTGATTTTGACCTTTGGACTGTTGTAGTAGAAGGATATAAGAAGCCACATAGAATAATCATAGATAGCAACCTTGTAGAGAAACCTCATGATAAGTACACAGACACTGAAAATAAACAAGCTAGTCTTGATGCTAAAGCTATTAACGCTCTATTCTGTGCTGTAAACAAAACTGAATTCAACATGGTCTCCACTTGTGATACTTCGCACGAAGTTTGGAAACTTCTTGAGGTCACTCATGAATGAACCTCACAAGTGAAGGAATCAAAATTAAGTCGACTGACACAGAAATATGAAGCATTCAAGATGAAACAAAATGAGACGATAACTCAAATGTTCACAAGATTCCTCGACATCGTCAACCCTCTATCATCTCTTGGCAAGGAGTACAACAATCACGAGAAAATTCGCAAAGTACTCAGAGAACTTACCAAGAACTGGAATCCCAAGGCCACTGCAATCATAGAAGGGAATGATCTAACCACGATGACCCTCGAGACGCTCATGGGCAAGCTGATGACTCACGAGCTGGATCTCAAGGAATTCGAAGGTCCCACTCTAAAAGAAAAGACGATTGCTTTCAAGGCGCATCACAAGGTCACCAACTACGACTCTGACGACGACGAATCTCAAGATGAAGAAGTTGCCCTAATCACCAGGAACTTCATAAATTTTCTAAAGCTTGAGAGATCAAAGAAGAAGGAGTTCAATGACAACAATGATGAAGAGCCTATATGTTACAACTGCAAGAAGACATTGCATATAAAGAAAGACTGCCCAACCTTAAAGAAAAGAAATCGCCACGATCGCTCATCCAGAAGAACATCAAGTATGCAAATATTAGCATCTGGTATGAAAGCGAAGCTAGTGAATCCGAAGACAATCCTCGAGAAGCGGCGAACCTATGCTTCATGGCACTAACTGTTCATGTAACATACAAAGAGCCTTATGATGATTTTACCTTTGATGAGTTAGGTAATGCCTTTAGTGATTTGCTTGATGATTTTAGAAAACTAGAAATAAATACAAGCATGCTAGAAAAGATATTCATGATTATCAAACTGAGATAAAGAGACTTACATCTTTACTAAGTGAAGTAAATGATACTTCTAACGATTCAGAAGAGAATTCTAAACTTAAGCTTTATCTCTACGAGACACTTGCCAGCGTTGACAAAAGATCTCAAGAGAATACTAAACTTAAGGAAGAACTCGAATCCGAAAAGAAGAATTATTCCATTATTGCTCGTAGAATAGATGCTCTCACTGTTAAATATGATGAAGTATATGCTACCTCTAAAAGACTAGAGATCAGATTGGATAAGCAGGTTGAACAACTTTCTACCCAACCTAATACGAGACACGTAGCAAAACATATGAGCACTCACAACTGTGTTCCTACCTACAAGCATAATGCTCTATGCAATCATATATGTAGAACACATCATAACACTGCACGCTATCATGCACGTAGAACTCAACATGCCTCACATAATCATGCATTTTTCTATAGATATCCATGTAAACCACAAAAAACTACTTCACACACTCATATCTATCATGTTGTACCAAGCACTAATAACACAACTATATGTCACTACTGTGGTAAGAAAATGTCACTACTGTGGTAAGAAAGGACATATCTAGATTCTGTAGAACTAGAAAGCTAGTAGATATGAATGTTTATGCATGTGTACCAAAAACTAACACAGCTGGACCCTCAAAGAAATGGGTACCAAGGGTTACATCTACAACTCGTTTTGTAGGTGGACCAACCCTCTCATGCTAGAAGCAAATGGATTCTCGATAGTGGTTGCTCACGACATATGACTGGTGATGCCAACCTATTTGCATTGCTATCGATGAAGAAAGAATGATACGTTTTCTTCGGTAATAACCTCAGAGGATATATTATTGGTAATGGTAACATTGATATCCCTCCCTATCATGTCATAAAAGACATGTCTAGTAACGGAATTAAAACATAACCTACTCAGCATCCGTCATCTAGCTGACCATGGTTATGACATTAACTTAGTTAAAGACATGTTCTATATATGAAAGATCCACAGGTAATGTTATCTTTGAAGGGATTATGGAAGATAATATATATATTTTCTATCTTGCAAAGGACACTAACAATCCAGGCATATGTCTATACGCCAACAAAGATGATAGCTGGCTATGGCACATGCGTCTAGGTCACGCAAATATGGACACTATTGCAAGACTGTCCACAAAGAAGTTGGTAAAAGGCTTACCAGACATTACTTTCACGAAAGATATGGTATGTGCTGATTGTGAAAAGAATAAAGCTACTAAATCTTCATTTAAGTCAATCAACGATGTAAGTACCTCTAGACCACTTCAACTCTTGCATATGGACTTGTTTGGACCTAGTAGAGTCGTCAGTCTTGGCGGTAAGCTCTATGCTTATGTCATTGTTGATGATTTTTCTAAATATACATGGGTTTATTTTCTTGCAAAAAAAAATGAACTATTTTTTGAATTTGTTACTTTTTGCAAAAATGTTCAAAACGAAAAAGGTTTCATGATTTGCTCGTATCCAAAGTGATCATGGAGACGAATTCGAAAATAGTGATTTCAAAAGATTTTGCAATGAAAATAGTTTTTCTCATTAATTTTCTTGTCCTAGAACTCAACAAAATGGTTTTGTGGAGCGGAAGAATAGAACTCTTGGCGATATGGCTAGAGTAATTTTAAATCAGTATAACCTTTCGAAATATTTTTGGGCTGAAGCTATAAGTACAAAATGCCATGTTTTGAATATGGTGCTTATTCGACCTATCTCGAAGAAACCCTCATATGAACTTTGGTTTAGTAGAATCCCCACTATTAGTTATTTTAAAGTTTTTAGCTGCAAATACTTTATTCTCAATACTAAAGATAACCTAGGAAAGTTTTGACTCCAAGGCCGATGAAGGTATTTTTCAAGGTTATGCTGCCAAAAGCAAAGGATTCAGAGTATTCAACAAGCAATCAATGACTATTGAAGAATCAATCAATGTTACATTCGATGAACTCGACACTCAAGTACCAAACGAAAGTAACGATGAAGATATTCAATCCGCAACCAACAAGACTCCTAAATATACAACCGCTACAAGTTATCTGGAAAGTCTGCCCAAGAGATTGAAATTCTCTACAGATCATCCAGAGGACTTGGTAATAGGTGATGTATCGAAAGGTGTAAGTACACGTTCTTCAAATAGAGATACCATTGCTAATGTTGATTTTATTTCTCAAATAGAACAAAAGAATATAGAAGAAGCTTTTGCTAATGAATTTTGGATTTCTGCTATGCAAGAGGAACTCAACCAATTTAAACGTAATCAAGTTTAGGAACTTGTTCCCAGACCTAATGATTATCCGATCATTGGTACTAAATAGATTTTTCGAAATAAATTAATGAGGATGGTTCGGTCACACGCAAAAAAGTACGTCTCGTAGCTCAAGGTTACAACCAAGAGGAAGGTATTGACTATGATGAGACCTATGCTCCTGTCGCTAGAGTCTAATCTATCTGAATGTTTTGCGCTTTTGTTAGTTTTCACGATTTCAAACTTTTTAAATGGACGTTAAAAGTGCTTTTAAATGGTTTTATAAAGAAGAAGTTTTTGTTAAACAACTCCCTGGTTTTGAAGATTTCAAACACCCTGACCACGTATTCAGGCTAAGAAAGGCTCTCTATGGACTCAAACAAGCCCATCGTGCTTGGTATGAGCGTCTTAGCTCCTTTTTACTTGAAAACAGTTTTTCAAAAGGAAAAATTGATACTACCCTTTTTATAAAATCTTCTGCTGACTCTTTGTTATTAGTGCAAATATACGTAGATGATATCATATTTGGATCTACAAATGAGATACTATGTAACGAGTTTGCTAAGTGTATGCAGAGTGAATTTGAGATGAGCATGATGGGAGGACTAACATTCTTCCTAGGATTGCAAATCAAGCAAGATTCACAAGGAACATTCATCAATCAGGCTAAGTACATAAAGGATTTGGCTCAAAAAGTTCGATATGGACAATGCAAAGACTATCGGCACTCCTATGGGAACATCCACCAAGCTTGACCTTGATGAGAGCGGTAAACCTACAGACATACGTAAGTATCGAGGTATGATTGGTAGTTTGTTATATCTAACTGCTAGTCGTCCAGACATCATGTTTGTTGTATGTCTTTGTGTTAGATATCAGACTAATCCTAAGGAATCACATTTGTGTGCAGTCAAGCGTATCTTTCGATACCTCAAAGAAACTTTGTCGACATGCTTATGGTATCCCAAAATCACGTCCTTTGACCTTACTGGTTACTCGGATGTTGATTTTGCTGGATGCAAAGTCGATCGAAAAAGCACCAGTGGCACTTGTATTTCCTAGGAAAGTCTCTAGTCTCCTGGTAAATTCTGTTGCATTATCAACAACTGAGGCTAAATATATCGCCGCAGGCTGTTGTTGTGCATAAATTTTGTGGATGAAGCAAACCCTATAATTCAATCTGCACTACAAGAACATTCCTATTCTCTGTGATAACACTAGCACTATTAATCTTACTAAAAATTCAGTATGTCATTCACGCACTAAGCACGTAAAAATCAGACATCATTTTTTAAGGGATCATCAACAACACGGAGATATCTGTTTAGAATATGTGGACACAAAACATCAATTAGCAGACATCTTTACTAAACCTTTAGCTGAAGATCGTTTCAACTTTATCCGTCGAGAATTAGGTCTTTTAGATTCTGATAAAATATAAGAACTGTAAGATGCTTTAAATTCTTATTCAGTCTAAGTTATTCAAAGGTAAGTTATTCAAAGATTGATAAATCTTGGATACAAGCCGAAAGGGCCCTTCTGTCAACAAGGTATAAATAACCTTAAGCGACACGGTATTTAAGTGTCTTCGGACCACCGCTAGCTGGGATCCGGCCCCTACAGCTGCTCCAAGATAATCTAGCCCCTTGCAGACTTACGATCTGATGAAGCCAATTTAGCACTGATTATTCTGTATTTATATCAAGTCCAAAAAGGCAAAATATCGATTAAAGTTGCATTGTGATTCTGCACATTAATGAAAACAGAATTCGGATCGAACTCATGCCGAGCTCGGACCGAACTCGGTTTGCATTATTCCAGAATATTCTAGTCATTTAATATCTTCCTAATTAAGGTTTTTGTTGGTCTATTTATATATCCTTTCGTGGTTAAACCTTCAGACCAACGAGAAAAACTACCTCCTCCACAAACAAAAATCTATTCTCTAAACCTCTTTCCCTATGGCCCCCAAGAGAAAATTAGAACCCTTTTCTGATTCTCACTTGTCCCATTATGCCAAACATCGGAGAATTCAATGGTTTCGTCTTTAGAAACCTATAAAACTCTATTGATTGGTTTAATGATTTCTCTAAAAGAACCATGAATCCCGGCCATCCTATTGATTTCCTCCACTATAATGACTATCTACCTAATTTTTAAAAACTCCAACTTGAAGAATTCGTTGCTACATGTTCTCATGTTTTTCTCAATGCTATCGAAATGTTCTATTGCAACTTATCATATGAAAACGACACTATCACTTTTAGAGTTCGTGGTATTCACATTGAATTCGATACGAATGACTTGGGTGAAATCTTACGCATTCCTGCTTAAGGTATACCTCTTGTCAACATTACCCAAGTTCAATTTGAACACGACTTAACTCTAGAATCTTTTAAAAACATTCTTTGTGCCCCTCATGAATGTCTACCTGGCAAATTTTATGCTCGCTAAATGGTCACTTCTTTGAAATTCACCGCATGATCTTTTCTATATTTCTACCTAAGATGACGTACTATGGTGATGTCTCTTACTTAGAAATGTCAGCCTTATACCTTATGCAATTCTCTATTCATTTCAATATTCCTCAGACCATCATCTCTCAAATGGTTCAATGTCGCAGGAAGGGACGTCCACTACTTTATGCCATGTACTTGCCAACCATTTTCAGCTACTTTGGCATTTCTTTGGATACTTGCCCTCATCTCGATGAACATTTATCCCTTAATAGAGTTCGTAGGATTGAGCCATCTTTACTTCTACCTTTTAACTCGTCCTCAAATTCCAACACACATCCTGCTGATTCCGTTCCTACTGATACTGAACCACCACAAACCTTGGAATCTATCTTCAATCTGTTGCATGGTCGTTTCCACAAAAAAGACGAAAGATATTGTGTTTTTGATCACCGCCAAACTCGTCAGACTCAAGCCCTTGGCAACACCTTGATAGATATCTAGTATACCTTCTCTCAGCACCCAGCCGGACCATTTTCGATTTTTCGGAATCCCAACCAACCAGAATTTTGCATTGATTACCCTTATGTTCAAAGATATTTGTATCCAACCGATGCGTTCTTTGATCCAAATAGAACATCTGAGTTTAATGATGAAGATGAAGATAATAACTAGATGCTACAATGAATTTGAATATTTTAGACTTAGTTTGGTTGATCTACTATGATGATTTTAGTAAACAACTTTTGTTGTATGCATGTATTTTATGTTTGAGAACTGATGATTAATAAAAGCAATGGATTTCACTATTTGCTATTAACTGTTGGTTCTTCTTATTATTATTCTATATTTGTTTCACTCTCTTGTTTCCTTGTCATACATAATACCTCATCAATTTCGGGGGAGCGCACAATTTCGACCAAATGACAACGGTGGAGAAGTATAACATGATACTGTATACTCAACTCAGAATCAGATGTTGACTTCAGTATATCAAATTGCTCCACAAATTGCGGCGGAGCCTTGCACACTCAAGGCTTATAGTATCATTCATAGTTTGTCAATTATCAAAATAGGGGATATTGTTGGCCCATCCGGTCTCAGTCAACTTGATTTTGATAGTTAACTAAACCATGTATCGATATGTCGCAATCTGAAGACTCGACACTGCTGCTACATGCTGGCTGTACTGCGTCATTCAAATGTAATTTTTACTTTATTTGAGTATAAGACTTGTGTACATCGAGTCGCACTGGCATGACCCTAAGTCTACTCAAACAAACCCTCGAACCTAGCCACCAAATCAGCCTACATTCAAACTCAAACCTTACTAGAATAGAAAACCGAACTCGGACCGAATTCGTGCCGAACTCGGACCGAACTCGGTCACCTATATAGTATGAAATCAACCCAGTTATTACACCCCTGATTTTCTGGCCCAACGTTCGAAAATTTGAATTAAAACCTATCCGAACTCTGGCCGAATTCTGTTTGCCAATACCCTATAAATATGATTGAATTTCACTCTCAATATCTCATCCCATCCTACAATCTTCAATCCTTTAGTGAGCAAACATCTGAGCCTCAACCTTCCATCTCCAAGAGCAACTCTCTAGCATTCTAAGTTCCAAGTGTGGTCTCGGTCTAGAAGTCTATAAGAGTTGTAAAGAGCTTGGCTCAACTAGTTTTCTCTCTCTTGCTGTGAAGTTGCGAGACTTCGGATCAAATCTCGTGGTTGTAAAGAAGTGACAAGGGTTCGGATCAAAGCTTGTGATTCACTATTGGTGATTATAGTGGAGGATACAACTTCGAGCAAGAATTCTCGGGACTGGACTAGTCCTCTCAGAGGAAAACCAATATACATCGCGGTGTTTGCGTTTGCTTTCTCTTACTCTTACTACTTTATATTATTGTCTTGCTTATACACTATTAGTTGCTAGCTGCCTTCACTTTACTTAATTCTTAATTGGATAGATTATTCCGCTGCACTCTATTCACCCTCCTCTAGAGTTGTCCTACGGTCCTTCAAAATAAAAAATGGTGCCAATCTGCAGCTCCTAATACTTGCATACACTCGATTTCTGAACGATCCTACCATATAAAGGCAATGTTCCCATACCATTTTATTGATTATTAATCCTCATTCTTCTATTTTCCTCGATCTCGTGTTCCATCAATTATCTATAAAAGTTTCTATCTCCACAACCTCACTTTTAACTAGAACTATAATATCAAAGTCCGAACTTGAATCCGTATAAATGTTTATAATGGTTTAAATTCAAGCTACTTTACTTTAACCTCGAATTTATACTTCAATTTATTTTTCTTTATATACAAAATGTCATTGTTTGATCAAATTCTTATTTCCTCTATCAAATATTAAAGGTTGCCAAATTTTTACCTCTGAATATCCATATCCCATCCACCTCATTTCTTCATTTGAACCTATATCCGTATTTCTCTTTATTTATGAATTTTTGAAAACTCCTCAATTTATAATCTTGATTTCGATTATTATCCCCAAATTACATTTTTTGTCCCAAGAGTCAAAATCTTCACTAGCTCATAGTCATTCATTGTTTACTCTTAACAACATTTGTTCAATCGTGTAATTTGATATAATTCATTTCATATTACTTAAATTCTTTTAGTTAGTGTCTTAACTTTATCTCATCATTTAATTACTTCTATCCCCCTTAGAAAATTGTATTCTCAATATTTAAAGTGTGGCTCAAGATCAATCAATATTTACTTCAAACTGTTAATTTTCAAACTTTCTTTAATCATCATCGAATACTTTTATACATCCTCGAAATATTTTATAACTCCTCACTTTATAACTGTTTCAAAAATTTGACAATGCCATTATTCTCTTGATTCTACTTTTATTCTTAGCTCTGCTTTTCTTTTATCAATTCAATCCCAACGTCTAAGGTATCATTACATGAATAAAGACATCATTACCCTACGATAACAGATTCCTCTACCCTCGTGCTAGATGACTAGGGAACTTCCATCGGTCATTCCAAAAGGAGGATAATAAGATCCAAAAGGAAAACAAGATCTAGAGTAACGTATTTCTAGGTGGGAGTCAAGTTGATAGATGTAAGTAGGACAAAGGTAACAAGAAGAAGAAAGATGACTACAAGGAATAAGAATCTCACTCTTGTTCGCTTGATTATAATGAAGTTGTTGTCCTACCTTTTTCTTGCATATGCTACTAGTCAACAAGGGCCTAAAATTTTAACTCCAATGTGTTTACCTTGGTTTTGATATTCAATTTTTTTCTTACTCATTATGACTCCACATTATCGATTATCAACTACTAAGAATGTATGATTTAGACTTCGTCTTCATCGGATATGTATTAAGAATGTATGATTTAGACTTTGTCTTCATCGGATATGTATTTCCATCCACGATATCATTATCATTTATGAGTTTCCATCAATTCATATAACTCTACTATATTTAGATTATTAAGTATATCATTGATTCCATCCAATAAATTAGTCAGGATCTTCTAGTATATATATATATATATATATATATATATATATATATATATATATATAATTCTACTATCCTCGAAATTTAGAATAAAAACATAAGGCCATCAATTTCAAAATCATCCTTTTTTTTGTTTTAACAACCCTCAATATCATCTTTAAGTATAATCCTCCTATTCTTTTCTTGATGGTTAAATCTTGAAATGTTATAATTCTGCCTTTTAAACCTTATTCTTCGAACTACTTATAACCAATCTTAAAATCCTCAATGTCAGTATTGATTTCAAATCTTGATTTTTTTTTCCATATAAGTTACAACCTTAAAGAATTTATAATCCAAATTTAGTCATCAATCCTACCAATTTATTCTTCTGATCCTCAGTTCTACTATCTTTGCCTTCATGATTCTCGAAGTTCCATTTTCCGTCATCGTAGGATAATTGTCTCTTGATGAGTATCATCTAGAAAGTACTTAGCATGTTAAGACATATTAACATATTTTCTCAATGGCTTTACCCTCGACCTCTATTCTAATGTTCTTACTATATTCCATAAAACTCATCTAAATGCAAGAATTAGGTTTAACAACAGATATGTATTCAAGTTGAATCAATAGTTAGAGTGAACAAAATCAAGGAATAATAGATTTAGGTTAGGTTCAAGTATGATTCTCAAGGGTCATCCCAGGAATCTATCAAGAAATCCTAATATGTTATTGAGTACTCTCTTCTTCCGAATATCTTATATCCATCAATCTTATTCTATCGTAGGGTCGCAGTAGTGTACCCATTTCGGGAGACTACCACGACATCACAGTAGTTTGTGATGACTGACCTGCATGGGCCGTACACAAGGAGAAGGATGGAGAGGCTTGATCATGAGAAGATTAAGCAAGGGGTTCTATAGATCTCTCTTTTTTTTACTTTTACCAAAATTTGGTTATGACCCTAAAGCTGATCTGACAGAAATTTGGAAAAGGTTTTGGTTAACCATCTTTAGGCTGTAATTATCTCTAGTAATCTTGTATTGCATATTAGAAAGTAAGGAAATAAAATTCCATTCATACCTCACTGAATAATGCTTACTAAAATGTATTAACTCAATTATTTAGGAGGAAGCAGTCACATAACCCACCGAAGCTGTAGACTACATACAAACAATATGATACAAAATGAAATTGGATGGTTCTGGACACAATCCCGTGTTTGTGCAAAGGAGTCCATGAATGTCTCACCTAACATATATGAGTAATCAAATTTTATGTATAGGAAAATGTTAATATGAACAAACAAGCAATATTTTTACTGGTCTAAGTTGCTTGGTATTAGTTAAGGTTTCAAGCATTATAAAGTACAGTTTGCTGCTTCTAGAAAAGAGCAACTACGTTTAGTTGGCAGGGTAGTGATACGTGTCAGATGGTGGGTTATACATCTATGGCCAATGAAGAAAATTCTCAAAAATAGGATAAACAGACTGGTTCCTCTATATAATATATTGAAACTTTTCCGGCACAATTTCTATTGTAGTCATAAACATTTCTATATCAAGACATCTCATCGAAATTCTGAAATCACCAGAGATATTGGGAGAGGGTAGTTGATAGAAATGTCAAACTCTTCCGCAATGTTGTATTATTGTACTCAATATAGTACATTTCATTCTGTTGCCTCCTGGAAGAAGAAATTTAAGCATTTCCTCGGCGAGGAGGCATATAAATAAATATCCAATGCTAGATTATGAATTACTTCTTCTAGTTGCTTCTTTAAGTTCTTATAATGGATATTTTTGGTGCAGACAGTTGATGAGATCTATAAAGTTGCATCTGTTTCGCTCAGTCCAAATGTCCCTGGACAGATCTTTGTAAGTGAATAGGCTTTCATCTGTGTTATCTTTTTTAGAGTTTTAAGATGTGCTTACTACCTGGCTATTTGGAAATAGTAAGCTATGATAATCGTATTATATTATGTATTATGAACCTTTGGACTGTTAAGTGAGGCGGAAAAGTATTTTTATTTTTCAGTTAGGACTGATGGTTAGTCCACCCAAACCAGGAGATATCTCATATTTAAAGTTTACAGCAGAGAGGTAACGACTTGTTCAATTCCAAGTAAAATCTTTCATTTTGTTTTCTCCAAATACTCTTTAAGTGCTTAATGTATAGTTCTTGTCGCTTTCATACTTCACCTGATTTTTAGTCTGAACAACACATCTCTCTTAAGAATTCCTTCCGGTGTTCAAAACAGTTAGTATACAAACTCGTACCAAGTTCCATGTACTTTACCTTGTTTCCGGTTACATATAGATGGAGATACATACTTAATACTACAATATAACACTAATAGGTATTTTTATCAGATACAATTAATGAAATTTCTTAACCCCCACAATCGTGTTACAGTGACTAATATGTTGGTTAGTAAAATTCCTGACTATCAACAATTCCATACATATGTTGTATTCATTGTCAAGAACCTAGTTCTTTAAGTTGCTGAAATTCTAAGGGAAGAGCACGGGTCATTTCAGTAGAATATAATCTAGAACGAAAATGCTATTTTGCCCGCCGGTGGGCGTGACCGCTGCCGGCCCGCGCCCACTTCCACGCGGCGGGCTCCCATTGCCCCCCCACACCTCCAGTAGGGGCCTGCCACATGGGCGCGGGCCAACAGCGGTCCGCCCACGGGCGGGCCAAATAGCAGCGCCAAATCTAGAACTAAAGGATTCTTATCTAGACATTTAATGTTCATTACTATGGCTAATGAAACTGAGTTTGAGTGACCTAACTGATCCTAGAAGATCTGTATCCTAACGAGATTGTTTCAGAATTGCTATATAAGAAAATATATTATTAGAATGTTTGTTTGAAATTTTCCAGTTAACATTGTGTTATCTTAATATAATGCACCATACAGCAAGGGGATCCTTGATTCTCTGAGGAGAAGAGCCCGCATGATGACTGATGGATTCAACAGTTGCAGGAACGTAGTTTGTAATTTTACTGAAGGTGACAGATGGAACAATATTCTCTTTAGTTCTTCCATGATTTCTTGTCATCTTGAAAATGTATTAACTTGTGTACAAAATTATTTCAGGTGCCATGTATTCATTCCCACAGATTCGATTACCGCCAAAGGCAATCGAAGCTGCTAAAAAGGCTGGCAAGGTTCCTGATGTCTTCTATTGCATTAAGCTCGTGGAAGCGACAGGCATTTCTACTGTTCCTGGCTCTGGTTTTGGCCAGAAAGAAGGGTAGGTACTTTTGAGTTACGTTAACTGTTATTTGAAATCCTACCTTGCCAACGGAATTCTACTTCTTCTACGGGCTGTTTGGTTACCTTTAAATGGAAATGTATGCACCATTTATTGCAGAATTTACAACATTTCCACTGTCTGGTTTGTTGTAAATAATGGAATTGGTGTAACAAATGCTGCAACAACTCCCCCAAAACCGCAACACCATTTGTTACATCATTTACACCATTTCATCTCATTCTCTCGAGAGTCGAGAGACAATGTCATGTAAGTCACAACCAAACAATGGATTTCTGCTTATTGCATCAAAAGTTTCAACCAAGCATCTTACCTACATCATTCCAAACAACGTATTTGTAAATACTGCAACATTTTTACATAAAACCAACCATTGTATTCGACAGCACTTACAACATTAAATGCTACGTGCTACACTTGTTGCATGGTATTTCCATCTATGTACAACAAAACAGTCCCTTAGCTTGGAAACCAATCTACATTGTTTTGTTTATCCAGTCAAATATATGAAGATTCTTTACCATTTGCCCATATTAAGATCAGAGGTACATGACTGATCTTAAGCGCTAACATTGCCCACCATCTTGGAGCCAGTTCAATATATTTTGGATGCATCTCTTCCTAACTTTTCATTAAATGCCTATACATCCTTGCATACTACATTGGTAAGAAACCTGTCACAATAGCTAGCTTTCTTAAAACAAACGTTTGACAAATTTGAGGTAGACTGGTGGATTGGTACCTAAAACTTGTACACTGAAGAACCTTTGTGTATAAATAATAAAACTAAAGTGCAGCCCATTTGCTTTGAATTCTTTATCATAGATACAAGTATCACAACATTTTGAAGCATAGTAGGCAACATCTAGTACTAAATTTACTTTACCAAGATAAGATGCTTAGTTTCTTATTAATTTTCTTATCAACAAATATATGCAATTAATATACTGGAGTTCCTTCAATGCTTTAAACCATGAAGTGTAATCCAAGTGATCTACATGGATAAAATCATCATGAATTAAAGACCTTAGTTTGGAGCTTTTAACTCATACAAATAAATCACAAAAGGAATGATTTTATTAGTAACGGAGAGTCGGAGAACATCAAATGTTCAAACTACAAGATTTCTCACTCATGTATATCACTTTTAGCGTTACTTCTAAGGCATGTGAATGGTATTTCAAGTTCTTTTAAAAGGCTTTTGATAAGGGCACTACACATTTTACTTGGGGCTAGTCCATTGAAAATTTACCAAAAATTACAAGTTTGCCATTCTAAAAGTTACTTGGGGCTAGCCCAAATATTTATCATAGGTAATTACAAGTTTGCCACTCCCAAACTCGGGACTCTGTCAAAATTTTGACAGTCCTACCACTTGGATGGACTGTCAAAATTTTGACAGTCCTACAAATTGTTAGGACTGTCATAATTTTGACAGTCCCACAAGCTATGTGGACTGTCAAAATTTTGACAGTTCTAATTTTAACCCACTGAAAATTTTATATAAAACTAGGACTATCAGGATTTTGACAGTCCCACAAACAATGAGGACTGTAAAAATTTTGACAGTCCTCATTTTAATTGTCAGGATATTTTTTTTTTTAGTTTTTTTCTATTTAGTTAGTTTTGGATTTTAATTTTTTTTATTTAGTTTAACATCCAAAATAAAATATGTTATCATTGAACCAAAAAAAAAAAAAAAAAATCTACCGTACGAATATTACGTCTGCCGTCGATCAGACTTCGAACGGCCATAACTATTTGTTTTCAAATCGTTTTTGGTCACACAATAGGTCGATTTGTATGTTTTCGACGAGAGTAACACAATTCGTGTAGAGAGAATTTTCATCCGAAGTAAGACGTACATATTACAGGCAAAAATATAAAATATAAAACTTTAAAGTATCATAACTTTTGACTGGGAGATCGAAACAAGCTCCAGTTTGTGCCAAAATGACCGTATGAAAAAGTACTTCGGGATAAACCGTTTGACGGACTTCCCAAATTTTTAGAATCGCAAAAAAACGATGTTTCGACCTCCAAATTTTACTTTTGGTAATTTTTTTTTTTACAAAATATTTGATGTACCAATAATAAATTTACTATTTTAAATAACAGAATACTTTAACAAATTTTAAGGATATAAATTTTAAGGATATTTTGAAATTGGCCTCCCCAACAATTAACAAAAATAAATTAACAGAAAAAAAAAAATTTATGACTGTCAAAATTTTGACTGTCCTACCAATGGGAAGGACTGTCAGAATTTTGACAGTCCTAAAAATTTAACATATATTTTTAGGACTGTCAAACTTTTGAGAGTCCTACCAATTGGAAGGACTGTCAAAAGTTTGACTGTCCTAAAAATATATGTTGAATTTTTAGGACTGTCAGACTGTCAAAATTTTGACAGTACTTCCAATTGGTAGGACTGTCAAAATTTTGACAGTCCTAAAAATCAACATATATGTCAAATTTTGACAGTCCTAAAAATCAACATATATGTCAAAATTTTGACAGTCAAAATTTTTAGATCATGATTTTTAGACTGTCGACTGTCAATGTCAAAAAATTTAGGTAGGACTGTCAAAATTTTGACAGTCCTAAAAATGTATGTTGAATTTTTAGGACTGTCAAAATTTTGACAGTACTTCCAATTGGTAGGACTGTCAAAATTTTGACAGTCCTAAAAATCAACATATATGTCAAATTTTGACAGTTCTTCTATTTTTTTATTTTCTTTTTTGGTTTCCTGTGTGCTGTTATTTTGACAGTTCTTCTAAAAATCAGGCGACGACGACGGGAGGCTGCGGTGGAGGACGGCGGGAGGGGGGAGGGCTCCGGTGGGATGAGGAGGGTTTGGGAGTGTTTGGGAAGAAGGGTTTAAAGTGGGCTAGTATGAGTAAACTAATGGGCTAGTGTGAGTAAACTTTGCTCATTAATGGGCTAGCCCCAATCCTGGGCTAGCCCCAAGTAAAAGTAGTAGTGCCCTTATAATTAGCCTTTTAAAAGCACTATTTTTTTTATCAATTGATGCATAGGTAAATGTATGCCCACAATCTTTTGTCCACAAAATTTCCAAAATGTACATCAAAATGAACCCCGAGTTGAAGTAGTGGGTCTGCCACCATACAGGAAACCAAGCATACAGGAAAAAAGAAGAATGAATTATTTTATCTTTGAGACAAATATAAATTAAATGACAGAAGTTTATCTATGCTATAAAAACAATAATGGGATTTCAAGATAAGTTTTAATATTTTATACTCAAATATTTAACTTTTTCCTATTTTTAAATATCTTTAATATAATTTATACTTTATTACCAAGTTCAGAATATATTAATCAAGTTGCAACTATTATATCCAAATCATGATAGTTTCAGGACTTGTTCCTTTTACTTCAAAACCAAAATTCGTAAAATTTGTATTCCTTAGTTTTTCTCAGATTAAGCCCATTAAGTCCAATTTACAACCCGGGTTACCCTTATATAGTCTATATATTTGCACAGTTGTCTTCTTTGGTCTGTCCCTATTTAACTAGGTTTGCATATAGCCCCTGTTAACTTTAAAAAAAAAAGGTACTGTTATCATCTATTTTGGAAACAGTAGTTGCGTACTCCCTTACACTTCAAACTTTGAACTTCTATAATATTACGATACTCATTTTAGTTAGATAATAGTCTTTCCTTTATTTTTTGATATTTTGGGATTTTGTTCTCGTTTTATCCCATTAACTATAAACTTATAACTAAGTTCATGTGTCGTGTGTGTGTGTGTGTGTGTGTACCATGTATAAAATTGCTCCCTTAACTTTTTACACGTCTCATTACTAGTGTGATTGTGCGTGCGTGCATGCGTGTTTTTGTGTTTGCATGTGGACACACCATTGATCATGTAAGCAGTGTATGTGTCTGTGTGTGTATCCGTGCGTAAGCGTGTGCCAGTGTCTGAACCATGTCAGATTATTGTTCTCATCTTGGAGATAGTAATTCTCCATGTATAGTCCTAACGTCTTTCTAATGTCTCAGAGGTACATGGATTTTCTTACATGGTTCCCATGAACTTAGTTTAAAATTTGAAAGCAATTTATCTATTAGTTCTTGGAGACAATATTGCAGTTGATTCAAGTGTTGTGTGCCCTCATTTGGCCCTAGGAATTGTATTGTCAAGCTCATATATGCTTCCTCCATAGAACATGGCTATGATGCTTTCTTGCTATATAGGCGTTACTTGGAAGCCGGGTGACTTTATTCTGTAATCTCACTGCACACTTGAGCAATAAGGATGGATATAGAAACGTGAATTATTGGCTGCATTTATTTCCTATGTTGTCCAAAATTGGTAAATGGTAAATTGTGACTGAAGCAAGCTTTTCTTTGAAACAGGGTTTTCCATCTTAGAACAACCATCTTGCCAGCAGAAGAAGACATGCCTGCAATCATGGCAAGCTTCAAAAAATTCAATGACGAGTTCATGGAGCAGTATGAAGACTACAGAGGCTATTCCAGGATGTAAGTTTGTTCAAATTGGTGGAAACTAATCATTCTCAAAGTACTCGCAAGTAGAAGAAAAGAACTCTTTGCCATTATTATCTTATGGCTACTGAATCTATTCCAATCCAATTTTTACCATTGTAAGTATTCTGAAGAAAAACACTATCGTCCACAGTTTGGAATATACCGATGGAGATATTCCTTTCTTCATCGTTGTAACCTTACTATCTGATTGATAATATTGCTACAGTCCATATTGTAATTTCGGAATGGAGCATGTGTTATGTTACGACGTCCTCGACGTATCTAGAATTCTGAAAATGAATCTATCATAATTGGTTTACAATATATTGGGTGCATAATTTTCATTGATTTTTCCTAGTTCACCGAATGAGAGGTGTAGATGATGCAAAATTCCAAATTTGCCTTTTGTATAGCATATAACTGACGGCTGTGATTTTGGTAAGCGTGCCAAGGGTCAGGTTTTTTTTTCCGCTCTTCTTCCACAATGGTTAACCTCTGTCGGAAAAGCTAAATTAAGCTTTGAAGAGTTTTTTTTTTTTTTTTTTTTACTTTCATGTTTGAAACACAAATCCCCGTGATCATGAAATTTATGCTTAGTGAGGTTGCCAATTAGTGGTTGAATGATTTGCCAAATATGTTAGTCCCGAAGTCAGATCAAAGAAGAAGAGGTAGACACGAAGTAGAGATTCACACAAGAGTTCGTCTCTACAAACTCTAGAAGAGAAGTTGGTGCACTGAGATTCACACAAGAGTTCCTCTATAGTGGCACAACCCCACAGAAGCACTAAACTATGAACATGTTACAAACTGACAATCCAAAGAAAATGCAAATACAACAGGAATCAGAAAATCGTTCTTCTCCTTACGTTTGCAGACGCTACTCTGAGAAGAACGGAAACAAGAGCAGAAATACAAAGAAGGAAACTCTTGTTGGGGTGATAAAAAATACTAGAGCTCAAGGTAAGATTCGCGCTATACAACGATCTGCTCACAGGATCCAGCAAGCTCACACGAGAACTTCTGGAACGCTCTTGGTCATCTTCGGATCACTCGGAAGATTCCTTTGGAAGGATGTTAACTGCTGCCGCAGGTCCTGCTGGTGCTCTCGGTTTTTCTCTCTCTCTCAATTTTTTCAACTAACCAAATGAAAGAGAAGAGCCTCTATTTAAAAAGGATTTCAGCTCCCATGCGGCCTGAGAAAAAAATTAGGCCGCATGCGCCGCCTGTGCCGCTGTATTGTTCAGAGCAGACAACGCCGTCAGGCGCCGAAAGCTGCAGCCGCGTGGCACAGAGAGGCACGAGCCGTCTGCGCTAACTGCCCGCTGTATTGCACAGAGCAGACAACGTTGTCAGGCGCCGAAAGCTGCAGCCGTGTGGCACAGAGAACCACGTGCCGCCTGTGCCGCACCGAGCCGCCAACAGTAGTCCCTGTCCCCTCCATACTCGACTCGCTCAAGCTAATTTGTTGGCCGCATAGCGCCTGGCTGCATAGCTCCAGGCCGCAAGACCCCTGGCCGCATGGGCACCGGGTCGCATGGGTTCCTGGCCGCATGCGCACCGGGCCGCATGGGCACCTGGCTGCATGCGCTTATGGCCGCAAGGGCTCCGGGCTGCATGGGCTCCTGGCCGCAAGCACACCGGGCTGCATAGCTCCACGAAGCATGCGCCCGAGCAAGCAACCATGTATGGAACTCGCGCATAAAAGGAGCGCACGAGTGCCATGAGGCGATGTTGACGTGCTAAGTACGCCAACAAAGTGCCACTTTGCGCCCTTGAGCCCGAGGCCGAGTCCGAGTCGTTAAGCCCCTATAGGGCTTAGCTCCTAAGAAAAACTTTTCAAAAGTGGTGACAAAATAAAGATTGTCATAATGGGGTTCACACTTAATCCCTCTAGGAAAGTCAACTCACATGGGCCACTACTCCATGTGCATATACCAATACTAAGCAAAGCTATATATTGAGATATACACATTGGTAGTTTTCCAATGTGGGACTAAAACTCCCAAAGCAAAGTAAAAAAAATACCAACAATTTTCTACATATATCACAATATATGGTCGAGCGTTCCTCACAGTGACTGTCCATCATGCATTAAGATAGATGTCGCCCACGACTTGAATTTTTCCGCATGGGTCAAACAACAGTACGATACAAGAATGAACTAAGCCTTGAATTATGAACCATAGTTGTTCTTCTCACTCACATAATGACATCAGTTGTGCCTCCGGTCGCACATTAAAGGCCTTGTCTTGACCTGGTATCGTTGTATGTTTCTTGGGTGTCTACAAGTTTACCTTCAAGAGACGGTCTATATCTATGTCCATACACTTAGGTGAGTTCTTTTAAGAGAGAGTAACTTTTTCAAGCATGAAGCCTTGCGCTTCTGTGCGATGCTACGCCGCTGTGACATGGCTCACAGCCGAGGTTAACTACCTCTTGTGGTGTCACCCACTGTACCATGAGGCCACTAGTCTCTTAGTAGTGTTGTACTACATCCCAGCATGAAACCTTGCGGCTCTAGTACGGTGCTACGCCGCTGTGACATGGCTCCTAGCCGAGGTTGACTACCTCATGTGGTGTCACCCACTGTAGCATGAGGTCATCGGCCTCTTATTAGTTCTGTGCTACAACTCGCTATCTGCCTATTTGAGATGCTACTGCCGCTGTGACATAGCTCGCAGTCGAGGCTTTACATCTTTTACCTCATCGTGGTGTCACACCACTGTAGCATGGGATACAAGTCCCTTGTAGTGCTGAACTACACGTACTTCCTGCAGCGCATGCCGGACATTCACTCTGCCCGAGAACTTATTAAGGCGTCGAAGCCAACCTTACACAGGAATTGTTCCTTAGAACAAAATAATAGACTACGGTGGTTCCGGGTACATATCCCACATTGTCCATAAGGAGTACCCACTGTACCTGATATTTTTCCAGTCAGTGGTCTTCTCTTGAACCAAAAGCTAGATGCCTATTAGATTTATCTTTGAACTAATAGCATAAACTTAATGGTAGGATTACATAGACATAATATCAGAGGTCCTTCAAGCCCATTTTACCTGTTGTGTCTTCGACTAGCTGGCACCTGAGACCTTTAGTGAACGGATCCGCCAGGTTCCCCTGACTCCGAACATCCACCATTGCAATGACACCAGTCTTGATGAGATTGTTCAGTGCTCTATGCCGAAGCCGTACAGTTCTCTTATTTCCATTGAAGAGATTATTAGATGTTACTGCTATAGCTTCCTGGTTGTCGTAGTATATCGGTACAGCCGGAATCTGCACACCAACCATTGGAAGATCGTATATGAGCTCCCAAAGCCATTCTGTTTTATCTGCTGCAGCTGCAAGTGCATAGAACTCATACTCCATCGATTAGCGTGAGAGCATAGTTTGCTTCTTCGACTTCCACGATATGACAGCTCCTTCCATTGAAAAAATATATTCTCCTGTGGATCTCTCGCTCTCTTCTTCTGAGCACCAACTAGCATCACTGAAGCCTTCTACCACTGTTGGATCTCCGCTGTAGTAAAGTGCAAACTTCTAAGTCTTCTTGAGGTATCTCATCACCCTTTTCACAGCTTTCCAGTGTTCAACACCTGGGTTACTCGTGAATCTACTCAGCATCCCCACAACAAAAGCAATGACAGGCCTAGTGGCATTTGTAGCATACATCAAGCTACCGATGACGCTATAATACTCCAACTGTCTTATGCTCTTTTTGGGTTAGGCTTCAGTTTTTTGTCACACCTATATGGAGTATCGATCCCTGGAAGATCCTGATATCCATAGCATGTGAGCATCTTCTTCACGTAGTGAGCTTGTGATAGAGCAAGCCCTGCTTCCGTCTGAATTATCTTAATCCCAAGGATGACATCTGCATCTCCCATATCCTTCATACTGAATTTAGACGAAAGGAACATCTTTGTTCTAGTGACACATTCTTCATATGTGTCTAGGATTAGCATGTCGTCCACATAGAGACAAACGATGACACCTCTATCGCCAGCGAACTTCATGTACACACACTTATCAGTTTCGCTGACCTTGTAGCCATTTGATCTGATAACTTTGTCAAACTTCTCGTGCCACAATTTGGAATCTTGTTTTAGACCATACAAAGATTTTACCGGTTTGCATACTTTGTCTTCAAGACCTTTGACGACAAACCCCTCTAACTGCTGTATGTAAATCTCCTTAGTCAGTTCACCATTCAAAAATGTTGTCTTGACGTCCATCTGATGAATCACCATTCTGTAAATTGCACCTAGAGCAATCAGCATCCTTATAGTAGTAATCCATGCCATGGGAGAAAATCCCTTGACCACTAGCATGGCCTTGAACTTGTCAACAGTTCCGTCTGCTTTCATCTTCTTTTTAAAGATCCACTTGCATCCGATGTGTTTAGCTCCTTCAGACAGATCGACTAACTTCCAAGTATTATTAGAAGTTATCGAGTCAAACTCGTCATGGATAGCCTCTTTACAGAAAATAACATCTCTGGTCTTCATTGTCTCATCATAGGTAAGCGGATCAGCTTCCACATGATAGGTAACAAAGTCTTCTCCGAAGTCCTACGGTCTTCTCACTCGCTTTGCTCTCGGCTCAGCGGGTTCTGGTTCAAATGTCTCATCGATGACAACTTCTTCTTGGATTACTTCTCTCTGAGAGGTACTTGCTGTCACGCCCCGATTTCGGCTAATCGATAATCGTCCCCCGGGCGTGATGCCGTGCACGCGTAGGGCGCGCGTGCACAAGGCCTTAGGCATAAGGATATTCTTTAGAAACAATGCAACAGAGTAGACATATAAGATAACACAAGGTTGAGGCATAGAAAAGTTTCTCTTTTATTCATAATGAACATCTTTTTACATCGCTTGACTCAAAAGTATAAAATGCCCCACGGGCTTACAAACTTGGACGCAAAATGAGATAGCCGATCCATACATTATGTCCCTTTACATAGATTCAAAAACACAAAACACCTTGGGTGCGAGTAAGCACCATCGCCTTAGCGATATTCAGCAACGGAGAGAGAGTGAAAGGCTTCTAGCTTGAGCCTCCAAAAGTCTTGGCCACGAACCGCCAAGGATCCCAAAAGTCCGGAGAGAACTTCAGCTCCTCGCCGCGTTGCCTTGCGCCGGGGAACCTGCTACAACGAGGGTCAGTACTTCGAAAAGTACTGGTGAAGGCTAGCTGCTCAACTTTACCAAGCTCATGAGATGAGTTCTAATGAGTATGCTACAATTATGTGCTTAGGTGGGTTTCTATTCTTGCCTAGTTCAGATTTCATTTAGCAGGTATGCAAGAACAAAATAACATAACTCCACATGCCACCGTTCGGTGACTTTACCTGTACCGTCTGAACCACCTGTACAACTTACCATAGCCTTCCCTGTCACGAAGACATAGTTAGTCTGCACAGTTTAAATATACAACAACAACATCTCTTGGTTGGACGGGGGATGGATCGACTGACATTCCGCCTCAGGTAGCTAGCCTTTGGCGGACGCACGGACCCATCCAAGCGCTAGGACTACACTAGCAAATGTTCTACCCAGGTCGAAGTGGTCCCGGTGCCCCGACGACCGTTCGTAGAACGTTACCCCTTGTATACAAGTTTGTCTAACACCAACCCACCAAACACATAATTAACACATAAGAATTTAAAGAAACGGCATGTACGGAACCGCTTTACTGTGCTACTATAATCAACCAACAAGTTATATGCAATAACATTCAGCAGTTTAAAGAAGAACAACTTGTGCTATAAATAAGTGCCGATCAATTAATATACCCAACGAACGTGCATGCATCAATGAATTTATGCAAGGTTCTGAATGACAAGCAATGAATGTTCCAAGCCTACTTCTTATCTTTTCATTCAACTTTATATATATTTGGTATCGTTTGAATGAATGCACAACTGAGTCAATTTTATTAAGAACGGAAATCCTTGGAAAGAAGGCGCTTATCGAAATAGATCCACTCACAAGTTGGTTGAATAGGAAAAAGAAGGAGAGATCTCTAAGACTCCGCTCGCGCGTCGTCTACACGATCACCTGCACGCACCAACGGATGATCAATACCTCCTGCTTCGGTCTCCAAGGCTCGATACTAAATGCGAAATCCTAAGAACGAAAGCAATGAAATCCATTGAAACCGTTCAAGAAAATGCAAGTCATAAAACCAACAAGAAAGCAACCAAGCGGCATGAAAACGGACAAGAAACCAACGCAACGGAAAGGCCCCTCTCGACTCTGCCGTAGAGTCCATCCTCGAGGCACAATCCATTGTATATGGGACCTGATTCCGAAGAAACCAATCCATAACGAGGAAAGGATCTTAATTCAATCTGTCCCGTTCGGACGGTCGTAAGTATTTCTTGGCCGCGCTCCCCGAGTAGGGGAAACGGGGCATTACATCATAACCATCCAAAAGAAAGTTTCGTCCCGAAACTTAGGAATAGAACCTACCACTAAGGAATAATGAGGGGGAACCTTTCCCTCATATCAGTTTCAAGTTCCCAGGTCGACTCCTCGACCGAGTGGTTCCGCCACAGGACGCGCACTAGCGAGACGGTTCGGTTCCGCAACTGCTTCTCTTTACGATCCAAAACTTGGACAGGCTCCGCCGCGTACGACAAGTCCGCTTGCAGATTCAACTGCCCCAAGTCGACTATGTGGTTCGGGTCGTGTACAAACTTTCTCAGCTGGTAAACGTGAAAAATATCGTGTACTTCTGATAGGGCAGGCGACAAAGCAACTTGATAGGCGACCGGAGTAACCCGTTTGAGAACTTCAAATGGTCCAACAAATCTCGGACTTAGCTTTCCTTTTACTCCGAACCGCATGACTCCGCGCATAGGCGAGACTTTCAAGAACACATGGTCCCCTTCAAAGAATTCAAGGGGGCGACGTCGAGCATCGGCATAACTCTTTTGTCGGCTTTGTGCTGTCTTCAACCGTTCACGAATCAATCGAACCTTTTGGACGGTTTGTTCAACCAGCTCCGGCCCAAGGATTTGCCGTTCTCCGACTTCGTCCCAGCAGATTGGTGACCTACACTTCCGCCCATACAAAGCCTCGTACGGAGCCATCTCGATGCTGGACTGATAACTGTTGTTGTATGCAAATTCGGCCAGCGGCAGGTAGACGTCCCAACTTGACTTCGAATCGATCACGCAGAGGCGCAACATGTCTTCTAGTATCTGATTCACTCGTTCCGTCTGACCATCGGTTTGTGGATGATAGGCTGAGCTGAACTTCAACTTGGTCCCCATCGCCAACTGAAGGCTCTCCCAGAAATACGAGATGAATCGCCCGTCTCGATCTGATACTATAGAAACTGGCACTCCGTGCAGCCGGACTATCTCGTCAAGGTAGGTCTGGGCGAGGCGATCGGCGCTCAAAGTACTTTTGATGGCAATGAAGTGTGCAGACTTGGTTAACCGGTCGACGATAACCCAGATTGCGTCGTTCCCCCGTTGCGTCCTTGGCAGGCCAACAATGAAATCCATGCAGATGTGCTCCCACTTCCATTCCGGGATAGCAAGATTTTGCATCTCCCCGCCCGGCCTCTGATGCTCTGCTTTCACCCTTTGACAGGTTATGCATTGGGACACAAAGAGTGCAACATCTTTCTTCATGCCGTGCCACCAGAAGGTCGTTCGGAGGTTCTTATACATCTTCGTGCTCCCGGGATGGATCATATAGGCTGCGTAATGAGCTTCCGCAAGGATCTCCTTTCTAAGTTCTGAATCATCGGAGACGCATAGCCTTCCTTTCACCCGCAACGCTCCATTTTCATCTACTGCAAAGTCCTTCGCCTTCCCCGCTAGAATCTGCTCGTGCATCTTCCTTAGGAAAGGGTCGTCTTTCTGAGTAGATGTGACCCGCTCTATTAGGTTGGGTACGAATCGCATTTGAGCGACCCGCGCACCACGATATCGAATTCGGAGTTCGATGCCCATCTCTTCTAAGTCCCTTCGTAACCTGCGATCGACTGACAGAGATCCAACGAAGATCAGACTCAAAGCATCCGCTACAACGTTCCCTTTTCCAGGCGTGTAGTCTATCGTCAAGTCGTAATCTTTTATCAATTCTAGCCAACGGCGCTGACGAAGGTTGAGGTCCGTCTGGGTGAATAGGTACTTCAAGCTCTTGTGATCAGTATAAATTCGGCAAGGCACTCCATAAAGGTAGTGTCGCCACAATTTCAGGCCAAAGACAATTGCCGCTAACTCCAGGTCGTGTGTAGGATAATTTTTCTCGTGCTTCTTAAGTTGCCTGGAGGCATAGGCTATCACTCGATCTCGCTGCATAAGTACACACCCCAAGCCTTGCCCGGACGCGTCGCTAAATATTTGGAATCCCGAGATCTCGTCTGGTAGTGCAAGTAACGGGGCAGAGGTGAGGCGATGCTTTAACTCTTTAAACGAAGCTTCGCAGTCGGCGGACCACTCAAATGCGACTCCCTTTTGTGTGAGGCGAGTCAGAGGTAGTGCAAGTTTGGAAAAATCCTTCACGAACCGTCTGTAGTAGCCCGCTAGCCCGAGGAAGCTTCGAATCTCGCTAACGGATGCAGGTCGCTTCCACTCGACAATGGCCTCCACCTTCTTCGGATCGACTGAGATGCCTCCCGCAGAAATGATGTGCCCGAGGAAAGATACACTACTTAGCCAGAATTCACACTTACTCAGTTTAGCATATAGCTGGTTGTCCCGAAGAGTTTGTAGCACGGTCCGCAAGTGCTCTGCATGTTCTTCCTCACTCTTCGAATACACCAAGATATCATCGATGAATACTACTACAAACTTATCGAGATAGGGCCGGAACACAAGGTTCATTAAACTCATAAAGGCAGCGGGTGCATTGGTTAGTCCGAACGGCATCACCAGGAACTCATAATGGCCATAGCGAGTTCGAAAAGCTGACTTTGGCACATCGTCTGGCTTGATCTTTAGTTGGTGATAGCCCGAACGGAGGTCGATTTTAGAGAATACCGTGGCAGCTTGCAACTGATCGAAAAGATCGTCTATTCTTGGAAGAGGATACTGGTTACGAATGGTTGCTTTATTTAATTCTCGATAGTCGATGCAGAGCCGCAACGAGCCATCCTTTTTCTTTACGAATAGTACAGGCGCACCCCACGGAGATACACTAGGCCGAATGTATCCTCGATCTAGCAAGTCTTGCAACTGTACTTTAAGCTCCTTCAATTCTGCCGGGGCCATTCGATACGGCGTCTTGGAAATTGGTCGAGTTTCTGGGAATGTGTCTATAGTGAACTCTATCTCTCGATCGGGCGGCATGCCTGGCAACTCGTCGGGAAACACATCAGGAAAATCCGCCACAACGGGAATAGACTCAACGTTTGCGCAATCTTGCCGAGTGTCTCGAACGGACGCTAAGTACCCTTCGCAGCCGGAGTGAATCATCCGTTGAGCAGACATTGCTGAGATCACCATGCAGGCATTCGACGCTTTCGACTCAGGACTGCACGTGAAGCAAAACTCGATCTCGCCGGGCAAACGAAATACGACTTCCTTTTTCGCACAGTCGATTGTAGCTGAACAAGCGCCGAGCCAATCCATCCCCAGAATAAGATCGTAGTCCCTTATGTCTAGAACTATCGCATCTAATGACAATTTCTGTCCCCCGATGCAAACGTTACCTTCACGACAGACTAAGCGAGCCGATAAATCTACGCCCGAAGGAGTACTAACACTTAGGTTTAAGCCTAGCGGTGTCATAGGGAATGTGTGTTCGGCGGCAAAATCCGCCGCAATGAAGCTATGTGTTGCACCAGAATCAAACAATACTCGAGCAGGTACATTATTAAAAAGTAATATACCTGACACCGTCGTGTTCGATGCAAGTGCCTCGTCCCGAGTCAAAGCATAGACTCAGCCCTGAGCGTTTGGCGGTGCTTGGTTCGCTCGTTAAGTTTGCCCCTGACGCTGAGGCTCCTGGTTTTGTTGCTGCTGCTGCTCTTGCCCGCTAACACGACAGTTCACTGCCATGTGGCCCTGACGACCGCATTTAAAGCACGATCCATTGAACACCCGACAGTTCCGTGCGATGTGTCCTGTACGATTGCATCGGTGGCAGACGGCTTCGTTACCCCTTCCCGGGTTTGCTCCCTGTTTACCGCCGTTGTTGGGGCGCTTCTGCGCGTTGTTTCCTCCTGTGTTGGCAGGACGCTTGTGATTGTAATTTTGCACAGCGCCGGTGCGAACTGGAGGATACTGCGACTCAAGGGACAGTGCATGATTCAAGGACTCCCGCATGGTACGATATTGAGTCGCTATGACGTGGGCACGGATAGAAGGTCGTAGTCCGAGCTCGAACTTCCGTGTACGACTTTCAGTGTCGGCGATCTGCGACTTGGCAAACTTTGCAAGTCGGTTGAACTCTGAGGCGTATTGACGCACCGTCATGTCTCCCTGCCTCAGTAGCACAAACTCGTCTTCCTTTTCGCGACGGACGGCGGGTGGAAGGTATTCCTCCACGAAGGCCTTGCGAAACACGGACCAGGAGATAGCCGTTGTGCCACCTTCACTCATAATAGCTTGCTTGTGCACATCCCACCAATCATGTGCATTTTGTCGGAGCTGAAGCTGGGCACACGCTACTTTCTTGGTCTCGTCTAGGCACAGCGCTTCAAAGTGGTCCTCCAACTCGACCAGCCAGTCCATCGCTAAGGAAGGGTCCTCGGTGCCTTTAAACGTAGCACGGCACATCTTCTTAAATTCAGATATCGACACGATTGACCCATTCTCGCCTGAGGGTAAGGTACCCTGGGAATTCTGCGGTCCGGTGGCTTCAGCAACTATAGGCACGGTTGCGGGGGCGGATGCAGAATGATTGTTGGCGACCATATTCGTCACCATTGTTTGCAGACTATTCATCTGCTTCTGCTGTGTATCCGCCTGTGATCGCTGCGCCACGAATTGAGCCTCAATCCGTGACTCGAACTGACTCTGCCGTAGTTCAGCTTGTTTCTGCTGCGTCTCCATCAAACGCATCATTCGCTCGAACGGATCAGCAGAGGGTGCGGCAGCTGGACTCCCAGAGCTGCCCGAGGTGCCTGAACTACTCGCTTGCACTTGCGCCACCATCTGCGCTTGTGCACCCGGCTCGAAAGTCGTTCCTTGAAAGGAAAGTAACTTGTATTAGTCTCAAGGTATATTATGGACTCATTGTATGGAACGCATCTCATTTTGGCCAAGCGAATTCAAGGGTCTACTCAGAAGGAACAAGGTCCTCTTTAGAAACTTTTCTTTGTGAGATCAAAGGATCTGAAGCATGCTCTGATACCAATATGTCACGTCCCGATTTCGGCTAATCGATAATCGTCCCCCGGGCGTGATGCCGTACACGCGTAGGGCGCGCGTGCACAAGGCCTTAGGCATAAGGATATTCTTTAGAAACAATGCAACAGAGTAGACATATAAGATAACACAAGGTTGAGGCATAGAAAAGTTTCTCTTTTATTCATAATGAACATCTTTTTACATCGCTTGACTCAAAAGTATAAAATGCCCCACGGGCTTACAAACTTGGACGCAAAATGAGATAGCCGATCCATACATTATGTCCCTTTACATAGATTCAAAAACACAAAACACCTTGGGTGCGAGTAAGCACCATCGCCTTAGCGATATTCAGCAACGGAGAGAGAGTGAAAGGCTTCTAGCTTGAGCCTCCAAAAGTCTTGGCCACGAACCGCCAAGGATCCCAAAAGTCCGGAGAGAACTTCAGCTCCTCGCCGCGTTGCCTTGCGCCGGGGAACCTGCTACAACGAGGGTCAGTACTTCGAAAAGTACTGGTGAAGGCTAGCTGTTCAACTTTACCAAGCTCATGAGATGAGTTCTAATGAGTATGCTACAATTATGTGCTTATGTGGGTTTCTATTCTTGCCTAGTTCAGATTTTATTTAGCAGGTATGCAAGAACAAAATAACATAACTCCACATGCCACCGTTCGGTGACTTTACCTGTACCGTCTGAACCACCTGTACAACTTACCATAGCCTTCCCTGTCACGAAGACATAGTTAGTCTGCACAGTTTAAATATACAACAACAACATCTCTTGGTTGGACGGGGGATGGATCGGCTGACATTCCGCCTCAGGTAGCTAGCCTTTGGCGGACGCACGGACCCATCCAAGCGCTAGGACTACACTAGCAAATGTTCTACCCAGGTCGAAGCGGTCCCGGTGCCCCGGCGACCGTTCGTAGAACGTTACCCCTTGTATACAAGTTTGTCTAACACCAACCCACCAAATACATAATTAACACATAAGAATTTAAAGAAACGGCATGTACGGAACCGCTTTACTGTGCTACCATAATCAACCAACAAGTTATATGCAATAACATTCAGCAGTTTAAAGAAGAACAACTTGTGCTATAAATAAGTGCCGATCAATTAATATACCCAACGAACGTGCATGCATCAATGAATTTATGTAAGGTTCTGAATGACAAGCAATGAATGTTCCAAGCCTACTTCTTATCTTTTCATTCAACTTTATATATATTTGGTATCGTTTGAATGAATGCACAACTGAGTCAATTTTATTAAGAACGGAAATCCTTGGAAAGAAGGCGCTTATCGAAATAGAGCCACTCACAAGTTGGTTGAATAGGAAGAAGAAGGAGAGATCTCTAAGACTCCGCTCGCGCGTCGTCTACACGATCACCTGCACGCACCAACGGATGATCAATACCTCCTGCTTCGGTCTCCAAGGCTCGATACTAAATGCGAAATCCTAAGAACGAAAGCAATGAAATCCATTGAAACCGTTCAAGAAAACACAAGTCATAAAACCAACAAGAAAGCAACCAAGCGGCATAAAAACGGATAAGAAACCAACGCAACGGAAAGGCCCCTCTCGACTCTGCCACCGAGTCCATCCTCGAGGCACAATCCATTGTATATGGGACCTGATTCCGAAGAAACCAGTCCATAACGAGGAAAGGATCTTAATTTAATCTGTCCCGTTCGGACGGTCGTAAGTATTTCTTGGCCGCGCTCCCCGAGTAGGGGGAACGGGGCATTACACTTGCCTCGTCCGTACTAGCAACATTCTCTGGGATATCCGCGAGAACAATATTGTTGTGCCTAGCAAACTTGTGTTCAAAGAATTTTGTGTCGCAAGATTCGATGATATGATTAGATTCTATATCAAGGAACCTCCAAGCATCACTCTTATCAACATAGCCCAGAAATATGGTCTTCGTAGTTCTCATTTCCAGCTTCTGAATCTTGAGGTCTGGAAGCTTCACATATGCCAGACACCCCCACACTCGAATGACATTCAAGTTGGGTCTGACCTTGAACCAGAGTTCATGAGGAGTAATGTCAGATGTCACGAATGGTACTCTGTTCAGAATAAATGTAGCCATAAGCGCTGCTTCTCCCTAGAATCACTTTGGAAGTCCTATTGTCAGCAACATGGAGTTCATCATCTCTGTCAACGTCCTGATCTTTCTTTCATCTAGACCATTAGATTGGGAAGAATACGGAGCAGTAATTTCGTTGACAATTCCATGTTCTTTGCAGAACAATGTGAATTCTAAGGAACGGTATTCTCTGCCTCGATCGCTTTTGAGTTTTTTGAGTTGTTGTCCGGTTTGACGTTCTGTTTCAGCCTTGAAGTCCTTGAATTTCTCGAACGCTTCGTCTTTCGACTTGAGAAAATATATGAACGCGTACTTCGAGAAATCGTCAATGAAAGTGATAAAATACTTCATTCCGACTTTTGTGGAGAATTGCTTGAAGTCACATATATCCGAGTGTACCAACTCCAGAATATCTATGCCTGTTCACTCTTCTGAACGGCTTCCTGACGATCTTCGTCTGTGCACAAACTTCACATTTCTCCACCTCCTTACTCCCATATTTGGAGATAAGGCCTAGACTAGACATCTTGTTAATGCGTTTACAATGCACATGTCATAGTCTATTATGCCACAACTCAAGAGAATAACCAGAAGTAGAGACTACATTGATACAAACAGAATGAGTTACAAGCTGCAGTTTAAACATCTCTTCGGTACAGAAAGCTTTTTCGAAGTGTGTTCCATTGTAGGACATCATCATCTGACCGGAATTGATATCCATCCTCAGGTCCGCCTTGCACAGCAGACTCTGTTACGCCCCAATCTCCCGCAAGCTCTATAGTCCCCGCTGAACGTAAATCACCACGTTGCAGCTCTCCCGCAGGACAATCATTCTCATCGGGACGTGATGCCGTGCAAGCCTAAGATGCGCTTGCACAAGGCCAAAGCTTTGATACAAGGGCAAGTGAGCTATTCAATACTGAAGCAATGACACATAACATTGCAGAAAAGTGAAGAACATAATGGCACATGAAAACAGGCTCTTTTATTGATAATCAAAAGCATTACAAGCGGCGTATGGCCGAGGTTACAATTCGCTCAAGCACTCTATCTCTCGAATACAATGACACCGTTCTATACATTATGTCCCTCTATATAAAAGCAGCTCAAACTCGATACGGCTCAAGGCATCGACTCCAGATTTCCGGTTCCTTGGGATGAGGCACGGCTATCGCTTCCTCGGACGATCAGGCACCTGAGAACAAGCAAACTGTTGGTGGGTCAGCACTTTATACAAGTACTGGTGAGATAAAACAACTGAACAGAAGCTACACCCCTGAAACACACACTAAGTAATCATGTGGCAAAATATTGCATTACTAGTGATCTTGCTACTTTTACCTAAGTTTATTTCATGCAACTCAGAACTAGTCAGATTACATCTTTTGAAAACACAAGCTGGAAACTAGTTTTGTATATTCGATACTCGAGCATTCAAGCAACTATAAGGGACATTATTTTCATCGTGTTGTGCGCAGCATGTATTGTGCAACATAATTCAACTCTTGGGGCAAAGCTTATATCTAACAAACTGGTCACCTCAATTCAAAGCAAGCAAATCATGTAAACCCCCTGAATTTTCAAAATTTTAAAAACTGGATTTTTCACAATTTTCTGGAATTTTCTGGAATTTTTCTGTAATTTAAAAACAGGGTTTGAATTATTAAATAATTTTTAATTGATATTAAACAGTATTAAAATATTGTGAAAATAATATATTTGGATGTAAAATGAAAAACTGGGCAATTTTTCTGGAATTTATCGGACCCCAGACCTATTTTTAAATGCCTAAAAACTATTTATTTAATTAATTATTTATTTATTAATTAATTTACTGTTTTTAATTATTATTATTATTATTATTATTATTATTATTATTATTTATAATATACCCAGCCCATTGGGCCGGCCCGGCCCACGAGCCCAGCCCAACCCGAACCCTGCCCAGCGGGTCGGGTCGGATCGGATCCGCCGCCCGACCCGCAGACCCGAACCCGCGTCTCCACCCTCTCCCCCACGACCCGCGGCGGCCCGCTTCCTCCGCCGCCCCGCCCGCGGCCACGCCTCCGCCAGCGCCGCGCTGCCCGCCACGTCACCGCCTTCCCCGGCCGCTCCTCCCTCTCCCTCCCCTATAAGAAACCCGCCACCGTCGAGCCCCCACCGCCTCAACCCACCACGCCGCCACCGCCACTACTGTAATACCCCGTTCCGCTCAAGCGGACTGCCGATTCAAACGGCAAAGTGCAAATGTCCCGACCTGCCTCCCTCAGCGAGGCAACTCGTTTGAGGCAAGGATATCCAGACTTGGTCCCTACAGGAGTTCGGCTTAGGCTTTCAGAGGCTCGCTCGCAGTATCACTCGACCGAGGCGGATCATCGCTAAGGTGGGTGGCTACGGTGAACTTGTCTTTGCTTAGCCAGCACACATAAAATCTGGAATCATATATGCTAGTCGCTAGGTGAATCACCTCCTGCATGCTAATAAATCCAACGCACCTAGCTAAGGGAATAATCCCAACTTGTACTGCTTGTCGCTAGAACATGGAAATGAAATATTGCTTATATGTTCAGACCCTCGCATGTTACCTTTGCCTCGTGCAACTGGACCCGCTATGCCTCGAGTAGAATGACACAAAATGTATATGCAGTATTGCACTGTTCACTCCCTAACACTGCACTCCCTAGATAACTTCGCTCGGAAAGGCCCCGTACGGTTTTGCTCGGATTACCTTCGGGCCCGAGCGGACTAGAATGCTTAAGTTATACAAGTGCATGCTTGCCTGCTTACATATATATTGCCTAGTTCAATGCTCGTTGTATAACTATGCCCAGACCGTGAAACACTATGCTTGTCATGCATTCATTTAGGCTCTCCTCGGAAGACTACCCGATAGTCGTTCCGTGCATAAATAAACCTGAATGCTTCCGGGACCGTTAGGTCGCTAAGGCAATTCCCGAACCAGGGAACTTGCGCAAATCCTGTTATCCAAGAATCCTCGCTCATTGAGCGATACCGCCCAGCACTAAATCAAATGGCTCGTGGAGCCGATACTCGACATTTAGAGTAATCCTGACCCTGCCTCAACAAGTTATATATATATATACATATCCTGACTTGAACTTGTTCCATGAAGCTTGTTCAATATGTATATATATCCTGCCCTGAACTTGTTCCTGTACCTGACCTGACCCTGAAGATTAGAGACTTGCATGGTCACAGGACAACTTGGAAAATAAGGTTTTAGTTCCGCAGACGGTCGCTGGGGCACTGGCACCGATATGATCCGGACGGAACTCCTGATAGTCGCCTGCTATAGGACGGAATGCCCTGGGACGTCCTGCTCTATGCGTCGCACGACATTCCGTACTGAGACTAGACCGTCCATTATGGCGCCGTGCCAGTGACCTCATGTTCATATAGATAAGTTATCCTCGCTTAGCGGCTATCCGCGTGTGAGTCACTGCATCGCATCAAGAATAACTAAACACATGAACGATCTTGTTATAACAACACTTGTGCATAAAGAGCACTTGATCATCGTATGCAACACTCCTGATATATCCTGTAACCCGTACATCCATAACGGGATCTCGCACTAAAATGCTTGGGTTTGCATATGCTTGCTCTGAATGCTTATACATGTTTCTGCTTGATTTAACATGGTTTGCCTTGGACAGGGAAGGACAAATGGTAAGTTGGTAAGTCTCGCCGTGTTTCCTCTCATGTCGCACGGCGCACTGCCACACGGATTAGGCTATTCAAATCTTGCATGAAACTGATCCTAAGGCAACTAGAAAGACAACTTAATAGTCGTTGTGCACAGAACTTTTATTACGAGTTTGGATTTGTCGAGCGGGCGAGTAGCCTCCCCACCAGTGCATTCATGTACTGATAACCCACCAGATTGCTTGCAGGGTGCGGGAGAACCTCGTTCGGTGCGGATGCCTCCTTCGTGCGTGCTAAGGCGTGGAGTTTAACTCAGAAGCCTTGGAACGCTACGTCCGGAACTGAAGCACATATACAAGACATAATGTTGGAACATCGTCTCGCCAGAACATCGCCTCACCAAAACATCGCTTCGCCAGAACATCGCCTGAACCTCACCTGTTTATCATCCATAAATGTAGCCACTTGGCACGCTTTTATGTTTCAGAGAGAGAGCTCGAGCGACTTGTAATCTCGGCTATACGCCGCCTGTAACACTTGTTTCAATATGAATAAAAGAGCTTGCTTTACTTCAACTTGTGTTTCAATGCTTTCGCTATATTGTCGACTCAGTGAACCTGTTACCGATCGCCTATGCGTTCATGATTCCGCTGCACTCGGACAACCTGTGCGACTCTGTGGCTTAGAACTCTTATCACCAGCCAACGAACCATGGCCTTGCACGGGCGCAACCCCAGGCCCGTGCGGCATCACGTCCCCCGAAAGCTCGACTCGGGCCATTCGATTAGCTTTCCTTCCTCCCTCGCGCCCGCGGGACGGGCGCGGTCATACGCGTTCGGCGCACCGAGGCACGGTGATTCGTGCCCGGTTCGTTAAATCCCGGCCGTACGGGGCGGGGTAGGGCGGAGCGGCGGCCCGGGCGGGACCGGGGCGTGACAACTACACCGCCAGCGCCACCTCGCCGACGACGCGCCGCCCGCCGCAGCTCCCTCCTCCGTTTCTCCCATCTCCGGCGGCTTCCCCCACCGCCGGCAGCCGCAGCGAGCACAGCAGCAGCTCGAGCAGTCCCCGACGCCCTCCGGCCGTCGTGCCCGCGCCGCCGCCTCCGCCAGCAACGCCGGCGCCGCCCAGCCTCCTCCGGTAGGCCTCCTCCGCCTCAGCGCCGCCGGATCTCCGGCCGACTACCCAAACCCTAACCCTAAACTGAATTCCTGTGTCCGACCGTGTCGGACACGTGTCGGACACGATTTTGACCCCGGTTTCTCGGGTCCCTTCAGGTACGTGTAACTTTTTATTCGTAGCTCCGTTTTTGATTCCGCAAATTGCGTTGCGAAGCCTGTATGACCCTCTCGGTGTCCGGACAAACTGTTCGGGGCATCGCGTCCTGTGGTGATCGCACACCGCGATCCAAAAACAGGAAAAACCAGACCCTGTTTTACCCCGGAACCGAGTACGCCCCGCCAAACGGGACGACTTGGTCGCGCGCGGTCTTCACAGATACGTGCGCCTCGTCGATACGGACGTGTGGGATTTCGCGGAAGTCGATTCGGGGGTGCGTGCACCCCGGAATCAACGCGTATCCGCGGACATCGCCCCGTATCCGCCTTTTCTGCATTTTGACCTAACTTTATGTACACAAGTCGGATCGAGACGAAACTTGCGCCATCGGACTCGTAGCGATACGCTGGTCCTGTGGGTCAAGTTTGGTTCAATTCTGAGAACGTTGACGAAATCGGGTGTCGTGGGCCCCGTAGGCCCCGCTCGACGGGCGATTTTGTGATCGGCTCATCGAAATTCAATTCTGAAAGTTCCGTTGGGTTCGTATCAGCGTTTCTGACCTGTTGACACTAAGTTTGGTGAATTTGGAGACCGTTGACCCTGACACGTTTTTCGGTGCAAAGCGGGCCCACCGGTAGACCCCGTTTTGGCCCGAAACTGCCATTTTTGCCCTTGTCTCCAAATTGGACTCAAGGACAGGCGTTTCTAGCTGATTGATATTTTCTGGATCTGATGGTGATGTTTGTTTCAGTAACCGGAGTACCGTCTGCATTTCCCGTCGAAGTCAGAACTGCAATCAGAGCCGGAACCACAGGCAAGTGTACCTTGCCAAACTCTGCAGCTTGCTACTTATTTTCCTTGACTTGTTTATACATTAGTGGGCAAGTAAAGCTTGCCAAATCTCAGTAATTCTTGACATAGTAGCTTACTTGATTTCATTAAATGTAACTTGTTCCAAACTGTTAAAACCCAGGACCGAGTGGCGTACTTAGCGTCCGATTACCAGTCGGGTGCCAACTCCGTACGCGGAGTTGTGTAACGTCACATAGGTATGGTTATCGAGACCCGATAATTCTCGTACTTGTCTTCTCAAGTACTCCAGAACCCAGGACACTTGACACTATTCATGAGACAGAGTCTTCCTGAGACATTCATGGTGATTCTGTATAGGTTACATGACTTGACAGTGATATTTTATAGACATTATGACTTGCTGCATTAGCTATGATCTCGCTGACATGGACATGAGACGTTATGGTCATGATATGCGTGATTACATTGGGTGGGGAGAGACACACAGGCTACAGGTTGATTTTATATTATGCCGGCGTCGTAGTCTCCCATTGAGCTAGACAACTACATGATATCACTGCTACCGGCTCCCCGACACAGAGCTTGTGGTAGTTTCAGCCTGAATTCTCGTGCTGCTCTCATATTGCATCTCACTTAGCTGGTTACATAGTTTGCCCTATTGCTTATTTAATTCCTGCACTGCATTTATTTTGGCTTGTATTTTCTGTACCTTGTTATGTCCCCTGAGGACCTGGAATGGACTATGTCCCCAGGTATAGCCGAAGAGATCCACCCAGAGCTACACCGTACAGGACCACTTCCAAGAGCTGTACCAGGACCTGAGGACGAGATCGCACCAGAGGACTTCTCCTGAGCATTGGCTGTATAGAGTCAGTTATCTCTGTTTCTATTTCCAGTTGTTTATTTCCTGTCTATTTGCATGGTTGTACCAGACATATTCTCGGATTTGTTTCCCGAGAAATTTATTGAGATTTGACAGTTATTTCTAATTACATTACTCTGTCTATTAATCTGTGATATCTGTTGTGGATGAGATTAGAATAACCTAAGACTTGTAACAAATGCTCTATTTCCTGTTGACTATAGCTTAAGCATGCCCTGGTGGATCCATTAAATTGGGTAGTCCATCGGTGCGTGCTGCTGGCCATTGTGCACGTGCTCAGTCCCTCGGCATTTTGGGACTGGGGCGTGACAAATCAAGTGGACTATCATTCACTCCTTCAATTTAGGCAACACATCTAGATGATTTCGGTCCCCGAGAAACTCAGGATTGGCAGCGGTAATCCAGCTATCCAATGACTCACATACTGGTACTATTAGCAGCTGTGACCAAGGTTCAGCTCTGCACTAATAGCCATTGTCCAACCTATGCGAATGCATATAGCACTAACAGATAACTCACGATGCAGACTAAATGAACAAGCAAGCTATAATAAACTCATTTCATTTCTCTTACCCACGGTCGAACGGTTATCCCTGCAGCAGACACACAAGTTAGCAACAATTTGCATAACATAATGTATACAGTTCTCTAGTTTTTCTGTTCGTCCCTGCATCAAATAGTTAGGTATGCAAGAAGGCTAGCCTAGCATGCGCCCTAACTATATGATGGTCCCCTCAACGGGATTAGCAGTTGGGACATACAAGCCCATCTCACTAATAGACGGGTCTACCCTCCCGTAAGTAAGGTGTGTTAAGCCTCAGGGTATCTATATCTCTCCTAGGCCGAACGATCCCAGTGCCCCAGGAACGCCCGAGAGATGACCTTGTGCACAAGTTGTCCTGACCAAATGCGAGAATGCAAGCTCTACCAAATAATTACCATACGATGCACATGATCCAGAACAACCAAGCAAACACATCTATCAAGTCCATATAGCCGAAGCTCACACTCTCGATACACTTGCCTAATAGCCACACCCCCCGTAAGTAAGGTTTTTAAGCCTCAGGGTAGACTATTAGTCTAGATTCACAAGCTCACGCTATTCACCAAGTTCTATCTCTTGACAAGCAACCAATGAAGCATGTTCAAGCAAAGCTAACTCATTTAATAAGTAACAAGCAAGAACAATTCTGATAACTCTAGCATGCAATTCTATCTCTTGTTGGACAAGCATTTAAGTATTCCAGTCTAGCATACGATATCAAGAATAAGTGCAAGCAGTCTTTTACTCTTTGTTATTATCATGGCAGGGTTCGTTCAATAGCGATGTCCGTGTGACTAAGCATGCAATAATTCTCATATCTCATTTGTATAGCAATGGTTCTATCTCATATAGACAAGCATTTTCAATTCTCTAGTTAGGCAAGCAAGCATATTTGTTTCAATGAAAAGCTATGTGAGTTCTCTTATTTAGCATGCTGAGTCGGTTCTATCATTCTTCTTTATGAAACAATCTTCTAGAGCAACAAGCATTCAAAAACTCAGATTCATTATTAAGTCGTGCAAGAATCAGAGAATGCAGTTCTGCCCACTCACATTGATTAATCGGTCGAAAACTCTCCGAGGAGACTTTCATTTGAGCAAGCAAGGCGATATCACTTGTACACAGTGCCTACGCGGAGCGGGGCACTACAGACTCCCAGAAACTATATTATTGGTGATCATTGGTACGTGCTTCGCATTCTCCAGTGTAAGTGACTTTCCAGAAGTCAACTTCAGCACTACCATCCTGATCTCCAGTACTGCAACTTGAGACTTACCCGCCATCGAGACTTTCTGAGAGGTAGGCTCGTACTTGACGAACAGCTCCTTCTTAGAACACACGTGGCAAGATGCACCAGTGTCCACCCACCAGTCAGTATCCATGCCATGTGACTCAACCTGCACAATCATAGCAACTAGGTTAAGTTCACCTTGCTCTTTCGGTTTAGGCTTCGACCTACAGTCGCTCTTGTAGTGACCCTTCTTGTCACAGCTGTAGCTTGTCACATCAGTCTTCGGCTTTGGCTTGAACTGAGCCGACTTCACCTTCAGCTGGTTGAAGTCCTTCTTCTTCTTCTTGTAGGGAAATTTTTGCTTCCCTTTAGAGTCACTAGCATGTACCATGTTGGCCTTAGCCAACTGCTTGGACAAGGAGTCCAACTTCAGTTGTCCCTGGCTTCATCTTCAATATGAATCCAGTGAAGAAGATCTTCGAGCTGGATCTCCATCTTTTTATGATACATGTCAGTCTTGAACCTGATCCAGCCTGAAGGAAGTTTGGTGACGATAGCCCCCACCATAATTTTTGTCCTGCTTCATGCCCTCTTCCTCCAGTTTCTGTTGCATCTTCATAAGTTCCTTAACTTGTGATAAAATTACATTCTCGTCCTCAAATTGCAAAGTGAAGAACTTCTTGACGAGAAGGATTTTAGACATTTTTTCGTCAGTTTTATAATGCTTCTCAAAAGATTCCCAGACATCTATTGCCTTCTCCTTCTTGCTGTAGGACTCTGACATTGAGTCGTCCATTGCATTGAGAATCAACAACCTGCAGAGGTCGTTGTCTTCCTTCCACTTGGAGTGCGCGTCCTGCGCCACACCAACTACAAGCTCTCCTCCATCTTAGGGAATAGTAGGTTCATGATCAACCAACACATAAGCAACTTTGATAATACAAAGATTCAAGAATATTTTCCTCTTCCAAATGTTGTAGTGTTCGCCATCAAACTTCTCAAGCATGTGAAAGCTAGTATCGAGAAGGTTTGAGCGGTTGTCCATTCTAACTCAGATCTTGCCTTGAGATTGTTAGTCCGAAGTCATATCAAAGAAGAAGAGGTAGCCACAAAATAGAGACTCACACAAGAGTTCGTCTCTACAAACTCCAGAAGAGAAGTTGGTGCACTAAAATTCACACAAGAGTTTCTCTACAGTGACACACAACCCCACATAAGCACTAAACTAGGAACATGTTACAAACTGACAACCCAAAGAAAATTCAAATACAATAAGAATCAGAAAATTGTTCTTCTCCTTACATTTGCAGACGCTACTCCGAGAAGAACGGGAACAAGAACAGAAATACAAAGAAGAAAACTCCTGCTGGGGTGATCAAAACCACCAGAGCTCAATGCAAGATTCGCGCTATACAACGATCTGCCCCCATCCAGTAATTTTACACGAGAACTTCTGGAACGCTCTTGGTCACATTCGGATCACTCGAAAGATTCTTTTGGAAGGATGCTAACTGCTGCCGCAGGTCCTGCTGGTGCTCTCGGTTTTCCTCTCTTTCTCAACTTTTTTAACTAACCAAATGAAAGAGGAGAGCCTCTATTTAAAGAGGATTTCAGCTCCCATGCGGCCTGAGAAAAAAACTAGGTCGCATGCGCCGCTGTACTGCTCAGAGCAGACATCGTCGTCAGGCGCAGAAAGCTGCAGCAGGTCGCATGCGCCGCTGTACTGCTCAGAGCAGACAGCGTCGTCAGGCGCCGAAAGCTGCAGCCGCGTGACACAGAGAGCCACGAGCCGCCTGCGCGTTGTACTGCACAGAACAAACAGCACCGCCAGACGTCGAAATCTGCAGCCGCGTGGCACAGAGAAGCACGTGCCGCCTGCGCCGCACCGAGCCGCCAACAGCAGTCCCTGTCCCCTCTACACTCCACTCGCTCAAGATAATTTGCTGGTCGCATAGCTCCAGGCCGCATGGGCACATAGCCGCATGGGCTCCTGGCCGCATGCGCACTGGGCCGCATGGGCACCTAGCCGCATGCGCTCCTAGCCGCAAGGGCTTCGGGCCGCATGCGCTCCTGGCCGTATGCGCTCCACGAAGCATGTGCCGAGCAAGCAACCTTGCATGGAACTCGCAGATAAAAGGAGAACACGCAGGCCGCATAGCTCCACGAAGCATGTGCACGAGCAAGCAACTGTGCATGGAACTCACGCATAAAAGGAGCGCACGAGCGTCATGCGACGATGCTGAAGTGCAAAGTGCGCCAACAAAGCGCTACTTTGCGCCCTTGAGCCTGTAACACCCTGTTCCGCTCAAGCGGACTGCCGTCTCAATCGACAATAGTGCAACTGTCCCGACCTGCTTTGCCTCGATCAAGAAGCAAAGGATATCCAGACCTGTCCCTACAGGAATCCGGCTTAGGCTTTCAGAGGCTCGCTCGGACGTATCGCTCTACCGAGACGAATCATCGCTAAGGTGGGTGGCTACGGTGAACTTGTCTTTGCTTAGCCAGCACACATAAAATCTGGAATATTTATGCTAGTCGCTAGGTGATTCACCCCCTGCATGCTAATAAATCCAACGCACCTAGCTAAGGGAATAATCCCAACTCATATTGCTTATGCTAGAACATGGAAATTGAAATACTGCTTATGTTCAGACCCTCGCATGCTAAGTCCCTTAACGGTTTCGACTCTCGGCTTACCTTCGGGTCCGAGCAACGTGCCTGCTTATGTTCCTTAGAAACGCATGCTAGTCTGCTTGAATGTTGCCATATTTTCATACAAATCCCGGAAGACTACTACGTAGTCGCTTCGTGCCTGAATGAACCTGCAAGTGTCCGGGACCGTTAGGTCACCCAAGGCAGCCCCAAACCAGGGGAATGCATCAAGACAAGTTACTCACCGAACGTGTAATCGTGTTGCCTGAAATTGGTCAAATAATCGTGTAATAGTGTTGCCTGAGATTGGTGAAATAAATCGTGTTGCCTGAGATTGGTGAAATAAATCGTGTTGCCTGAGATTGGTTTAACCCTGACTTGCATGTCGCGGACAACTCGGAAACGAGGCATAGTTCCACGGACGGTCACCGGGGCACTGGGGCCGCTCCGATCCGGATGGAACTTCAAGTGTGGTTCATCGTGTGCAGGCGAATGGTTTGCAGCATATCGTGTACTCGGTTGCATTCCACTTGGCCTAGGACCACATCATGTGTAGTCTATCGTGTGCTGGCGAGATGGTTTGCAACATATCGTGTACTTGGTTGCATTCCATCTTGGCCTTGGACTACATATGCAATCCATCGTGTACGGGCGAGATGGTTCGTAGCGCATCGTGTGCTCTCGTTGCGTTCCACTCTCGTCTGGGATTAGTCCTTTATGGCTTTGCCAGCGACTCATGTTCATATAGATAAGTCATCCTCACTTAGCGGCTATCCGCGTGCGAGTTACTGCATCGCATCAAGTACAACTGAGCATACCAAATACTGTCCCGTTCAATAACTCTCGTGTTGCATATTGCATATGCTATGCTCCTGAATGCTTATACTTGCCCGTGCTTGAATTAACAATATTTGCCTTGGACAGGGAAGGAGATGGTAAGTCTCGCCGTGTTTCCTCTCATATCGCACGGTGCACTGCCACACGAACTAGGCTATTCAATATCTGCATGAAACTGATCCTAAGGCAACTAGAAAGACAACTTAATAGTTGTGCACGGAACCTGTATTACGTGTTTGGATTTGTCAAGCGGGCGAGTAGCTTCCCCACCAGTGCATTCAATGTACTGATAATCCACCAGTTTGTATGTAGGGTGCGGGAGAACCCCGTACGGTACGGACGCCTCCTTCGTGTGTGCTAAGGCGTGGACAACACTCCAAAGCAACGGTGCGTCCGGGACTGAAGCACATATACAAGACATAAGTTGTGAACATCGCCTGACCATCGCCTGTACAAATCATTCCACAGTTGTAGCCACTTGGCACGCTTTACTGTTTCAGAGAGAGAGGCTTGAGCGACTTGTAATCTCGGCTATACGCCGCCTGTAACACTTGTTCATATCAATAAAGAGATTACTTTACTTATTTCAATGCTTCCGCTATATTTGTCGACTCAGTGAATCTGTTACCGATCGCCTATGCGTTCATGACTCCGCTGCACTCGGACAATCTGTGCGACTCTGTGGCTTAGAACTCTTGCCGCCAGCCAATGAACCATGGCCTTGCACGGGCGTGGATCACGCTCGTGCGGCATCACGCCCGGATGGGTTAAGCGATCGTTCCGCGGGAGCGCTGGCGAGGGTGATTCCCGCCTAGCGGGAACGACCGATTGCCTGCGGGAGATCGGGGCGTGACAGGTTGGTATCAGAGCCTGGCTTCTACGCCTTTGGACTTTGATTCGATATCTCTGTTTCGAAAGCTCGTTCGTAGGTTATGTGCACGCTCTCTCTCAATGCCTCGATGGGATGTTCCAACAATAAGTCTAAATACTTTCAAAATACGTTTTGAATGATATGCTTGCTTGTCTGGTTGTATGCTGCGAGTGGCCTTTGTGCCAACCTGTGCGGACCCTTCGAGAGTATCGCTAGTAGCTTGTCCGATTTTCACTAACCCTAAGTTTGGTTGAATGCATCTATTCGAGGGACGCCTTGAACTAGTGCACCATCCAAGACTTAAGAAAAGGTGAAACTCGAGTGCTGAGACTTCACTATCACTGAGCTGGTTGACGTGTTCACGCTAGAAGTGCACTTCGAAAGTGCGCACGATCCAGTCTAAGCGATATGCTAAGATCGAAGCTTGTGCAAGTGAATATCCAAATGGAACAAGTACAAACGACTTGTCTAGGATTGCCTCAACCCTAGATTTCTGCTTGTCCTTAGTAAGTCTCGAGGACGAGACTTTTTTCTAAGTTGGGTAGGATGTAACACCCTGTTCCGCTCAAGCGGACTGTCGTCTCAATCGGCAATAGTGCAACTGTCCCGACCTGCTTTGCCTCGATCAAGAAGCAAAGGATATCCAGACCTGTCCCTACAGGAATCCGGCTTAGGCTTTCAGAGGCTCGCTCGGACGTATCGCTCTACCGAGACGAATCATCGCTAAGGTGGGTGGCTACGGTGAACTTGTCTTTGCTTAGCCAGCACACATAAAATCTGGAATATTTATGCTAGTCGCTAGGTGATTCACCCCCTGCATGCTAATAAATCCAACGCACCTAGCTAAGGGAATAATCCCAACTCATATTGCTTATGCTAGAACATGGAAATTGAAATACTGCTTATGTTCAGACCCTCGCATGCTAAGTCCCTTAACGGTTTCGACTCTCGGCTTACCTTCGGGTCCGAGCAACGTGCCTGCTTATGTTCCTTAGAAACGCATGCTAGTCTGCTTGAATGTTGCCATATTTTCATACAAATCCCGGAAGACTACTACGTAGTCGCTTCGTGCCTGAATGAACCTGCAAGTGTCCGGGACCGTTAGGTCACCCAAGGCAGCCCCGAACCAGGGGAATGCATCAAGACAAGTTACTCACCGAACGTGTAATCGTGTTGCCTGAAATTGGTCAAATAATCGTGTAATAGTGTTGCCTGAGATTGGTGAAATAAATCGTGTTGCCTGAGATTGGTGAAATAAATCGTGTTGCCTGAGATTGGTTTAACCCTGACTTGCATGTCGCGGACAACTCGGAAACGAGGCATAGTTCCACGGACGGTCACCGGGGCACTGGGGCCGCTCCGATCCGGATGGAACTTCAAGTGTGGTTCATCGTGTGCAGGCAAATGGTTTGCAGCATATCGTGTACTCGGTTGCATTCCACTTGGCCTAGGACCACATCATGTGTAGTCTATCGTGTGCTGGCGAGATGGTTTGCAACATATCGTGTACTTGGTTGCATTCCATCTTGGCCTTGGACTACATATGCAATCCATCGTGTACGGGCGAGATGGTTCGTAGCGCATCGTGTGCTCTCGTTGCGTTCCACTCTCGTCTGGGATTAGTCCTTTATGGCTTTGCCAGCGACTCATGTTCATATAGATAAGTCATCCTCACTTAGCGGCTATCCGCGTGCGAGTTACTGCATCGCATCAAGTACAACTGAGCACACCAAATACTGTCCCGTTCAATAACTCTCGTGTTGCATGTTGCATATGCTATGCTCCTGAATGCTTATACTTGCCCGTGCTTGAATTAACAATGTTTGCCTTGGACAGGGAAGGAGATGGTAAGTCTCGCCGTGTTTCCTCTCATATCGCACGGCGCACTGCCACACGAACTAGGCTATTCAATATCTGCATGAAACTGATCCTAAGGCAACTAGAAAGACAACTTAATAGTTGTGCACGGAACCTGTATTACGTGTTTGGATTTGTCAAGCGGGCGAGTAGCTTCCCCACCAGTGCATTCAATGTACTGATAATCCACCAGTTTGTATGCAGGGTGCGGGAGAACCCCGTGCGGTGCGGACGCCTCCTTCGTGCGTGCTAAGGCGTGGACAACACTCCAAAGCAATGGTGCGTCCGGGACTGAAGCACATATACAAGACATAAGTTGTGAACATCGCCTGACCATTGCCTGTACAAATTATTCCACAGTTGTAGCCACTTGGCACGCTTTACTGTTTCAGAGAGTGAGGCTTGAGCGACTTGTAATCTCGGCTATACGCCGCCTGTAACACTTGTTCATATCAATAAAGAGATTACTTTACTTGTTTCAATGCTTCCGCTATATTTGTCGACTCAGTGAACCTGTTACCGATCGCCTATGCGTTCATGACTCCGCTGCACTCGGACAATCTGTGCGACTCTGTGGCTTAGAACTCTTGCCGCCAGCCAATGAACCATGGCCTTGCACGGGCGTGGATCACGCTCGTGCGGCATCACGCCCGGATGGGTTAAGCGATCGTTCCGCGGGAGCGCTGGCGAGGGTGATTCCCGCCTAGCGGGAACGGCCGATTGCCTGCGGGAGATCGGGGCGTGACAGAGCCCGAGTCCGAATATTTCCTAAGAAAAACTTCCCAAAGGTAGTGACAAAATAAAAATTGTCATAATAGGGTTCGCACTTGTAAACCCCCCCCTGAATTTTCAAAAATATTAAACTTGGATTTTTCACAATTTTCTGAAATTTTCTGGAAATTTTCTGTAATTAAAATCAAGGTTTTAAATTATTAAATGATTTTAAATTATTAATAAATAATATTAAAATATCATGGAAATAATATTTTTAGGTGTAAAATGAAAAACTGGACTTAGGGTAATTTTTCTGGAATTTTTTTGGGCCTCAGACCTATTTTTAAATGTCTAAAAACTATTTACCTATTTATTTATTAACTGATTTATTATTATTATTATTATTATTAATATTTGATCCGGCCTACTGGGCCTGATCCGGCCCAGCCCAGTACCAAGCCCAGCCTGCTCCCCTACCGGGTCGGGTCTGCCCAGACCCGACCTGCCGCCTCCGACCCGCTACCCTCACCCCCTCTCCACGACCCGGCTGCCCGGGTTTTCCGCAGCTCCGGCCGGCCACGCGGCGCCCCGCCCGCGCCCCGCCCCGCCACGACGCCCCGCTCCTCCCGACGTCGATCCCCTCTTCCCGCCGCCATCCCCGGCCGACCCAGCGCCCCTCTCCTCTATAAAAGCCCAGCCCGGCCATCCCCTCTCCACCGGAACTGCCACCCTCGCCACCGCGCTGCCCGCCTGAGCCCGCAGCCCCGGCCAGCCTCCAGCGCCGCCGTCCTCCTCCCTTCTCCCCTCCTCGAGCACCGTCTCCGGCGTCCCCGACTCCAGCAGCAGCGGCAGCAACTTCCCCCCTTCGAGCCGCCTCCGGCCAGCCGTTCCCGGCGCGCCGTCGACCACCAGCCGCGTCCCAGCAGCCGACGAACCGCCTCCAGCCTCCCCGGCGTTCCTCCGGCCGGACCGCCGCCGGCAGCCCCCAAATCAGAAAACCCTAAAACCCTAAAATTCCCAATTCTTCGTGTCGTGTCGGACACGACACGGACACAAAAATTCCATGTTTCTCGAGCCCTGTTCAGGTAATCATATCTTTCTCCTCGCTGCCCCGTTTTCAATTTCGTAAATTGCGTTGTGAAGCCTGTATGACCCTCTCGGTTCTCGGACAAACCGCTCAGGGCATCGCGCCCTGTGGTGATCGCACACCGCGATCCAAAAACAGAAAAAATATCGACCCGATTCACCCCGGAACTGGGTACGCCCCGCCAAACGGGACGAGTTGGTCGCGCGCGGTCTTCACAGATACGTGCGCAGCGTTGATACGGACGTGTGGGATTTCGCGGAAATCGATTCGGGTGTACGTGCACACCGGGATCAACGCGTATCCGCGGACACCGTCCCGTATTCGCCTTTTCTGCAATTCACCCTAACTTCGTGCATACACGTCGGATCGAAACGAAACTTGCGCCATCGGACTCGTAGCAATACGCTGGTCCTGTGGGTCAAGTTTGGTTCAATTCTGAGAATGTTGACGAAATCGCGTGTCGTGGGCCCCACAGGCTCCGCTCGACGGGCGATTTTGTGATCGGCTCATCGGAATCCAATTCTGGAAGTTCCGTTGGGTTCGTATCATCGTCCTGACCTGTTGACACTAAGTTGGTGAATTTTGAGACCTTTGACCCTGATACGTTTTTCGGTGCAAAGCGGGCCCACATGCGGACCCCGTTTTGGCCGAAACTGCCGTTTTTGCCCTTGTCTCCAAATTGGACCCAAGGACAGGCGTTTCTAGCTATTTGATATCTTCTGAGTATGATGGTAATGTCTATTTCAGTATCTGGACACATTTCTGGAAATTTTCCCGAGATACAAACTATAATTGGATCCAAACAACAGGCAAGTACCTGCACTTCAAGTTTAATCTCTATATTGTGATAATTAATTTCTTGCTCTACTAGTACTATTTGATGGTTACACGTAGTGTTAGAATACCGAATTTTATGTCTTGAATACTGGAGTTCATGTCTTGCTTTCGTGTCGGGTGGGAGAATACTAGAAGGCATGTAGTTTACCCTTCCCCCTGCCGTGTTTAATAGTTGTTGGTACGCGACTGTACCCTCAGCCGAATCTCGATTATTCATGTTTAATAGCCGTCTATGATGGCCGGATTAGCCTTATAAACCTCTACATGCCAACTATGTATTCTAAAATAAACACAAGTTCACACACATAGCTTTCTGTCTGGTTATAGTTCTTGTTGGCTGTTGTAGTTTCATTTCCTGTCTCATATTATTCCTGTTTACTCATATTCCTGTTTATAGTATTGACTCTTAGTTATTGTTGTTTCTTTTATGCATATTCTCAATATGATACTCAGTCAGTTTTTTTTCTAATTGTCATAAATATTTAGTTTAAATCTTGTTGTGCATTGTGTACTTTGCTCCTTTCCTGACTGGATCCGTTGATTTAGGCGATGATGAGGACTTTGCCCCTACCTATTATGGCCCCTATGAGGGAACAGATGACACATATGAGGAGTCAGTTCCCACCTCGGAGACTACTTCTGCAGAGTAGTTAGCAGTAGCTATTTATTTATGCTCTTCTATCTTAGTAATCGGGTTTGTCCCCGATTTTATTTCTGGATTCTGTATTAACATTTGGTCTGTTGTCACATTTATTTTATTTGAAATCTTAGCATTCTTTTCCTGTTATTATCTTTGCCTATTTCATCATTTGTGAATGAGCTAGATGTTTCAACTGTGGATATGACCTAGACAGCGTACTACCGCCGACTCTGCGGCGTAGGCTGGACGTACCAACGTACTCGTGCCCGAATTTCTGGGTGCGGGTCGTGACAGCACTTAATCCCTCTAGGAAAGTCAACCCACATGGACTACCACTCCATGTGCATATACCAATACTAAGCAAAGTTATATATTGAGATATACACATTGGTAATTTTTTAATGTGGGACTAAAACTTCCAAAACAAAGTAAAAAAAACACCAACAAAATATTCATAACCAGATGGAGGGTTACTGTTAAGAGTCGATTCTTACTGCTCTTAACATTACTGCAGCTGAGACAAGACATGTTACTGGTGTTAGAATTATTGTTGTTTTCTTATTGAAAAATTTCTGAATACAAAAATAAAATTAGATTGATGTTACCGGCCTCTGGGAAAGTCGCGCAAGAAGCACTGCCCTAAGAGTTGATTCGGGATCTGTGTGCAGACGTTCCCGAAGCTCCTAGTGGTAAAACCCCCGCACTACCGGTATCTCGTCGCCGCACATGACTTGGAGAGAATGACCAGGACTTAGCTCTGCCCAGAGCTTGGAGATGACGACGAAGAACGGAGTACAAATCTGTTGGCAGCAATTTTTTGGAGAGAAAGATTTCTGATATTTTACAAAGAAAATGTGACAAATATATAATACTAATATGTAACGGTCTGAATTAATTTTTCTATTAATTCAGCCGTTACACAGGAGAAATAAAGAATGAACCTGGACACAATAACGGTTCAAAAACAATTTGTAACGGAAGAAATTAATTTTCTAACGTTCAGAAAATTAAATGAAAATGAAGAGGAGCAAAAAGAATTTTAGGGTCCCAGCCCGAAGAGGAAATCGAATCGGCATTCGGCGCCCGCAGATGTGGGCGCGTACCCGCATCCGTTACGCACGCCGAACCGAACCGAACCGGGCCGGACGGCGGCGGCGGCGCACACGTGTGGCCCAAAGGGTTCCCCACACAACAACTTAAGAGAGCAAAGAAGAGAAACTAATATATGTACACAAGAAAGCTTTGGTCCATCTGATGTGGGACTAAAGAAAAGAAGAGGAAGCTTGAGCTTTTGAAAGCAAAGCAAAACCAACAACTGGTACCCAATTATATGTACTCCATAATACTATCCTAAGAATGCTTGATAAAATTTCTATTATACTGGAGAAATATATCCTAATGATTTAAATAAGCAAGAAAATAATAAATCCGAATATTGTATATATGTTTATGTTTGAACAGTAAAGTGCTGAATCCTTTGAATGCAGCAGATTTATCTTACAAAATACTGAAGTTATTCAGCCTGCCTGAGAAACATAGATACATAGAGGAAGTACAATTGGAAACATATATAAGTTTGCATTCAGTATTTGAGGAGAGAACTACTTGACCAGTCTATAATTCTATCGAGACAATACTTCTTTTGACAACTATATAGAACAACACATACTTTGATACTCTATATGTTTTCATGTTTCCTTGAACGTTCATGGAACTTCGATACTATTCTGTTATAGAATCTCTTGAAATCGTGTACAAGTCTATGAAAGACTGAACCACAAAAGTGAAATAACGTCAAATAGAACTCACTACTCAGATACACAGATTGCAACAAGCTGCCAGCAGAATAATTCACTGAAAACATATCAGTAGAAACTATTAAAAAATTGCTAAAGAATTAGCAATGTCGCATGCTGGGATGATCAAAATTAACGTTGCTTAAAGCGAGATTCGATGGTTTCCGTCGATTCGCTTTGAGAACCAACAAGCTGAAATTCGCTTTTAGAACCAGCAAGTTTTGAAGAACTTCTTCAACTGTTTTTCAGAACCACAGATTGCAACCCCGCTGCTCCACAACCTCGCTGTATCACAACACCTCGCCATTGCAGGCCCGCTGCACTGTCTTCTTCGTGCCTGACATGAACTGCAAAGTGTGTCATCAAAAGTCTACTTTGCGCCTTCGTCCACACTCGAGCCTGAACTAGGCCCTCCAAAGGAATATTTTCCAATAATTGGTGACAAAGATAAATAGTTGTTATAGAATTTGTACTTTGCCCACTAAAAAAATCCAACCATATCAACCGTTTTGAACTAATAAACCGCATGTGCACAAGTCAATATATGGATGCTCAAATATTAAAATACATATACACGTAACACGGGTGTTCCTCAAAGTGAAATGGTGAGACCGGATTGCTAATGATCAAACCTAATATTCGACAATTGCACTCACGATAAATGATTCAGATATGTACTAGAAGTAATACCTGCGTTTTCGTGTATTGGAATATTTTGAGAGCAATTTTTCTATAAAAAATCTATATGTGGATTTTCTAAATTTGCATTCTAAACATTGTTATAGTAGTGTTCTCGTCCTCGTCACAGTTTTCTCTGGATATTATAAGGAAGGTTTCATGTGATCTCAAATTTTAATTTTTTTTAAGCTTGTAATTTTGGTTAGCGGTTAAGCTCCCTCACATGAATCCACATGAATTTGTCTTGGATTCTTTTGGTTAGCAAATGTTAGTGCTTTACCGCAGGATCAGATCCACCCAGCTAGAAAACTTAACGCATTCCCCCTTTGCCTACATATACACACACGCTCTATCATCAATCCCTTCTAACTTAAGTGGCGGGATGGGGAGACATTAAGGGTCCGTTTTGTTCACTACAATGTAATCGTAATGGAATCAAATAAATTTTTTTTTTTCATTCGATTCAAATACGATTACGATTATATTGCAACGAACAAAACGGACCCTAAGTTCTCTGGCGGCTGAGTGGATTCAATTCAGGTCCGACTTTGAGATTTTTGGTGTCCAGAAAAATAATAATCAAAATGATAACTATTTTGTGTGTGAATACTAATATAAAAAAAATTGAAAGCTACTGGACTTTAAACTCGTGTTCCTTTACATAAAAGTGTAAGTCAAAACAAACTTTCTAACCATGTTAAAATTATATTCTATATTAATTTTTAAAAAAATTAAAAATTATCTTTTCTCTTATCTCCATGGTTCTTCGTAATTTATCTACTTCTCTTTTATATGATCCTATCTATTTTTGCCTTTTTATATAATATTATAATTTAAAAAATAATAATAATAATATTTTTGTAAAACAAAAGCAACTGAGAACGAACAAGAACATCCTCTCCTCTCTTCCCTCGTACTATTCCTTTATACTAGACACCTTAACAACTTAATAACACGTTTGTTATTCTAAAATTTATTTTTTTATGTATTTATTACACCTAAAACCTTTGTTATAATGGTGCGATATGAGACAACATGTTGTAACATACTACTACTACTAATACTAATACTAATAATAATAATAATAATAATAATAGACTCAATTTAAATATATGTGCAAAAAAATTACTGTAGCGAAATTAAATTATATTAAATTAATACAAACGAAATAAGTTTACCTAAATTAAAAATAAAGACACAGTCCGCCAACTCAGTTGATGAAAAACAGACCGCAACCGACACGTGGAAAGCAAAAGACAAACGTGAGCCCCAACCTGGACCCACTGCACAATTTCCGCCAACTGAGTTGGTCGAAATTGTGCTTGCACAAAATCGGTCAACCAAGTTGGCGGATTTTGGGCAGTGGGGCTCGCGGGTTGGGTTGTGGTGGTTTGGTTTGGTTGGTTTGATTTGTTTTATCAATTTTTTTTTAATTAGTTATGTTTTGATTTTTTTTTTTAATTTAGTTTTTTTGATTTATTTTAATTTTTGAATTTGGTTTAAGAAAATTTACTTTAAAAAAATAAAATTTAAATAAATTAATTGTAAAGAAAAATTTAGAAAAAATATAAAAAAAAGAAACGGTTTGATTTTTTTAGAAAATTGTAAATTTAGAAAAAAAAACTAAATAATGAAAAAAAAAAGAAATTTTTTTTGGTGTGTCCTCTAATTTTTGTTTATTTGGGTTTGGTTTTTATTTGGTTGGGAAATGATTTGGTTTTTATTTGGGTTTGAAATTGAGTTTGGGTCAATGGATTGATGTTGGTTTAGTAGTTGGTTTATGTCCAACGGCTATTTTACAACCGCTCTTTTTTCAACGTTCATATCCAACGTTTGTCTAACGATCGTTTCGAAGTTACCTATATAAACGTAATATTTGTTTAATATCAGCATATCAAACATTGCAAAAAAAAAATTTATTTCTTTCCATACGAAGTTTCTTTCTTTCCACACAGAAGAAGCTCAGTTCAATATACAATCTTTGAAGTCCATTTTCTTGTTGCCATGGATCGGAGTATAACAATATTATGCTCACTTGGTGGTGTAGTAAATGGGTTAGCTTATGAAGGAGGTTTAGTTGAAGTTCTTTTAATTGATCAAAATATTCCGTTTGATAATTTACGTAATCTAATAATTAAAAAATTTTCTATTGACTATGAATTTTTATTGGTACATATTTATCTATCTAATTGTATAAATTTAGTTTGTGAGAAAGCATGAAAATTTATTCTTGAAGTTAATATACAATCACCGTAGTGCTCCTAATTCTTCTCACCAAGTTATTTCATTTATTGAAGAAGAACATAGAGTAGATGATGGTAATACCAACGATGAAAATAGTGATAATTTAATAGAAAATATATATGATGTACTTGATGATAATGTTGATAGTTTACACAATTTATTCATTGGAAGAGAATTTATGAATCGTCATGCATTTAGAAGTTTTATTAGTGATATAGCAATTGAAAAAAAAAATTATTGCGGGGCTACTAGAAACAATGCCAGTGAAATTGTATATAAATGTAACGTTTCTAGTTGTAATTGGAGAGTGTACGCTAAAGCCATTGGCAACGGCGAAACATTCGTCATTAGTACGCTAGAAAATGTATCATAACACTAGTATCCTAACATTTAAAAAATAAACATTGGCTGTCCATCATTTTGCACGTTACATAACTTAAATTCACTAAATAAAAACTAGTATCCTAACATTTAAAAAATAAAAAATAACATAAAATTATTGCATATATAAATGAGAGTATAAATGAAGGAGAATAGAATAGAGACCTTCAACAATAAGGATTGTGTGTGCTCACAAAGACTGCTGTGTCCACTTGCAAAGGAGAGAAAATGAAGGCTGCTCGATTGCTGCTATGTTCTCACAAGGACTGTTATGTCTTACTTCTTAGTGTACTCTGTTATTCTTCCTCCTCCTCTTCTTATAACTCACTCCTCCCACTAACTTTTTCTCTTTATTTCATTATTACTTCCTCCCTCCACGAGACATGTCTCTTCTTCTTTTTTCTTTACTCTCTCATGTCTCTTCTTCTTTTTTCTTGTCAAGTCTCTTCTTTTTTCTTGTCAAGTCTGTTGTCTCTCATTATTTTTGTTGTGTAGTCTTTTTTGTCTCTTTCTCTTTAAACAAAACCGAAGAACATTAGCTCATTCGTCGTTAAACCAAACCGAAACAATAACCGATGGACATAAACCAAAACCAATTCCTGAAGCAACACCAATCCATAGACCCAGATCAAATTTCAAACCCAAATAAAAATCAAACCAAACCAAAATCCAAATTTCAAATAAAAAAAAATCAAACAAAAATCCAAAACTAAACTAAATAAAAAAAATCAAAATCCAAAACAAAACAAAACAAAATAAATAAAATAAAATACAAAACAAAACTAAATAGAAAAAACTAAATAAAAACAAAACAAAACATAACTAATTAAAAAAACTCATAAAACAAACCAAACCAAACCACCCCACCCCAACCCAACCCAACCCAACCCAACCCGCGGGCCCCACTGCCCAAAATCCGCCAACTTGGTTGGTCGATTTTGTGTAAGCACAATTTCGACCAACTCAGTTGGCAAAAATTGTGCAGTAGTCCAGGTTGGGACCCACGTTTGCCTTTTGCTGTCCTCGTGTCGGCTGCGATCTGTTCTCCGCCAACTGAGTTGGCGGACTGTGTCTTTATTTTTAATTTAGGTAAATTTATTTTTTTTTGTATTAATTTAATATAATTTAAATTCGCTACAGTAATTTTTCTGGTATATGTGGTAAAAAAAGTACCTATTAAATTTTTTTTTAATAATTAATAAATTATTAATATTTATAATATTTTGTTAGGCCTTAACATATGTTAACAAAATGGTTCATACACTACCAGACAATATCAATAATATAACACAATATTGTTTCGAGTATAACACTAATATTAAAACAAATTGAAATGTGTAATATAATCACATATCAATAACACATTTTTTTAAAATAAATAATAATTTTTTGAACTAAACAATGGGTTGTTCCAACCATAGCCTCCCAGCTCATCTTCGCCTCACTGGGTAGTGTGGCTGTGATTATTGTATTTTACTATTACCAAGATGTTAGTACACCTAAAGCTTATGTTGCATATAATTCATACAATAATAACATGTTTATGATAATACTAAACCAATTAGTAATAAATTATCATTATCGTTTGGAGGAAGGCCCAATCACTTACAAGTGAGGGTAAAGTGGTCTTTTCACTGTTGCACAAAACGTTCTTTGTTACAAAAATGTTCCATATCAAATAGCAACTAAACTAGACAAACTTTAGGCTCATGATAACTATTTCAATTGTGGATATTGATAACCTCTATGAGTATGAAAGGGGAAATGACCTTAATAAAGTTGGACATTTTCCAATTAAAAACTTGCCAGCCAAGTTTCAAAGCCCAAACTTGGCAAACCAAGTTTCAAAGCCCAGCCCACTATGAACTTTTTTATAAAAGGCTTCGTGTCTAAAAAAATCAAGGATTAGGGTTTTCGGCGCTGATAAGTAGTCACACTCCTCCCAAATTCCTCTTCGTATCCGTACAAATTTTCGCTTCAGATCTGCTGTAAATCGAAGCGAAAATGGCTCCGGTGAGCGTTCTGATCACCAATTTTCGCATCTATCCGATACCATTTTTTTTTATTTAGAATGTTATATTTATCAATTTTTGGTATTAGAAACACCAAATCTAGAAAAATTGATTGCAGAAAGGGCCATTTGTTGTTATATAAATCACGAATTTATGGAACTTGATTGTCCTCGCCAATCGTCTTGTGGTGTTGATGAGGTAGATGTTTCTTGATTTTTCTGGTAGTTTTAGTAAATAATGATTTACAGTTACAGTTGAAATTAGAAATTAGTTATATTCTAGCGTTTAGATCGCGAATCAAAAGGATCATGTAACGGATTGAAGTGGGTAGTGACAACAGCACATATGAATAGGAAGTGGTAAGAGCTCTTTCTTGTGTTTTAGTAGCAAAAATGTTCTGTGTCATTAGTTAATTGGTCATTGCAATTTGTACGAGCTTGGCTCTAAGAGGGTGTTTCCCCCCACTAATTAGAGGTATAACACTAATTAGCGGTTGTGGTCTCACTTCGCTAATGATTTATAAAAGCTGTTTTTTCACTAACTAGAAATTCTCGTGCCTTGATTGATGAATTATCCCGTGCCTCCGGCGTCCCTTGTTTAAAATTGTTTATCATTTATATCATTTGATAATAATATCTTTAAAATTATTGACTTAACATATACACTTGTCGGGAAAGATCCATCCGTTTTAATCGCGACACTTTATGTTCTGTTGGGAATAAACCTATCAGTTAATTCTGGCCGTTCTTTATCCTCTTCTCTTTTGTCATTAAATACAACTCTATTTTGTTATATAGATTGGTGGGTATATGTTTCTTTCTTAATGTCTAACTAGGGATCAATTTATCTTTGTATCCTTGTTGTAAAGTATTCTAAAATAAAATATTTTTCTAATGCTATGTCAAAAAAAATAAAACTTTAAACTGAATTTATATTAAAATGACTTCATAAAAATACATTTTTCTAAAAATTGCATATATGGCCATCTAGGCGTCTGGTGTCCGACCGATGCCCGTAGTGTCCTATGATGCTCAATTATGCATGTTTTTGGATTTTATGGACAATTCTTGCAATTTTCAACAGTTTTGTTTTAACCATCTAGAACTAGACCACCACTTAGACGGACTAGGCGCTAGACATCCGGTGCCTGTTCAACTAGTGTCCAGTGACTTTTACAACCTTCATTAAAACTGAATTTAAATGTCACAACCCTAGACAATATCATGAACTCAAAGCAATTACAAAACATATCACAAACAAGTCTCTTATCACTCAACAACTACAACATCAAAAGCAATAAAATTATATTAATCTAAATTTTTTGTGTAATTCCACTGCTATTTGGTCACACAATTCAAACATAAATTGATGGTCTGTTTTTGTGTTTCTTACTTTTCAGATTTTCTATCACCACCAAGGGGAAAATACTGAATTTTTTAGGGGTTAGAATAGTCTTCTTACCTCAATTAGAGGTTGGGTTGTAACGAAAGATGCAAACTACCGCTTTCTTTTTTGGAACCTCCGTCAAGCTCTAATTGCATCTTCTAATTAGATGCAAAAAAAAAAAAAAAAATTTGTGAGTCTACCTCTAATTTGACCCAATTAGTGATTCACCTCTAGTTAGAGGTAAAAACAAACACCCCCTAAGGGGCTGTTTGGTTTTGGCGAAGTGGAGCGAAGTGAAAATTTTGGAAGTGGAGAGTTTGCGTACGCATTGCGTATGCGCGTCATGCATGCACATATTTTTTGAGTTACTTCATTTGGTTGGTTTGAAGAAGTGGAGGTTAGAAGTGGGAAATAAAATATTTGGTGTTTGGATGATTGTTGAAGTGAGTTGGAAAGTTTAAACTTATTATTATTTATTTATTTTCACAAATTATTTCTCATTATTAATTACTTTTGACAAATTTATTATTTTTCATTAATAATAGTTATTATTATATTATTAACTATTATTAATATAATTTATTAATTATTATTTTTTATTATTTCTCACCACACAGATTCCCTCTCTCTCTCTCTCTCTCTCTCTCTCTCCCCCCCCCCCTAATTCCCTCGAGAGGAGCGGAGCTCCATGCTTGATGTCGGCCACAACGCAGCTGTGGAGTTTCGGCGCCATCAAGAACCGCAGAGTGAAGGGCCGGCACAAGATGGGGGCTCGTGCGGTGGGGAGCAGACGGGGGCTCGTGCGGCAGGGAGCATATGGGGCTCGACGTGTGGAGATCGATGCCGGAGCTCGACGGGGCTCTACGGTCGCAGTCGCATGCGGCGGTCGCGGTCGTAGCCGCCTTGGCCCTTGCCGTCGTGTCTTTTGCTCAACATCTGAGCCTTCCGATTTTTTTTTGCTTAACAGCCTAAACTACACCCTGAGAAAATGAGGGCAGGAGTTCCGCAGGCAGGAAATGCTCCAGTCCTATCGCTCCACTTCCGAGCTTCACCTCCACAGCGAACCAAACAGCGGAACTCGATGCTTTAGCGTCCACTTCCGAATTTGGACACTTCTGGGGTTCAGTTCAACGAACTAAACAACCCCTAAATATATATGGTCTTTAGTATAGCCTAGCTCAGATCATTATTGTGTCATAGAATTATTAGATATGTTTTCTTTGGTCTAGGATGGAAACTGTACAAGAAGGATTTTACTACATACATTATTCATCATTCCATTAATTCCTTTATATAATTGTTTTTTTTGTTAACTTTCCAGTTTGTATTTAAATACTTTTTATTTTTACCTTACTGTTTCATCTTGGAGTTTCCACGGGCATATTTATGTTTCTTTTGTTTTATTCTTTTTTCCTTCCACCCAATCATACATTTATTTAAAGGGGGTTATTTACACTAACCTCCCCTATCTTTTTGGTTTATTAAACGGGTCTCCCTTATTTTGAAAATAATTACATCAACCTCCCCTATGTTTTATATTTATTACGCGGACCTCTCTTATGTTTTATGTTTTACGTAAAGGGTTATTACACTAACCACCCTTACAACATAAAGCACATAAAGCAGAGGGGAGGCAAGTGTAATTATTTTCATAGTGAGGTCAGTTTAATAAACCAAAAACATAGGGGAGGTTAGTGTAAGCAACCCTATTTAAAGATTTTATGTATCCCCATGATTCTAAGTTGCAGCATAATACTAAAATTTGTTTCTTCTAGGTATTGTATGCTGGTAGTGGGAACAAAAATGCAATGAAGGCACTCATTGCAGCAGAATACAGCGGAGTCCAGGTTGATCTTGTTAAGAACTTCGAGATGGGTGTAACTAATAAAACTCCTGAATTTCTTAAGATGAACCCTCTGGGAAAGGTATATGACTTATCTGTTGTGGTAAAATTTAAAAAAAGAGAGAGCATATTATTGCAGCGCAGATTAAAGGAGCTATGTCGTCATGCAGGTTCCTGTACTTGAAACTCCTGATGGTCCTGTTTTTGAGAGTAATGCCATAGCAAGATATGGTATGCCATTTTTTCATCTTTTAAATTCATTTAAATCTGATTTGATGTTTTAAAATACTGATGTTAGAAAAGGAGACGACTCTCAACTGAAATGCATGGAGAACAAGGATTCACATACGTAACCCCAAATTTACGATAAAGGCTTTCTTGTTTTTACTTTTTTTGATGTTTTATCTTTATTCCTTTCTCTTTTTTCAGTAACTCGATTGAAGGCTGACAACCCACTCTATGGCTCATCATTGATTGAATATGTAATACTCTTCGTCACCATTTTGGAATTCTTTTCGGTTCATTTATTGAATATGCATGTCATGTTTGTTAACTAGAATTCTCTATTCTTCAGGCTCAAATTGAGCAATGGATCGACTTTGCATCAACCGAGATTGATAATAATATTGCAAGGTGGTTATATCCACGAGCTGGATTTATTCCTCACATTCAACAGGTAAGGTCCAAGATTTCTGCATCTCTTTGTGTTGTAATTTTTCTCTTATTTGTTTTCATCATATTAACCCTATTCAGGTAGAGGAATTTGCGGTCAACTCTTTGAAGAGGGCATTAGATGCCTTAAACACTCATCTTGCTACAAACACTTACCTGGTTGGACACTCCGTGACATTGGCTGATATCATCATGACTTGCAACTTATATTTGGGATTCTTGCGAATTATGACCCCGAGTTTTACTTCACAATTTCCCCATGTTGAAAGATACTTTTGGACCCTAGTTAATCAGCCAAACATCCGCAAAATACTAGGCGAGGTAAAGCAGGCAGAGTCAATACCCCCTGTTCCATCAGCAAAGAAGCCTGCACAGCCTAAAGAGTCGTCAAAGCCCAAGGAAGCAAAGAAAGAGGTTAAGGAACCTGCAAAGCCTAAAGTAGAGGCAGTTGAGGAAGAGGAAGCACCGAAACCGAAGCCAAAAAATCCTCTTGACCTGTTGCCTCCTAGTAAGATGATACTGGACGAGTGGAAGAGGCTGTACTCCAATACAAAGACCAACTTCCGTGAAGTTGCTATTAAAGGTAGTCTTTTCTTTCTGCATCTTGGTGCACTGCTGAATTTCATAAAATGATTATCATCTCTCCTTTCCAGATTAGAACTAAGCATCCGACTTCAATTAGTAAACTACAATTACTATAAGAATTAAATCGTCTTTCTTTGACTTTTAGCTGAGTCTAAACACATAATACTAGTAAGATTTGCTTATACATGCTAACCATGTCTTGCCTATCACATTAGCATATCTTGATACAGAGTCTATTGGTGCTGCTGCTGTTGATTACCCTCTGCACTCCTGATCCTTATTCTGGACCCTTCTGCATCTTCCTCTTTTATGTCAGCAGAGAACTTAAGTCTGTAGATATGATTAAATTTCACATTCTAGATATTGCATCTTATATACTTAAGAGCCACATTCTTCCTGTTGGCTTGTTGAAACTTGAAACTATTGCCTTATGTATGAATGGTCCATTTCTTCTGTTGTTCTAGGGTTCTGGGAAATGTATGATCCAGAGGGCTATTCGTTGTGGTTCTGTGATTACAAGTACAACGACGAGAATACCGTCTCATTTGTGACCATGAACAAGGTGGGTGGGTTCTTGCAGCGCATGGATTTGGCCCGCAAGTACGCATTTGGGAAGATGCTTGTGATTGGCTCAGAGCCTCCATTTAAGGTGAAGGGGCTGTGGCTATTCCGTGGGAATGAGATTCCCAAGTTTGTGATGGATGAGTGCTATGATATGGAGCTGTACGAGTGGACCAAGGTTGATATTTCTAATGAAGCACAGAAAGAGCGGGTCAATGCTATGATTGAGGACCAGGAACCATTTGAGGGGGAGGCCCTACTGGATGCCAAGTGCTTCAAGTGAAATTTTGCTCTCTTTTCTGCACTAGTTATTGATTTAAAGTTTTCTATGGTAAATGCAGTTCTGTTTTCAATTTTGTGTGGACCAATTTCGTTTTGAGGTGACCAGAACTTTTATAGCGGAGGTTACTAATTAGTGGTTTGTGATAGACTTGTTTAATTCTTAGTTGACTTTGCTTTTGGTTTTCCGTGGTACACTCGGTTCTGTTTTCAACTTTGTGTGGACTTATTTTGTTTTAGATTACTTGTACTTATATACAAGTTAGTGATTAGTAGTTTGTGACAGGCTGGTTTAATTTTTAGCTGGTTTTGGTTTAATCTGTTTGTGGTTTTATTTGTTTATTTGTTCTAATAGCATCATTAATGTGATCAGGAATTCTTTTACCTTGGTGATGTGGTAGTGTAGTTTGTGTTCTGCCCATTGTGTCATCAGTTTGTGTTGTCCTTTGTGTCATCTCCCATTGCATATTATATAGGGAAGTATTATGTAAAATTGTTCCATAATTATTATTAGAAATATCAAGTGCGACACTTTTGCTTTTTACAATGTGTTCTTGAACCGGAGGTACTGGTTCTCTAAAATTCCTCACAAAAGTAGTTGCTTCCGATGAAGTACAGAAGGTTTGGTTGAGCGGCGGAGTAAGGTTCCTTGTGGGTCCTGTTGCCAGGCCTAGAGGAATTTCGATTCGTAGGTGGTGTTTGGTTGGCGGGAAATGCAAATACAGAAATCTACGTGTTTACAAGATATAACAGAAAAGTCGCAAATGCTATATAGATGTTGTAAATGGTGCACTACTACTTACAGCTAATCAGGTTAGTGTGGGTTTCTACTGGCTGCTTAAAACTTGTTTTGGAGAGAGAACTTATCCAAAGAGTGTTATTTGACCCCTTTTTTAAGGCTGATAAAGGCACTACAAAATACAAATACACTCAGGCTGGTCCAATTTTGTTTTTCTAAATTTTTTACTTAAAATTTTACTAGAAACTCGTTCAAAAATTTATTTAGGACTGTCAATTTTGACAGACCTTTCAATAGGTTGAATTGTCAAAATTTTGACAGTTTATTGAATTGCATATATTATTCAAGAATGTTAAAATTTTGACAGTCCAAACTATTGAAAGGACTGTCAACAGTTCTAAATAAATTTTGGGATAGTCCTGAGTAAAATTTTAAGTGAAAAAAAAAAAAAAAAAAAATTGGAGCAGCCTGAGTATCTTTGCAGTGCCTTTATCAGTAACCTTTTTTAATAGTATATGTTTATTTGGCAATTACCATTTTAAAGCAACTTTTAATATCACTACGCGCTGGCGCAAGTTATGGATGACCATGGATCTGATTCTGATTTCTAAGCTCTAAAACTCTTCACCGAAGCTCTTCGTCGTCTCCAGACTGGCTTGTTTCCTTCTCCAATATTAATGTTAGATTTCTGTTACCAATTTTATGTCGTCGTATGTGAAGTCTGTCTTACTCTATTTATCAAAACCCAAATGTTCTCGCCAATCTTCACATGATCCCTGTGTTTTAATTCAACTACAGATGCCCCCCATGGAAGTCTTTGAGCACTGTTAAGTCTGTAATAATCTTTTGATTGAAAATTGAAATATATCCCACGACACAAATAATATAACCCCACCCAGCTTGATCGAGTTGATTAAAATTGCAACAGATCTAGTTTCTGCTCAGCTTGATCCAAATATCAGAACGGTCTTTGGTCTGTGCTTTGCTTTGTAGCTATGAAGCCATTGCTAGTTCGTGCTTACTATGTTACACAGCTTGCCAAACTGCCATGTCTTCTCAAGCTATTTCTGAGATGTATGAGCAGACCTTCTTGGAGAGAAACTTTTGGAAAGAACGAGCTTCAGAGCAAAAGATAGGACAACGTAATTTTACTTCAAGTAACTTAATTCATGATCCAAGTTCAATTTACAATTATCAGGTCCGACATGCTCACAAAGAAAATTTAAATTGAGCCAACTATCAAGTTAACATCATTCACGGATAATTCATTTACATAGTGCCCTCAGTTTGCTTAATGGGGCAACAAGAGCATAACAAGTAGTGTTCTCGACAAATCTAGATTACCTACTAATCAAGTGCCCTACAAAACATGACCAAGAGCTGATGCATGGAGCACTTGATATGTGTCGACCTGTCACCCTAGCTTGGAATATTAATGACAGTCTTACAGTGCTGTCTTCTGTGCATGCTTAAAATGGAGAGAGACTATGATCAGATCTAAAATAGACAAAGAACTTGACTAAATGTCATCTGTATCACTTCCATGAAGGTCCGTATCAATATAGTATTCGGAGCCAACGCCATCAAGGATTCTTCCCCTGCCAAATGATAAGCATTCAATCAAAATTCTTGTTTGAAATTCTAATTATTTTGTTTGAACAGATGGAATATGCAGTTCCAAGCCAAAACTTATTCTTTTCTGAAAATTCATAGTATGCATTGAGGCACACTAACCTTTCCAAAACAAATTTCCCTTCTTTGTACTTTTGACTCTTCATATGTGCTGCCTCCTGGGGTTACAGAACAGGTTTAAGATTAAAACACCAATCGAGATTATAAAATTTGGAGAAAAAGAACTACTATTAGCAGGTGGTCAGAACTGTAGGAATGGACGGATTCATAGTCATCACAATTTTTTAATTTTTAGAGACTTCAAAAATCTAAATATAACTTCAGTTTATTTTCAACCATTTCCTCATGATTTAGTTATTATTATCAGAAAGACTGGATAAGTAATTAGTTTTTGTTGATTGAAAGGAATTTATCTAAAAATAAAGTTCTAAGCTTAGACAAGTTTGGAAAGATATGTATAGAGTGACAATGAAATTTAACAGTGATGTATAGAACTTAATTTTCTTTAGATGCATTATAATTGCACAGAGTATTTAATCTGTAGAATTAGTCATATTATCTACAATATAAATTACCAAAATATGAACTAGCTGATGGTTAAAAAGCAGAACTTGGGAAGAGGAGTCCGGGACTTAAAGGACACTTACATATTTCCAACCCACATTTCCCCCACAGAAGCAGCAAAATATGTCAGCTACAGTGTGCATTCCAGAAAGCATCATCCTCTCCTCCAGACCTCCAACAAAGGTATTTGCACTGGAACAATTAAGAAGAAAAAATGTAATGCTGATATCTCCTTTATCAATGAGTTGGTCCATGACTTGATTTTTTGAAGAAGAGAATACATAAATGACTAGTAGACCAACTGGGAGGAAATTTTATATGTGATAAGAAAGTGTAATTTAAGCGCACACTTAGACCTGTGAGATGCCATCTAGGTTATGATAATTTATCGTTGTAGTCTCACATTGCCCGCAAGACATGGGATAACAGATGTATAGTTCAAAGTCATGATTAGTTTGAGATAACCTCCCTCCTTGGTTGCAACATTTCAACACTTGCTGCTAAATTTTGTAAGATGATGAAAGGGAACACCAATTAGGTGTGTGCTAATTGACGAGTGAAAATTTTCCATTCATAGGATATGACCACCATGCCTCATGCCATTGTTTTCTAGAATCTCAAACTGCAGCCTGGTCATCAAGACCCTCGTCATAACATCATATTTACCTTCAGACTCTTGTTTCTCTCAATCAGAGAAAATTCCATCACATCCTACCAACCATTGATCAACAACATAACCTTTATCTCCATTGATCAATCTGCCGAATTCTAGGAAATCAGTAACATCTCTTCTAACGAGCAGACTTTGCCAAAAGAGCTATTTCCATATCCGTCTAAAGACCATGTAACCTTTTTTTATGAGATCTAGACCCATCTTCAGTCCAAGAAAGTTTAGACAATCCAGAATAGGCAAGGCAAAAATGATTTTCCATGAAATGCTAGTTTGGTTCCCATTTGAAATGACAAATGCTCCATTTCAAATGACAAACCTCAAATGGTGCTATGGCAACCTTTTGACGTTTTCGGTCATTTTTGTATGGTGAAAACTGCAAACGGTGGGAACCCGTTTCAGGCGAGAAGCCGACAGAAACGAAAAACGAACAATTTCAAATGGGAAACAAACTAGCTCGAAGAATGATACATCATTTTCTTTTCAAAATAACTGAATTTTTTGTTGAATTTTATAAGAGGAGAATAGAAGAATACGGAGTATAATAGAGTATAGAACCCAATAAATAATTTCTATTAATATCTTTCTCTAATACTTAATTTCTAGAGCACTTGATGCCTTTATATAGGCTTACATGGTTGAGTCCTAACAAGACAGGATTATTACATCCATATATATCCTAACTAACAATTACAACTAAAAGTACTCATCAATCTAATACGTATACTTCTATTAGGACTCCAACCATAAAGATAACTAGTTTAGGACTCTACCTAGTACAAGGTAATTAAATAGGATTTTATTATATACGCTTAATTTCCTTATTAGGATTGCATTATAATTTCCAACATTCCTTTAGCTCCTAGTAAACACACCGCTCTCTTTCATGAACAAAATTAAATCTCATCAGCCTCCAAATATTTCAATTTTCATCGAAAGAATCATGTATTTCCCTGTTCGAAATCATGTATAGAAATTTGGACTTCGTTGGTGTTCACCTTAAAATGTGTGTTTTAGTCTAATAAGTCTCTTGAATATGGAGGTCTCTTATTTCAGTTCTTGGTATCAGAATTATCTTGATGTCATTGTCAAGGTTTTTGACTTCCACTTCCTCTCATTTCGCCTACTAAATTAAGGAGCTTGAATCTCCTAGGCCTCAACAAATGTCATAAACTGACTACAAATTTGCACTCCCCCCTTTGACTATTCACCTTTTTCAAATATAGACCATCTGGTATTTTATATCATCCTCTTGACCTAAGGGTCATCTCACCATCATGAACCATTAGTTACTTAGCACCAATAGCAAACATGCAGATAGGAGAGAGAAAATGTGGATCCACCATGATGGTCAGCTCTCCCTTTTCTGCAACACTAGTTGGGGCCTATATTGCAGCCAGTTCCACCCCTATTCCATCAACATCTAGATCAAAATACGATCTTCTTTGTTTTTGTTTTATTTTTATGCACCAAAAACCATGCATTACTTTATAAAGGCTATATTGCAGTTTAATATGTTTCCTTGATTATCACTCATTGTTAACCAGTGTTCCTTCCATAATGGTGGAATTTTATGCCATCGCAAGGTACCTAACCATTTCTCATCACCATTGGTTTACATCAAGGATCAAACATTAAGTCATTACATGTTTGCGCTAGTTATGGATGCAATTACTAAACATATTCAGGATGAAGTTCCATGGTATATTGGTATATGCTTGTTGATGATATTGTACTAGTGATGATACAAGATAAGAGCCAGACTCTAAACTGAATTGTATGGGATCAAAGAGATACCAGCCAAGTTTTATTGAAGTAAATTCTGGAGTGCTTTGTGATTGCAAGATGCGTTGAAGTTGAAAGAAAATTCTATAAAATAGCGATAATACCAGCCATGCTTTACGTATCAAATTGTTGGGATATTAAGAAAGAACATGTCCAAACAAAGCTGAAATGAGAATGTTAAGATGGATAAGTAGAATAAGAAACGAGTATATTCATAGAAAGTTTGAGGTGACATCAATTAAGGATGAGATGAAAGAAAATAAATCTTAGGTGTGTTGAACATGTGCAACATATACCAGTAGATGCACTGATTTGGAGGATAGAGAAGAAATTAGTCAAGGGACCTGCCACAACTAAAGGTAGGACTAAACGAACTTGGATCTTGTAACAACGGATATGGCTTTTGTTAATGTCATAGAGGACATGACCCTTATAAAGCTCAATGGGAAAACAAAGATTGAAATTAACCTTAATTTTTCTTTTCACTAAGCCTAATGTTGAATTTCCATGTTGGACTAATTTCTAAAAACCAAGAAGAAATTTCTACATGCCTAAACCGGACCCTTAAACTAGGCCAGAGTGCTGTTTCAGAGGCTTCACTCCTTAACCTTACACGAGTCACACCCTTTGAATACGGCTTCGAAAGGGTGAACTCACATTCCGCGAACCCACGGGGCGGTGACCGTGCCGGGAGGTAATAATCTTGGGACAGCCGAATTGACAGAAAATAGTCTGAACTTGCTCAGTAAGGTAGAAATCGGGGTGTAGCAAGTTTCAGACATCCTACATATCTGTCCTGAAGGTACATCCAATACAATCAGCTTCAGAATATAAAACTTCACCAGGAAGAAATCTTGGGTAAACTGCATCAATCTTTCTCCATTCAGCAAATGTTTTAGAGAACCGAAGGACTCATTTTTTTATTGGCCATCTATGTTGCTACTGAGAAGCATCCAACATGATTTCTATAGGGTTCAATTTATACAATTTTTTTTTTCTTTGAGACTAAAACTGAGTAAGTACATAACCATAGTTTAAAGTATCGGCCGATACCGATCCGATACGGCCGATACCGATACAGTTTGGCATGTCCCGATCCGATACCGACCGATACCCGATACTAACCGATACCGACATTAGAGGTCTCTTTTCCAGTCAATTCGGCAAAAAAATTTGAATTAAAAAGACAAATTAGAAAGGATGTAAAAGCATAGTAAGGTTGTAAAAACATATAAAAGAGGAAAACTTATCTATCACATATAAATCAATCGACAAGGATGACAACTATTTCATTCAATATCAAAAATACTAAGAAACAATACTGAAAATACTTTAAATTATGCATAAATGTATAAAATATATTATCTAAAATGTTAATAATTTACTAATAGTTGTTTGCTTTCCGATACCAAAAAATCCGATACTCCGATCCGAAACTGCCGATACTACCGATACCGTTGATCCCGATACTCATAGAAATGGTCCGATACCAATTCCGATACCGATACTTTGAACCTTGTACATAACCAGAATAACCTGATTAGTACCCAACCAGTAATTCAAATTTTTTACGCTGGCTATTTACTAGCTAATGCAATTTTCCTTCATCTGGGCTTTTCCTTCATCTAGGTTGTGGAACAATAGTACAAATTTAAATTATAAAGCACATTCAATGAAGAGTTTGTTGGAGTTACATGCATGTATATTACTATTTTCTAGTGGCAATCATACAGTCATACTTGTCGGTCACCATATTTTCTTCATCTCAATACATATTGTTTGGCAGTGCTCCAATGGACAAAAAGGCTATGACAAACCTCTCAAAATTGTCTAGTGGTGATCTTGCTGTGTTCCATGACATCTATTGAAAATAACTGAACTTTTCAGATACTAGATTTCCTGCCTAAGTTCAATAATCTGAATTATGATGTGTCAATCCTAATTCAGATACGATAAAAGTTGTCACTGATTGAATAGTAACTAACCTATCTTCAGGTCAATTTCCATACTGACTTTACTGAGGCAATCTACAAAAGCATGCTGAGGCTTTGAATAGCATGAACTATTATTTTTTCATGAAATTAGCATCATAATACAAGAACAAGAGGTTAATAAACCAATAGAACAAGAAATTTGTCTATACTGCTAGCAAACACAGATTGGAAACAGCAGTTGATACCAAAAGGAAGATACAGAGGACGTTAGTTATAGATTTGCAGGATCTCATAAAACTATGCACATTCACATATTTATATAGACAAAATAGATACAAACGCACATTATGTGCGTACACGTATGTATTGCACAAGCACGAGCACACACAATGTTAGGGCATCAAGATTGGTACTCAGTTAATTCCACCATTAAAGCAATGTCTAGAAACAAAAATGAGCAGGTTCTTGTCCATGTATACAAGATTTGCACATTAAACATTTTATATAGAAATAACAAACTTTGAACTGAATCTCTATTCTGGAAGCATCTAACAATATTTGATAATGATGTGAATTTAAAATTACAACACAGAAGCAACAGGACAGTCCTCTTTAAGTGTCCCTGAGATCCTTTGGGGGCTAAGAAAAACAGACACTCCAAAATACACTAGGACACACCAAACTATGTGTCGAATCTGTGTCGCCGTGTCTGAAAGGTGTCGTGTTGAAACTGTGTCCGTGCAACATATTTTTTGAGTAACAATTTGTGGGTCATTGGGAATAGTTGCAGGTTTATTATGTGTGTATACCCTCAGAAAAGGTCACACTACGTCGCGACCATCCAATTCATTTTTATCAGTAATGAGTAAGATGATAGTTTCCATTGACTCTACAATCATGAATATAAGAATAACACAAACTTAAACAATTATTGTGACTTTCTATAAGCTCTTATATAAGTCATGATTGACTGATTTTTCATTGAAATGAATAAGCATAAAATTGGAAATAGCTGATGGCATCAGTTTAACTGCTAACTACAGAAGTACATGAATAATCACACAATCTACACCGAAAAGATAATAAATTTCATGTTTACAAAGAAGAATGACCATATTATTAAGTTACAAATGAAGAAATAATGACCAGCCATGCATAGAGATGGCACAGTTCCACTAGAATGATGCTCAATAATAAGTAAATCGAGGAAAAAAAAGAGATGAATTTTGGATGTATATCTTCAAAATATGCAAGAAACTTACACATTGTTGAAAAGATATGCTTTTCCTCGACGGCAGTGGAATGACTGATACAGTTTACAAAGAAAAAAAAAATAGAAACAGTCAAATGCAAACCAATACATCTCAGAGAAACTAAGATAAATAAAGGGTAAATTTTAGGAAACACCCCTGAAGTTTAGCACAATATCAGGATACCCCCCTAAAGTTTTTTTTTTTTTCAATCAAACAACCCAATCCACACCCTAACAGTTCTGTTAGTTAAAAGCCACTTAGACCCCAAGTCATCTCTAAGGACCAAAATATCCCTATCTAGAATGATAGTTTTTTTTTTCCTTCTCCATTATTCACTAGTCTTTTTCTTCTCCATTATTCATAACCCTAAAAATCCAAATTCTACCCCAATTTCTTCACCCATTCAAAGGTTCTAACTTTTAAGTCTCTCTTTATGATCCTTCTTCATGTTCTACTTCTTAGTCTTCTCTCTCACACTCTTTAATTGAGAATGAAAGATTTGAATTTAGTGGGTTTATGGGATAATTGGTTTTCTGATTTTGTTCTTACATACGTTTGCCAATTAGTATTGATGAATTATTTGTTTAGGTAAATTTGGATTTGAACCAAGCCCCAATTTGCACTTATGGTTTTTCTTACTTCAATTAATCTATTAATCTTAAACCTCAGATTCTCACAGGATACAATTCTCATCAAATGTTGTTATGTTTTCCATTATAAGCATTCAAACTCTTCACAAAGTCTGTTAATATTTCTACAAAAAGAAAAGAAAAGAAAGGAAAAAAACTGAAATAAAATAGGGATCTCGTGCACATTGAGGAGAATTATATGAAGTTTTCATCTTGCTTGAAATCACTCAAAGCTTAAATTTAAGAAAATTTCTTAGTTATTGATGCTCTAAGAAAGCATCCTCTAGGAGGGTCCTTTGAAAGAGCCATAAAAGGAAAAGAGGGGCATTTTCATTCTTTAAAAATATTTGGGGTCCACATTTGAAGGAGCTAACAGATCTGTTAGTTCTCTGATGGTGGATGGGATTGTTTGATGAAAAATAAAGTTTATGGGATTTTCTGATATCGCGCAAAACTTCAGGGGTGTTTCCTGTGATTTACCCATAAATAAAACAACATTAAGATTAGAATCACCAATAGAAACTACAGTGAACTACAAAATAATTCATACAACAGCAAGCAACATATAAATTAGCAGCAAGCACATACAAAATTAGCACAAGCAAAAGAAAACAGGTGGCAGCTTGTAGAGATTCCAATTCAAGTTTTTGTTTTTGAGAAAAAGGACGGGATAAAGTACATCCCAGCCATTCATTAGTGTAAAAGCAATATATTCAGTAGTACAAGATAGTAAGTATGAACCATACGATATCTAGATACATAAAAGGTCAGAGTTGAGAAGATAGACACAACTTATCAGCACAAGCTATGTTGCATGGATACAGGAAAATGATATTTGTATCCACGTCATGTCCTTATCTGTATACCTAAGGAAACAAGAGAGACACCTTCAACAGCAGCTATAAGAATGAACCCATTCCACACATGGGTTCAATTTTAAGGTTTTGAGTAGTCGTACGATGAAGACAAAGTTAGGAGGAGAGCAAACTAGGCTTCGTTTCTTATTAAAATATTATAGAGAGAGCACGTGTACACACACACACACACACAAACACAACTAATCCATCTATTCTAGAGTTTCCAGGTACGACATCTGATTCCTATATGACGACTTTATTTTGTCTTCTACAAAGCCTTCACTCAATAGAAACAATGGTCCAGTTTTTCCATGGATTCCAATATATGTTGCTACAGTCCCTCTTAAGTTTAGCACTCTCTCTTGAAACCTTGGTCTAGGAAAGTGAGTGTGCCCAACATGTTGCCAGTTTCAATACCAAGGCCTTCTTGAATAAGTGACTATCTCGGTATGCTTTGATTGAACGCGTTGAATTGAGTTACTAGCTATATAAGTTGCATTTTGCCACAATAAAGATGGATATAAGGGAAGATCACTTCAACCAAACTCACGAGTAGAATGATCATTTCTCAACCACAGCATGTGTTTTCTGCAACACCTTGAACCAAGGCTAAATCCTCACCTTCGACGCTTACCAGGACAAATATAGAAAGCTTTTTTATTCCATATAACTATGTTACCTCTTACAAATGAATGTTGACTTACAATGGATTTCTGATCATTAGCCAATCTTGCTAAATATGTATGTGAAAATATTTTGACCCTAAGAAGAGAATTTGCAGAATATTTGACTTTTTCCAAGATGTTTTCCAGTATCTGAGAGTTCACTAAACTGTAAAAATAATTTTGAATTTCTGGCGCATGTGTAAATTGGCATGCCACTCTTCCAGCGAAAATAAACTTGGGACATGTGAGTGAAAGATACTTGTGGGTACCCACAAGTCAGTGATATTCTATATCCTTCAAAGACTAATCAATAATCTTCTTTAATCACTATCCAATCAACTAAAGGGACTGGTTTCCCCTAAAGATAAAGTGGTGGTCTGTATTAATTATATCACCAATAGTCCAAAAAACTATGTCCCTGGAGACTTCTCCAGTCAACACATGTCTTCCTAAGCCTGAACATCTTGCTATTAATATCCATCCAAGGTGATGGACTCATCTATATTCTATAGCTCCAAAGAGAATTGTAAAGAACCAGGAATAAAAACATTGGAAGCGTTATTCACCATACCACTCAGTAAGTGGGTATAGACTTCTCCTAAAAGCCTTTATTTGTTTTCCTTTATGATATAGGCCTGTGTTTGATTGTGAACATCCGAAAACATCTACCTTCTGTTGGTGTTTTTGCCTTTGGACTATAAAAGATAGTTCCACATTGGCTACACCACCAAATAGGTATCTCAATATAATGCTTTGCTTGTGTTGAGATGTGCACATGGGGTGTGGTGAGGCACATGGGTGCCATATGGGAGTATTTTATTAGGATGAAGAAGAATTAACTCCTCAATGAAAGCATTTATGCTTTTTGTCATTCTCATGGAATTATTTCCATAAGAGCTGAGTCCCTTTGGGGCTTAGCGACTCGGACTCGGGTTCAAGGACGCAAAGTGGCGCTTTGTTGGCGCACTTTGCACTTAGTGCATGGACAAGCCGCATGGGCTGCCGCATGCGCTGCTGCGGATATTTTTGAACGGTTATGGAAATATATGGTCTGTTATTCATATCCGTTTTTTGTGGGATTTGAAATTAATTCGTGCCTATCTTTTAGGGATTCGTAATTAATCTGTTCCTATCTTTCCGTAACTGTTCGGCGGCTAGGGCTTTCACCATCTCTCTATAAATACTCTCTTCGTGCCTCTTTGAGAACTTACTTCAAAAATTAGGAGACGAAGAAAGTTGCTGTTGCCGCCACAATTGGAGTCCAGGAAGTTCTACTCTCTTCGTGCCTCTTTGAGAACTTACTTCAAAAATTAGGAGACGAAGAAAGTTGCTGTTGCCGCCACAATTGGAGTCCAGGAAGTTCGAGCGAGTCCAGACAGAGGTGACAACAAGCGTTCCAGAAGTTCTTCGTGAACTTGCTGGTTCCTGAAAGCAGATCGTGTGGGGACAAATCTTGCTTTGAGCAACGGTGATCTTTATCACCCCAGCAAGCTAAGTCTCTTCTTCTTCTTCCTCCTATCTTCTGAGAGTTATAGCTCTGTTCTGTCCGTCTGCAACTGCGATTGCAAGGAATAACGAGAGGTTCCTTTTCGGGTTTCTTGTTACTGCTAGTTGTTATCAGGATCCTTATAGATATTGTTCTTCGTGGAGATCAAGAATAGTCAGAGTGGAAACTTTTGTGTGAACCTCTGATCTCGACTTCGTGGTTTTCCATCGTTGACTTAGCCTCAGGAATAACAATCTCAAAGCAAGATCCAGGTAAGATGGAGAACCGATCAAACCTTCTCGATATTAGCTTTCACAAGCTTGAGAAGTTTGATGGTGAGCACTACAACATTTGGAAGAGAAAGATCTCTCTGAATCTTCTTGTCAAAGTTGCTTATGTGTTGGTTGATCCAGAACCTACCATCTCTGAAGATGGAGGAAAACTTGAAGTCGGTGTAGCGCAGGACGCGCACAAGTGGAAAGAAGACAACGACCTCTGCAGGCTATTGATCCTCAATGCAATGGAGAACTCGATGGCAGAGTCTTACAGCAAGAAGGAGAAGGCGAAAGATGTTTAGGAAGCTCTTGAGAAGCATTACAGAACTGATGAAAAGATGTCTAAAATCCATCTCGTTGAAAAGTTTTTCACTTTGCAATTTGAAGATGATAAGGTAATGATGCCGCAAGTCAAGGAACTTCAAGCTGGAGGAATAGGGCATGAACCAGGAAAATAAGTTCATGGTGGGGGCTATCGTCACCAAGCTTCCTCCAGGCTGGATCAAGTTCAAGACTAACATGTATCGTAAGAAGATGGAGATCCAGCTCGAAGATCTTCTTCACTGTATTCACATTAAAAATGAGTCCAGGGGACAACTGAAGTTGGATTCCCTGCCCAAACAGTTGGCAAAGGCCAACTTGGTGCATGTTGGTGATTCCAAGGAAAAGCAGAAGGCTTCTCACAACAAGAAAAATAAGGAGTTCAACCATCTGAAGGTGGAGTCGGCTTCATTCAAGCCAAAGCCAAAGCCCAAGTCCGAAGTGACTTGCTTCAATTGTGGCAAGAAGGGCCACTACCGGAGTGACTGCAGATCCAAGCCCAAACAGATAGAGCAAGGTGAGCCTAACAAGGTTGCTATGATTGTGCAGGTTGTCACGAGTAGTGTCGACTCTGACTGGTGGGTTGACACTGGCGCATCCTGCCATGTTTGCTCAAAGGAGTTGTTCACCACCTACAAGCCTACATCTGAGAAGGTTATGGTGGCGAACCAGGCACAAGCTGAAGTACTCGGGACCGAAACGGTGGTACTGAACCTGACTTCGGGGAAGTCGTTGATGCTTCAGGATATGAATCATGTACCAATGATAGCCAATAATCTGATCTCAGGAAGTCTGTTCTGCAACGCAGGTTTGAAGATGGACATTAATGCTGGACAGATGGTGATGTCTTATAAAGGAACATACTTCGGAAAAGCTTTCTGTAACAAAGGAATGTTCAAACTTCAACTTGTAACTCATGTTACAATGATAAATGCAGTCGCTTCTTCTGGTTATTCTCGAGTTATGGCACAATAGACTAGGATATGTTCATTGTAAAAGAATAAACAAGATGTCTAGTCTAGGACTTATCTCCAAATGTGGGGGTAAGATGGTGGAGAAGTGTTAGGTCTGTGCGCAGACAAAGATCACCAGAAAGCCGTTTAAACGGGTTAACCGAAGCACAGAGCTTCTGGAGTTGGTGCACTCAGATATTTGTGACTTCAAACAGTTCTCCACAAAGGCCAAGATGAAGTATTTCATTACATTCATCGACGACTACTCGAAGTATGCGTTCGTCTATCTGCTCAAGTCAAAGGACGAAGCATTCGAAAAGTTCAAGGAATTCAGGGCTGAAGCTGAATGTCAGACATGGCAACATCTCAAGAGACTTAGAAGTGATCGAGACGGAGAGTACATGTCTATTGAATTCGCATCGTTCTGCAAAGAACATGAAATTGTCAATGAGACGACTACTCCGTATTCTCCTCAATAAAATGGAGTAGCTGAGAGGAAGAACATGACGTTGACAGAAATGATGAATTCAATGATGTTAACTGCGGGTCTTCCAAACTGCTTCTAGGGAGAAGCTGCGTTGACGGCTACGTTCATCCTGAACAGAGTGTCGTACGCAACATCCGATGTCACTCCTCATGAACTCTGGTTCAAAGTAAGACCCAACTTGAATGTCATTCGAGTGTGGGGGTGTCTGGCATATGTGAAGCTCCCGAACTTGAAGATTCAGAAACTGGGTATGAGGACAACGAAGACCATCTTCTTGGGTTATGCTGAGAAGAGTGATGCTCGAAGATTTCTTGATATAGAATCAAATTATATCATTGAATCTCGCGACGCCGAATTCTTTGAAGATAAATTTGCAAGGCACAAGAGCATTATTATCGCGGATATTCCGGAGAATAGTGTGGGTGCACAGGAGGCTGACGCTTCCAAAGAAGACGTAGTACATGAAGAAGTTGTCATTCCAGAGGCAACGTTCGAACCATAACTCGCAGAACCGAGAACTGAGCGGGTGAGGAGACAGAAGGACTTCGGAGAAGATTTCGTCACCTATCATGTGGAAGCAGATCCGCTTACCTATGATGAAGCGGTGAAGACCAGAGATGCTGTCTTCTGGAAGGAGGCTATCAATGATGAGTATGACTCAATAACCTACAACAACACTTGGGTGTTGGTCGATCTACCTGAAGGAGCAAAACCGATCGGATGCAAGTGGAACTTCAAGAAGAAGATGAAGGCCGATGGAACTGTTGATAAGTTCAAGACAAGACTGGTTGCTAAGGAATTTTCTCAGAAGCAGGGGATCGACTACTTCGACACATGCTCCAGTAGCACGGATGACGACCATCAGGATGTTGATTGCTCTAAGTGCAATACACAAGCTAGTCATTCATCAGATGGATGTTAAGACAACATTCCTCAATGGAGAATTAACCGAAGATATTTACATGCAACAACCAGAAGGATTTGTCATCAAAGGGCTTGAAGACAAAGTCTGCAAGTTGGTGAAATTATTATACGGTCTGAAGCAAGCTTCCAAGATGTGGCACGAGTTTGATAAAGTCATAAGATCAAACAGCTATAGGGTCAGTGAAACGGACAAGTGCGTTTACACTAAGTTCGCTGACGGGAGAGGAGTCATCGTTTGTCTATACGTAGACGACATGTTAATCCTGGGTATGGATCTAGCACGTGTCACTGAGACAAAGAAGTTTCTCTCATCTAAGTTCAATATGAAGGACTTAGGGGAAGCTGATGTTATCCTGGGGATAAAGATTATCCAGACAGACACTGGAGTGGCGCTGTCATAGTCTCATTATATCGTGACGATGCTCACATGCTATGGATATCAAGATCTTCCAGGGATCGATACTCCGTACAGGTGTGACAAGAAGCTGAAGCCAAATCCAAGAAAAAGTATCAGGCAGCTGGAGTACTCAAGCGTCATCGGGAGTCTGATGTATGCAACAACTACCACTAGGCCTGACATAGCATTCGTCGTGGGGATGCTGAGTCGATTCACAAACAACCCCGGTATGGAGCACTGGAAGGCTGTGAAGAGAGTGATGAGATATCTCAGAAGTATGCACTGCACTGCAGCGGATAGCAGACAATAGTGGAAGGCTTCAGTGATGCAAGCTGGTGTTCAGAAGTAGAGAGCGAAAGGTCCGCATGAGGATACGTCTTTTCCATGGGTGGAGCTGCTATATCGCGGAAGTCGAAGAAACAGACTATGCTATCTCATTCCTCGATGGAATCTGAGTTTTATGCACTGGCTGCTATAGCGGATGAAGCAGAGTGGCTTCGGGAGCTCATGTATGATCTTACATTGGTTGGTGCGCAGATTTCGACGGTACCGATATCCTGCGATAACCAGGCGACTGCAGCGGTGGCATCAAATGACCTCTTCAATGATAAGAAGATGACTGTGTGGTTGAGGCACAGGACAGTGAATGATCTGATAAAGACTGGAGTCATTGCCGTAATTGATGTTCGGAGTCAGGAGAACCTGGAGGACCCGTTCACCAAGGGTCTCAAGCGCCAGCTGGTCGAGGACACAACCACCAAAATAGACTTGAAGATATTTTGATATTGTGTCTATGTAATTCTACCATAAAGTTTTATGCTATTAGTTCAAAGAGAAATCTATTAGGCATCTAGCTTTTGGTTCAAAGAAGGACAATTGACTGGAAGAATATCAGGAACAATGGATAGTTATTTGAGACATTGAGGGGTTACGGACCCAGAACCACTGTTGTCTACTTCTTGTTCTTTATGAAGAACAATTTTCTGTGGAAGGATGGCTTTGACGCCTTAATGAGTTCTCGAACAGAGTGAATGTCCGGTGTGCTTTACAGGAAGCACGTAGTTTCAACACTACAAGGGACTTGTATCCCATGCTATTGTGGTGTGACACCACAGAGGTTAAAGATGTAAATCACTATCATTAAGTCATGTCACAGCGGCGTAGCATCGCGTATAGGCATGTTGCCTAATGCTGTAGAATGAAGAGTAGTAGGCAGTACTACAAAGAGGTCGATGACCCCATGTTACAGTGGTGTGACACCACAGAGGTAAAAAGATGTAAATCACTAACGGAAAGTCATGTCATAGCGGCGTAACACCACAAGGAAGCACAAGGCTTCGTGCTGGGTAGTTTGGCACTACAAAGAGGGAGTGAACCTCATGCTACAGTGGATGATACCACATGAGGAACTGAACCTCGGCAGAAGGCCATGTCATAGCGGCGTAGCACCACAAGGAAGCGCAATACTTCATGCCAAGGACTCTTTAAGAACTCACCTATAGTGTATGGAAAGAGAAACAAGCCGTCTCTTGAGGAAAAACTTGTAGACAACCAAAATACATACACCGAAATCAGGCGTGCACATGGCCTTCAATGTGCAACCGAAAGCACAGTTGATGTCATTGTATGAGTGCGAAGAATTACAACTATGGTACAGAATTCAAGGCTTAGTTCATTCTTGTATCATACTGTTAATTTAACCCATGCAGGAAAATTCAAGTCAAAGCGACATCTATCCTAATGCATGATAGAAAGTCACTGCGAGGAACGCTCAACCCATATATTGAGATATGTGGGGGATTGTTAGTGTTTTTGCCTTTGGACTATAAAAGATAGTCCCACGTTGGCTACACCACCAAGTAGGTATCTTAATATAATACTTTTCTTGTGTTGAGGTGTGCACATGGGGTGTGGTGAGGCACATGGATGCCATATGGGGGTATTTTATTAGGATGAAGGATTAACTCCTCAATGAAAGCATTTATGCTTTTTGTCATTCTCTTGGAATTATTTTCATAGGAGCTAAGCCCCAAAGGGGCTTAGCGACTCGGACTCGGGCTCAAGGGCACAAAATGACGCTTTGATGGCGCACTTTGTACTTAGCACGTCAGCATCGGGCAGGCGCTTGTGAGCATTTTATGCGCTCTCATGCGCAGCCGCATGCACGGTCGCATGGACGGGCCGCATGCACGGTCGCATGGACGGGCTGCATGCGCGGTCGCATGGGCTGCCGCATGCGCTACGGCTTGCGCTGCTGCTGCGGATATTTTTGAACGGTTATGGAAATATATGGTCTGTTATTCAGATCCATTTTTTTGGGATTTGAAATTAATTCGTGCCTATCTTTTAGGGATTCGTAATTAATCTGTTCCTATCTTTCCGTAACTGTTGGGCGGCTAGGGCTTTCACCCTCTCTATAAACACTCTCTTCGTGCCTCTTTGAGAATTTACTTCGAAAATTAGGAGACGAAGAGAGTTGCTGCTGCCACCACCATTGGAGTCTAGGGAGTTCGTGCGAGTCCAGACAGAGGTGACAGCGAGCGTTCCGGAAGTTCTTCGTGAACTTGCTGGTTCCTGGAAGCAGATCGTGTGGGGACGAATCTTGCTTTGAGCAACGGTGATCTTTATCACCCCAGCAAGCTAAGTCTCTTCTTCTTCTTCCTCCTATCTTCTGAGAGTTGTAACTCCGTTCTGTCCGTCTGCAACTGCGATTGCAAGGAAGAACGAGAGGTTCCTTTTCTGGTTTCTTGTTACTGCTAGTTGTTATCAGGATCCTTATAGATATTGTTCTTCGTGGAGATCGAGAATAGTCAGAGTGAAAACTTTTCTGTGAACCGACCTCGCAGTTTTCCATCGTTGACATAGCCTCGGGAATAACACTTCTCCTTTTTTTTCCTTTGGCATTTCTACTAGTTCCCATGAGCCATTTTCCCAGGTATCCTCAATTTTTATAGCTTCTTGCCACTTAGGCTCCTGTCCTATCTTAAAACCTAAGACAGATTGTAAAAGAAAAAGAATGAACAAAGAAAATTATGAAAAAAAAAATGGGGAGTAACAAAGATAATTTGCTACTGAAGAATATCATATTGAGAAGCAAATCTGGAAGATATCTGATTCTTATCAGGGCTGGGCTTTAGATTCTTTCTTTTCCTTGTAGATATAAATCAAGTTTTGCAGCCAAGAGATCTTTTGCATTTGGAAAAACAGGATTCAAGTTCATGGAACCTAACATTAAGAATGACATGTACTAGGATCCAAAGAAAACCTTTCTGAATTGGGATCCAACAAAGAAACCCCTAAGGAAGGCTCGTTTTCACCGGACGGCTTACCGAGGAGACGATTCAAGGCGGACGTTGGCGGAAGGAAAGATGGTAGGAAGGAAACTTATAAGGGGAAGGGTGAATGCACTTTTTCAACAATGGGTAGACATCCTCTGAAGTCATCAGAAAAAGAGGAGTTTGGATTAAGTTTTGTCCTTTCCGTTTGACATGAATGAAACAATTAACGCAACTAAAACTACAAGCTAAGATGGAAAAGCTATCTTAACCTGACTTGAGAATGGACAGAGAGATTCTCATTTGAAGTACTTTCGATGGAAGACTATCAATACCGTAGAAACCACAACGCGAACTGCTTCTAACTTGGGACATGATGTGAAAAGAGAGAACTTAAGCAATAAGCTGTCTCCAACAAGTGACGATTCTACAGTTCTGTACCTCTATATTGCTGAGTCACCACACAAACTTTGAAGAAGTAATCCACAATATTTAAGAAAGATGTTAAATAAGGCCTTAACATAATCTTTTACTTTATCAGATTTAAAAAGTCTGATCTTTTTCTAAACTGGGTTTGAACTAAAAATGCACTGACTTTTAAAGGTTTGTGAAAATCTCTCCTTTCCAATTATATACAAACCCCCGGATATCCAGATATCTCTAATATGATCAATAAAAGTAAATTCTCCTAGCCTTTCATGGAGCCAATAGAAAAAGTCAGAATGCAGTAGATCAAAGGGAACTACTTTAGAAACAGAATAAGTTTAAATACTCTTCATTTGCTTCGCAAATTGCCACTAGTGACAATCAAGAGTCTAATTTAAATGAAAACTTTATAATAATAATTTTGTAAGAATTGAATGACATATGACCTAACCTACATGCAAGTGCATGTATTCTTAACTGAATAATCAAGACTTCAGATTAATCACTTGCTTTGTATACAAATTAGGAAACTACTGAAAGCAAGGTTTTAAGTATCGCCCGAAACCAATAATGAAACCGCTGAAACATCGATACTGGCCAATTCAAACACTGTAACCCCTCGAAACTTAAAGTGATACTCATAGGGAAGTGTCTAAAGCTCATACCGAAAAAGATACTGAGAACCTTGCAGCAAACACTCTATTTAGGATGTCTTGTTATAAAAGATGGTATGGAAGCATCATGGACACTTATATTGTTACTTCTTCGGACATGTATATAGGAGGATGTTTAACAAAGTCTTAGAAGATGTTACAGAAATATAGCATTACAGTAATAACAAAGAACCATCAGTGGCATAGCATTCAAAACATGAACCATAACATCAACTATGACATTTTAGTAAGGCACTAAAAGCTTTATGTTCCTAATCTTTTGTACACTCCCTTAATGATCTGTATCTCAACTTCCCAGTAGAGAGGTAGTTATGAGCAAAGAGAGCCTTGCTACAAAAGCTAACAGGTACGTTGGTGAGTAGGTAGACTAAACCTTTTTGGTGTCAGACTTTAAGCTCATTTAACCAAAGAGCACCTCCAAGTCCCCTTGACCAAGTAACAATCTATACAATGATATGATTTGCAATTAAAAATGACATTCATGATTTATCACCATGACAAAATACAAGACCGAAAATATAATAACATTTAACTGGGTCATCTCGAAATCAGTTTGTAATAATATAAAAACATAACCCTCAATCATCATTACAAATGTAGAGTTTTATGTAGTGGCAAGGATTTTTAACATGGTGCCGAAGCCACCTATGATCTAATCTCATCCGACGCGGCATTTTAAGAGGGTTTATAAAATTATAGAGTTCAGTGAACCCAAGTCCTGACACAAAATTGGGGAAATTGGGGAGCGGGGTATTCGACCTAGTGCTAAGATAATATGATGTTATAACCCTAACAACAACTCTAGCGTTGTGGTTTTGGTGTACCAATCAGGTACTTCAAATCTCATTTGGCTAAATCCTATTTATACATCATTTAAACAGATTATATATATATATATAAGTTGAAATGTGGTAGAATATTTTGTTTGGCTTTATTGATGTGAGGAGCTACATATTTATAGGAGGGCCAACCCCTCTCTCTTCAATTCTATCGGATGTGGGACTAAAGACCCTTTCATACTCTCAACACTCACCCTCAAGATGGGCGATAGATATCAATCATCCCCATCTTGTTACATAGTTTAGAAAGACTCGATGAATTAAGACCCTTAGTCAGACAATCTACAACTTGTTCTTCTGAGCGAACATGATCGAACTTTAATATTAATTTTTCTAGCTTCTTTTTAATGAAGAACCGATCGATCTCGATGTGCTTAGTTATGTCATGCTGAACTGGATCGTTACTATACTTATTGCAGCTTGACTATCACTCAGAAGATGCAACCGTGTTTTCTGGTCCAGTTTCAACTCTGTCAACAGTGCTCTTACCCACAACAACTCTGATACTCCCAGAGCCATAGCTCTATATTCTGCTTCAGCAGTCGACTGGGCTACCACCGACTGTTTCTTGCTTCTCCATGAGACTAAGTTACCTCCCACAAAGACACAGTACCCTCAGGTAGACCTTCTGTCGTCCATGCAGCTTGTACAATTTATATTGCAGTACCCCTCAACACCCATGTGTCCATTTTTCTTGAACCATAGTCCTCTTCCAGGAGTCACCTTCAGATTTCTCAAGATATGAAAAATTGCGTCCATGTGGCCCTTCCTTGGATCATGCATGTAGCGACTCACTACACTCATAGCAAATGAGATATCAGGACGAGTGTGGCCTAGATAAATCAATCTGCCTACAAGTCTCTGATATCTCTCACGATCAACCGGCTCTCCTATCAATTGGAGTGACTGTCGATCGACATCGCAGCATCCCAGTTTCTGTGAGCAGATCTAGTATATACTTCCTTTGAGAGAGGACGATCCCATCTCTTCTTCCTCGAGCCACCTCGATCCCGAGAAAATACCTCATCATTCCCAAATCCTTCACTTCAAACTCCTTGGCGAGTTTTGATTTCAGCTGGGTGATCTCCTCATTATCACCTGTGATCACTATATCATCCACATACACTGCAAGTATGGTGATGTGGCCTCTTGCATGCTGGAAGAAGATCGTGTGATCTGCATTGGTCTGGCGGTATCCCATGCCTATGACAGCCTTCTTGAATCTATCAAACCAGGCTCGAGGAGATTGCTTGAGTCCATACAGTGATTTCTTCAGCTTGCACACATTTTCCGTCGACTGTTTCGTGCAAAACCCTGGAGGGGTCTCCATGTATACTTCTTTTTGTAGACCCCTATAAAGAAATGCGTTCTTCATATCCAATTGATACAGCTGTCACCCATGGTTTGCTGCAAGGGAGACCAGGGTTCTCACAGTGCTCATCTTGGCTACTGGAGCAAACGTCTCATCATAGTCGATGCCATAGGATTGAGTGTATCCCTTTGCAACCAACCTTGCCTTGTACCGCTCTACTTTACCTTCTGGCGTCTCATTTACTGTGAAGACCCATTTGCATCCCACTGCTTTATTTTTTTTAGGCAACGAAACAAGCTCCCATGTCCCATTTCTTTCGAGTGCTCCAAGTTCTTCCAATATTGCAGCTCTCCACCTTGGATCTTCTTTTGCCTCCTGCCAACACTTGGACAAAGATGTGGTGTCTAACGATGCAATGAATTCTCGATAAGTAGGAGATATATTATAGTAGGATAAGAAATTGGCAATGTCATATTCATAACCATAATGATTAGGAGCTTTTTTCGCATTACTGCGAGAAGATCTCCTTAAGGGAATATGAGGTAGTGGTGGAGATATCATACCATCCGAATCAGAGGAATCTGGTGCAGGAGAAACATCTTCAAGAGTTGGGACAAGGTTAGGCGAGGGACTTGGCACAATAGGCGAGGGACACGGCACAGTATTTGACTGCTACTTTCTCCTTCTGTAGACTTGGAGCTCTGTAGTCTGTTTCTCCCCTGCACAATATCACTTTCTTCCTCCTGATTGTCACCTCTCTCTCCCTCTTCATTCTCCATCACTTTCCTCACCCTCGCTATCTCCCCCTTGTTCCCTTGTACCATCTTCCATCATTGGACATGGAACTGACCCGACAATCACGCTTGGGCCAATCTCCCCCATTTCTAACACCTCCTATATTAGGTGTGTCACCAAATGCAGACCCTTCACCTGAACCATTGTGGTAGTATGGTTCCACCTCTGAATGTAACGTCCATGTTCACAAAGAGCCTCCGCTCCACCGGACTCCAACAAAATTATCCCTTCTGAGTCCATGAGTAGCCAACAAAGATGCATTTCACCGCTCGAGGGTCCAACTTTCCCACCGCAGACCTGTTATCTTTCACAAAGCATACACACCCAAATACCTTTGGGGGAACAATGTACTTATTTTCTCCTGTAAGCATCTTAAATGGTGTCTTCCATCCCAACACATGATAGGGCATCATGTTGATGAGATATGCAGCCGCCAACACAGCATGCTCCCACAAGTATTTAGGAACATTCATGGCAAATATCATTGTCCGTGCTACTTCCAACAGGTGCCTGTTCTTCCGTTCTGTCACGCCATTTTGTGCTGGTATATAGGCACACGAAGTCTGATGTTGTATCCCATGGGTTGATAAGTACTCTTCAATACTCTTGTTTATGTATTCTGTCCCATTGTCAGATCTCAAAATCTCTACTTTAGCATTATACTGGGTTGTAACTCTGCGATGAAAATCTTGAAAGCATGCAAAGACGTCACTCTTACTCTTCATTAGGTATACCCAGGTAACAAGAGTATAACAGTCAATAAAGGTGAAACCATTTAAAACCATTAACACCAGTTGTAGGACAAGATCCCCACACATCTGAGTGTATCATATCAAAAGCAGCTAAACTTCTATTTTCAGAACTCGCATAAGAGCTTCTGGTATGTTTTTCAAGCTCTCAAGCATCACAAACCAACTTTTGTTTATTAGCCTTTTGATACATAGATGAATACATCTGATTCAGTAGACTGAATGAAGAGTGTCTCATTCGCTGATGTTGAAGTAATAATTTTGCTTCTACAGTTCTTCGTGGCTCCTCCGGTTGTGCTTCCTCCACCAGTGACGCTAGTGTTGCGTCTAGTCCACCCATGTCCAAGTACCATAGCCCCTTATGCCAAGTGTCAGTCCCCAGCCGTCTTTCTGTTCCCTTCTCCTGAAAAGTCACATTAGGAATGCCAAAGGAAACAATATAATTAAGTTGAAGAACAATGACACTAATGGACAAAAGATTAACAGAAAAAGATAGAGCATGCAAGACATCAATAAGGGTCATGGAAGGGGTGCATTCAACCGTGCCTTTATCCAGAATGGGTCTGGCAGTACCATCAGCAGTCTGAATGCTTTCAGACGTTGTCGGATGAATGTATTCTTGGAACTCACCATGGGAACCCGTGACATAGCAAGATGTCCCAAGTCAATTATCCAACCTGGTTGGTGGATAGATGCAAGGGCATGAGCAGGTATACCTGTGCTTGTTTGGGCATAGTAGGTGATATTACCCCCGGAAGTGGTTGGAGTCGATGCCCCAGGGGTGGTGGCTTGACTGTCGCCGAATCCAAGCCTCATGCTCCTCCACATCTCTAGCATTTCCCTCTCACTAGGGGTTATTCCGGGTGACTGATTTTCACTTTCCTCTTCTGTCAGATTTGCCTTGAGTCCTCCAGAATGATTACTTTTGCCACCAGTATAGCCTCCTCTGCCACCCCTACGCCCTCCACGGCCGCGTCAGCGGCAGCTGGACTAGCCTCTCAGGAATTTCGTACAGAATATGATGAAGTGTCCAGGGTTTCCACAGTTGTAGCACCCTCCCCATTCGGAAAAATTTGGGTTAAAAACTGGTAGGACTAATTTTTTCCCAGGAGAGTTAGTGGTGCTAGGCATCAGCTTCAATCGTGCCTCTTCTTGTGCCATAGCAGCTATGGCCCCCTCTAGTGATGGAAGTCTGTGTTGTTGCAAGTAGGACATTCCTCCTCTGCTCAAATGCTGGATTAAGTCCCTTTAGGAACTTCATCATCCTCTGTCGCGAAACATACTTCATGAACTTCTTATAATGTTTCTCAAATGTCAGTTCCACTTGCTCATCCTCCACTCCAATAGGATCATAGTGGTCGAGATCTGACAAATACTTCTTCAGCAGAGCCGCGTACTCAGAGATGATGTGATGTTCTTGGACCACCTAATCAAGTTCATCTTGTAGTTGGAAGACCCTCATAGGGTTGCCCGACCCAGAGTTCATGTCTTTTAGCGTCCTCCAAATGTCATCAGCACCCTCCATCGCTTCCACATTGCCCGACACTTAGTCGGTCAATGAAACTGTCAACCATCCAACTACCACATTGTTGACGATTTCCCACACAGCAAACTCCCGTGAGGAGTGATCTTCAGGTGCCTTGGTTTGGCCATTCACATAGCCCACCAAGCCTCTTCCCTTCAGAGCTCGCATCGCCTGACGCGACTACTTCAAGTAGGGAAAGGGGGGGCGAAGGGGAGGGGAGGAGGGGGGGGCTGTGGGAGAGGGGAGGGGGATTAGGGTTAGGGTTTGGAGAAGGAGGGGAATGTTTGGCTCTGATACCAAGTTGAAATATGGTAGAATATTTTGCTTGACTTTATTGATGTGAGGAGCTACATATTTATAGGAGGGGCCAACCCCTCTCTCTTTAATTCTATCCGATGTGGGACTAAAGTCCCTTTCATACTCTCAACAAAATATATATATATATATATATATATATATATATATAAATTGTAAACTACAAATATATTTTCTGTGAATCCAACTCTCAATCCACAAAATTACAGGAAGTTGTGTTGCTCGACACGTGTTTGAACAGTATAAAAATATAACTCTCGCCAACTCCTAAGGTCCATTTGGGAACGGGTTTCGTAGAGTTAGGCCTGCAACAACAACAACAAATCCTAAAGCATGTATACCTTACTTTTTTTGAGGTCAGTTGTTTGAATATTTTTCTTCCGTTCAGCGCTATTAAGGGCCATGTCATTTGCAACACTAACAAAAATATTATCCTTCTTTAAAACTATTATCCAAGTTGGTTTAGGCCTATCTCCAGTCCTAGCGGCTCCTTTAACTACTATCTTATTAGAGTTAGGCATAACTCAATTTCTAACTCCAAAACATCATAAAAAACTAGAGTTAGCGAAAGTCCATTCTAACGTAATTTATGAAATTTCATTCTATACTCCAATTCCTTATGTCTTTTTATAGAACAATCAACTTAAATATAACTTCAGTTTTGTCAACATGGTTTCTTCAATTTAAACTCCACTTTCTAATCTCCAAACTCCAAAATAAACCTAACTCAATTATAGCAAAATTTGCTCCCAAATCAGGCCTTAAGGTGTGTTTGGGTATGTAGATTTGAAAAGAAAACTAGAATTTTGTGGAGTTAAGACCTCCAAACTCGAATCATTTAATCCCGATTAATTTGGAAACTTTTTGGAGTTTGGATAAACTCCAATCCTAACTTCAAAATGAACAAGAAAGTAGAGTTTGCAAGACTCGATTCTTTTTGGATTTATCAACTATTTTCTCTCTGCTCTGCTCCCTATGAAACCCTTCTCTCATATTTTTCTCCTCCTCTCCTCCTCTCCCCCTATCTCGCACCTCTTCCTAGAGAACCATCTTCTCCCTTCCGACATGACATCCAACCATGGATTTCGTCGTTCTCCCTTTAATTTGCATATTTCAGTGACTGATGTTGGGTTTCTGTGAAATTCTGGCCAATGACAATGAGTAATGTTGATTTGCAAATTGAATTGGTATAGTGTTTTAGGATTTTTTTTTTATGAAATTTCGGATGAGAATGGTAGAAATTCGTTGCTCCGCAAAATCATGGACGATAATTGTAGGAATATTTAGCTAATGAAGTACTTCAAATAAAATCCAGTACCGAAAGATCCAGTTAACTTGAGTCAAGTTCATAGCTTAGAAACTCCCAACTAAGCCTAACAGTCTCTAGTGACAGTGACTTCAACTAAAATAGAGCAAGACATAAGAGTTGCAACTTATAATTTAGTGTTGAGTAAGTAATAACATATTGTAATTATTGGTTTATTGAGGAAAGGGCTAAGAAATTATTGCATCTTTTAATTGTTGAGGAAAGGGCTAAGAAATTATTATATACGACATTTATGTTAACTAATAAATAAGTAAATAAATAAATAAATACATAAATAAATAAATAAATAAATACTCTGGAGATGAGGTCTTCTGCAAGGGCAAGATGGGTATGGCAGAAACGGCAACTGTAGATCTTCCCCTCCAACTCCACTCTGAATATTCTCCCCATTGTCAGCTCTTTCTCTTTTTGGGTGCTCAACTTTCCTTTTCTTATTTATGTACAGAGCAGAGGTGTGTGTGGATGAGGATTAGGGCTGTGTTTGGGAATGCCCATCTTCAGCTGCTTCTACTTGTTTGAAAAAGAATTTTTTTTTTCTTTTCCAAAAAACTGTTTTATAACTACTCTTTGTAAAAAAAAAAGTCAGAAAATTTTATATAGAAATCTTTTAAAACAAATTGCTGAAAAAAATTCTGAGAAAAAACTTTATTAGAAATATTTCCCAACAAACAGAATATATATATATATATATATATATATATATATATATATATATATATATATATATATATATATATATATATATATATTACTTTTACGTACCTCAAAATTGTTCATGATTACAGTCGTTGGATCTTGTTTAAGTCATCTAATCTTAACCGTTGATTTGAATCATTCAATTCAAATCAACGGTTAAGATTAGATGACTTAAACAAGATCCAACGGCTGCGATTATATATATATATATATATATATATATATGTATATATATATATATATATATATATGTGTGTGTGTGTGTGTGTGTGTGTGTGTGTGCGCGCGCGCGCGCGCATTGTGTAAACCCCCTGATTTTCAAAAAAAATTTATTTTTGGATTTTTACATTTTTCTGGAATTTCTGGAATTTGCTGAGAATTTTCTCTAATTAAAATAAGGTGTTTTAATTATTAAAGGATTTTTTTAAATGATAATAATAATAATAAAATATTATAAAAATAATATTTTATGGTGTAAAATGGAAAAGTAGACAAAAGTTAATTTTCCGGGAATTTATTGGACCCCGGAAGTATTTTAAAAAGCCTAAAAACAAATTAATTTATTAAACCAATTTAAAACCTAAATAAATCGGGTTTATTAAATAAACCAACCCCAAACTGAACCGGACCGGCCGGTCTGACTGAACCGGACCAAACCCTTAACGGGCCGGATCCGGGTCAGACCCGACCCGCCAGCATCCAACCCGACCCGACCCGGTGCAAACCCTAACCCCCAAATTCAATGCGGCTCCGTCGATTCCTCTGCCGGCGGCCGTTTCCGCCGCCGTGGCCGCCGGAGACTCCCCCCACTTCATCTTCCCCGACCTGGCGACTCTCCCCCTTCGTCTACCGGCCAACCTCCGGCCGTCCAACTTCCCTAACTCTCTATAAGAACCCGAGGCCTCCGCCGCACCGCCTGAATCCGACGCCGGACCTCCCCTCTGTTCAGCCGTCCACTCTCTCGGAGCCGCCTCTGTCGGCCGACCCCAAACTGTAACCCTCGACCTCGCCCCGACTCATCCAGAGCCCAACTCCAGTAGCTCCGCCCAGCCGGACCCGTTGGCACTCTCCGGCCGCACCTCCAAAGCTCTCCGACGCCGCTTCTTCAGCCAAGTTTCCGCCGCCCACCAGCGACCGGCCTCGCCGCCAGACCCCAGATCTGTCCGCCAGTGTCCAGCACCAGTATCCGGCCGCTCATCTCCTCGAAACTTCGATCAAGCTCCGACCGAGTCGAATCCCCTCCGGCCGACTCAGCGGAGCGCCGTTCAACCTCCCCGAGGCGTCCCAGAGCCTAGCCGACCTCCGCCCAGTACCGTGCAGCGTCGACGCACCTCTGACCTAGCCCGGACACGGCTGACCCAGACACAGCGGCTTTCCAGAACCCGGACACGGCTTGGACACGGATCCAGGACACGGGGATTCGAGTTTGACACGTGCTAAGCGGACTTTTTGAACCTTGTTCAGGTACTCGCAACTTCCTTCTCGCATCTCCGTTTTCTTTTTCGTAAATTGCATCGCGAAGCCTGCATAACCCTCTCGGTGCCCGGGCAAACCGCTCGGAACATCGCGTCCTGTGGTGATCGCACACCGCGATCCAAAAACAGGAAAACCAACGCCCTGTTTTACCCCGGAACTGAGTACGCCCCGCCAATCGGGATGACTTGGTCGCGTGCGGTCTTCACAGATACGTGCGCGTCGTAGATACGGATGTGTGGGATTTCGCAGAAGCTGATTCGGATGTGCGTGCACACCGGAATCAGTGCGTATCCGCGGACAACACCCGTATCCGACTTTTCTGTATTTAGCTGTAACTTAGTGTATTCACGTCAGATCGAGACGAAACTTGCGTCATCGAACTCGTAGCAATACGCTGGTCCTGTGAGCCAAGTTTGGTTCGATTTTGAGAACTTTGACAAAATCACGTGTCGTGGGCCCCACAGGCTCCACTCGACGGGCGATTTTGAGAACGGCTCATCGGAATCCAATTCTGGAAGTTCCGTTGGGTTCGTATCATCGTTCCTGACATGTTGACACTAAGTTTGACTGATTTTAAGACCTTTGACCTTGACGCGTTTTTCGGTGCAAAGCGGCCCACATCTGGACCCCGCCTTGATCCGAAAATGACGTTTTTGCCCTTGTCTCCAAATTGGACTCAAGGACAGGCGTTCCTAGCTGATTAACATTTTCTGGATCTGATGGTGATATTTGTTTCAGCAACCGGAGTACTGCCTGCAAATCCAGCTATTGCCAGAGCTACACTTGGAGCTGAAAACCCAGGCAAGTGTACCTTGCCATAAATGCAGTTTAATGATTCATTTTCTCTAGATTTATTTTCTTGTGATTGTTGTACTTGCTCAACCCTAGGGCCGTGTGACTTGCTTAGCGTCCGATCATAGTCGGGTGCGAACACCGTACGCGGGGTTGGACAATGTCATTTAGAGATGGATATCGTGACATTTATATTCTTGTACTTGCCCTATCAAGTACTTATTACCCAGGACACCTGACACAGAGCATGAGACAGGATCTTCCTGAAATATTCAAGGTGATTCTGTGTAGGTTCCAGGATTTATGACCTAGACATTATGTTCATAGACATAGTATGACTTACTGCATTAGATATGATCGTACGTGACGTGGACATGAGACATCGTGGACATGATATGTATGATTACATTGGGTGGGGAGAGACACACAGGCTACAGGCTGATTATATATATATAATTCATAGTAAACACATAGTAAAATTCATAGTATAGCTGCTACCGGCTCCCAGACACAGAGCTTGTAGTGGTATCAGCCTAAGTTTTAGTGATGCTCTCAACTTGCATTTCACATAGATGGATATATAGTTGACCCTATTGTTTTATTAACTGTTTTACTGCATTTATTTTGGCTTGTATTTTCTGTACCTTGCTATGTCCCCTGAGGACCTGGATCCGGATTATGTCCCCAGGATTTGCAGACGAGGTTTATCCAGAGGTCTACGGAACAGGTGCTTTTCACGGAACAGTACCCGTAGCTGAGGACGAGGTGATCGCTGAGGACTTCTCCTGAACCATTGCTTTGCCATGCTCAGTCGTTATTTCCTGTTTAATTAAACTCTTTAATTTCTGTTTATGAGATCATTGTACCAGACTTTATATCGGGTTGTTCCCCGAATACTTTGCTGAGACTGGATGTTTAATTTACTTTCCTTATTGCTGTTGATTTTATATTCTTTTTTGTGGATGAGATTAGTTCTGACTTGTTGTTATAGACCTTATATACAGCTTAAGTATGCCCGATGGATCCATTAAATTGGGTTTGTCCATCGGTGCATGCTGCTGGCCATTATCACGCGTCCGGTCCCTCGGTATTTTGGGACTGGGGCGTGACATGGTTTTTGTGGTGGCCCATGCAGGTCAACGACTAAATTGTTCGGTTTTAATTTAAGGACCGAACAGGCCTGCAATAAGAATAGGATAAGTTTTTAGGATCTCATCCACTTGCTTGAATCATTTTTGATATCTGTATCGTATTCGAACTAATTTGACTTGCATCATGCCTTGGTTCCTGTACGCCTCTTATAGTTTATTTTGATGCAGAGAAATGGATTCACAAGAAAACGACGGAACTCCAGCAAGAACACCAATAGGTACTGAAGCCACTTACGGAGAAGATGAAGTGACGCTATTGAGTGGAGATCCCTCTACTCACCGAAGCAGACAAGCAGATCCGCAATCTTCTAGATTTCGGCGTGATGACATTCCGCCGCCTCCACAGTTCACTCCACAGATGCCTGCCTTTCCACCAGGCCAAGCAATGGACGGACAGCAGATGTTCCAGATGTTCTACGCAATGATGCAAGCCCAACAGCAAATTCAACAGGAGGCACATCGTCAGGAGGCAGAGTACCTAAGAACCAGCCTAGTAAACGCATTGGAGCAAGTGAATCCACAAGCTAGGCGACCAGCAACGGGGTCTATCACCGATTTCCGTCAACTCAAGCCACGTACCTTTTCAGGCAAAGAAGGACCAACCGAAGTTCATGAATGGCTCACTAACATACAACATCAGTTGGAAGCAACTGAACTTCCAAGAGAACGTTGGATGACCGCCGTCAGAATGTAGTTGACGGACAATGCTCATCACTGGTGGCTATCCGAGGAGACCAGGCTCGGACCAGACCGAGTCACTTGGGAAGAGCTCTCCAGACTCTTCCAGGAGATGTACATACCGGCTATCGCTCGATCAGAACTTCGGGACAAGTTCAATCGTCTCACACAGAGCAGCATGACAGTGGAGGAGTACAACGCAGAATTCATTCGCCTAAGTCGCTTCGCCCCTACTTTGATTCCGACGGAAGAAGAGAAGGCCGAGAAGTTTTTCGACGGACTCAACATTGAGCTACAAAAACTGATTGGATCCGTCGCACCAACTTCGTACTCGGACGTCCTTGCTGCAGCTCGACGCTTGGAGCGCGTCACCAGAAGAGAAACCAGTCTAAAGCGGCCTACCCCATCAGCAACATCCAAAGCACCACAAGAAGAAGCTGCAAAGAGGCCTCATATACACCAGCCACCCAGAGCCTCTCCGCAGACATTATCTACATGTCAATACTGTGGCAAGGTAGGCCATACTGAGAAGGACTGCAGACGCAAGTTGGGATTATGCTTGATTTGCGGGACTAATCAACACTTAGCCAAGGACTGTCCTTATCATCGAGGAGGAGCACCAAGAGCAAACCAACAAGCTCTACCAGCACCAGGAGGGTATCAACCAAGGCCACCATTGGCTCCACAAGCAACACTCTTCCAACAAGCCCAGCAGCAGCAGCAGAGAACACCACCACCAGGACGCGGACAAGCCTTCGCGATGACCATGGAAGACGCGCAGAACCAAAGAGTAGCTAATGCGCGTAAGTTTTTATAGTTTTTCTGTTTCTAGTATTAATATAATTCGTGCCTACTGGTTCGTGTCCCCAGACTTGACCTGATAACTTTGACCTGATAACTTTAACTTGCTAATAATTGATAACCTAGTTTTGAACTTGATAATAAACCTAGAATTGTTAAACTTAATATAACCTGGTTTTCTAAAACTATAATTTTCTAGATTTCCCACATCTGGGAAATTGCATAACTTCTACTTAGGGAAATGATTTTTTTTTTTTTTATGTGTTCAAGCCCTGAACCTTGATTTTCTTTATTGTATTGTGATTCAAATAAAATTGGTAACCGTGTCATCTTTGTTGACCGGTTATTCTTTGATTGCGAGGACGCAATCCTCTTAAGGGGGGTAGATTGTAAACCCCCTGATTTTCAAGAAAATTTTATTTTTGGATTTTTACATTTTTCTGGAATTTCTGGAATTTTCTGAGAATTTTCTCTAATTAAAATAAGGTGTTTTAATTATTAAAGGATTTTTTTAAATGATAATAATAATAATAAAATATTATGAAAATAATATTTTATGGTGTAAAATGGAAAACTAGACAAAAGGTAATTTTTCGGGAATTTATTGGACCCCGGAAGTATTTTAAAAAGCCTAAAAACAAATTAATTTATTAAACCAATTTAAAACCTAAATAAACCGGGTTTATTAAATAAACCAACCCCAAACTGAACCGGACCGGCCGGTCTGACTGAACCGGACCAAACCCTTAACGGGCCGGATCCGGGTCAGACCCGACCCGCCAGCATCCAACCCGACCCGACCCGGTGCAAACCCTAACCCCCAAATTCAATGCGGCTCCGTCGATTCCTCTGCCGGCGGCCGTTTCCGCCGCCGTGGCCGCCGGAGACTCCCCCCACTTCATCTTCCCTGACCTGGCGACTCTCCCCCTTCGTCTACCGGCCAACCTCCGGCCGTCCAACTTCCCTAACTCTCTATAAGAACCCGAGGCCTCCGCCGCACCGCCTGAATCCGACGTCGGACCTCCCCTCTGTTCAGCCGTCCACTCTCTCGGAGCCGCCTCTGTCGGCCGACCCCAAACCGCAACCCTCGACCTCGCCCCGACTCATCCAGAGCCCAACTCCAGTAGCTCCGCCCAGCCGGACCCGTTGGCACTCTCCGACAGCACCTCCAAAGCTCTCCGACGCCGCTTCTTCAGCCAAGTTCCCGCCGCCCACCAGCGACCGGCCTCGCCGCCAGACCCCAGATCTGTCCGCCAGTGTCCAGCACCAGTATCCGGCCGCTCATCTCCTCGAAACTTCGATCAAGCTCCGGCCGAGTCGAATCCCCTCCGACCGACTCAGCGGAGCGCCGTTCAACCTCCCCGAGGCGTCCCAGAGCCTAGCCGACCTCCGCCCAGTACCGTGCAGCGTCGACGCACCTCTGACCTAGCACGGACACGGCTGACCCAGACACAGCGGCTTTCCAGAACCCGGACACGGCTTGGACACGGATCCAGGACACGGGGATTCGAGTTTGACACGTGCTAAGCGGACTTTTTGAACCCTGTTCAGGTACTCGCAACTTCCTTCTCGCATCTCCGTTTTCTTTTCCGTAAATTGCATCGCGAAGCCTGCATAACCCTCTCGGTGCCCGGGCAAACCGCTCGGAACATCGCGTCCTGTGGTGATCGCACACCGCGATCCAAAAACAGGAAAACCAATGCCCTGTTTCACCCCGGAACTGAGTACGCCCCGCCAATCGGGACGACTTGGTCGCGTGCGGTCTTCACAGATACGTGCGCGTCGTAGATACGGATGTGTGGGATTTCGCAGAAGCTGATTCGGATGTGCGTGCACACCGAAATCAGTGCGTATCCGCGGACAACACCCGTATCCGACTTTTCTGTATTTAGCTGTAACTTAGTGTATTCACGTCAGATCGAGACGAAACTTGCGTCATCGGACTCGTAGCAATACGCTGGTCCTGTGAGCCAAGTTTGGTTCGATTTTGAGAACTTTGACAAAATCGCGTGTCGTGGGCCCCACAGGCTCCACTCGACGGACGATTTTGAGAACGGCTCATCGGAATCCAATTCTGGAAGTTCCGTTGGGTTCGTATCATCGTTCCTGACCTGTTGACACTAAGTTGGACTGATTTTGAGACCTTTGACCTTGACGCGTTTTTCGGTGCAAAGCGGCCCACATCTGGACCCCGCCTTGACCCGAAAATGACGTTTTTGCCCTTGTCTCCAAATTGGACTCAAGGACAGGCGTTCTTAGCTGATTAACATTTTCTGGATCTGATGGTGATGTTTGTTTCAGCAACCGGAGTACTGCCTGCAAATCCAGCTATTGCCAGAGCTACACTTGGAGCTGAAAATCCAGGCAAGTGTACCTTGCCATAAATGCAGTTTAATGATTCATTTTCTCTAGATTTATTTTCTTGTGATTGTTGTACTTGCTCAACCCTAGGGCCGTGTGACTTGCTTAGCGTCCGATCATAGTCGGGTGCGAACACCGTACGCGGGGTTGGGCAATGTCATTTAGAGATGGATATCGTGACATTTATATTCTTGTGCTTGCCCTATCAAGTACTTATTACCCAGGACACCTGACACAGAGCATGAGACAGGATCTTCCTGAAATATTCAAGGTGATTCTGTGTAGGTTCCAGGATTTATGACCTAGACATTATGTTCATAGACATAGTATGACTTACTGCATTAGATATGATCGTACGTGATGTGGACATGAGACATCGTGGACATGATATGTATGATTACATTGGGTGGGGAGAGACACACAGGCTACAGGCTGATTATATATATATAATTCATAGTAAACACATAGTAAAATTCATAGTATAGCTGCTACCGGCTCCCAGACACAGAGCTTGTAGTGGTATCAGCCTAAGTTTTAGTGATGCTCTCAACTTGCATTTCACATAGATGGATATATAGTTGACCCTATTGTTTCATTAACTGTTTTACTGCATTTATTTTGGCTTGTGTTTTCTGTACCTTTCTATGTCCCCTGAGGACCTGGATCCGGATTATGTCTCCAGGATTTGCAGACGAGGTTTATCCAGAGGTCTACGGAACATGTGCTTTTCACGGAACAGTACCCGTAGCTGAGGACGAGGTGATCGCTGAGGACTTCTCCTGAACCATTGCTTTGCCATGTTCAGTCGTTATTTCCTGTTTAATTAAACTCTTTAATTTCTGTTTATGAGATCATTGTACCAGACTTTATATCGGGTTGTTCCCCGAATACTTTGCTGAGACTGGATGTTTAATTTACTTTCCTTATTGCTGTTGATTTTATATTCTTTTCTGTGGATGAGATTAGTTCTGACTTGTTGTTATAGACCTTATATACAGCTTAAGTATGCCCGATGGATCCATTAAATTGGGTTTGTCCATCGGTGCATGCTGCTGGCCATTATCACGCGTCCGGTCCCTCGGTATTTTGGGACTGGGGCGTGACACATTGGACTCCACATTAAAGGTTGTGTGTTCAATTTTTTTGTTTGTTCATATTTTTTTCTCTCCCCTTATTTGTTCTTTTTTTTTTTCCGGATCAGTATGCAAATTTGTATGTATCCTTAAATATAACATGGTGGAAATAAATTTTTTTTTTGAAAGATTGTTTGTTAGTGGGGCTTGTGGTTGTGTGACGATGCCACAAGAAAAATTAGCCCGTTCTTTATAAACTCACATACTTAGGTGCTTTGTCGTATCATAAATTACTCACTACCAGCTCTTGTTACTTCTTGTCTTAACACATTTTGTCTAGCAGGTATATTTTTGTTATAGTTGGTCGAGAGTAAACATCATGTGGCTCTATAAATTCTGATCATGAGGTGTTGATGAACTTCGCTTATGGAATTAAAACTCATGAATCTTTGCTCTTTTTTCCAAATTTTGTGAAAAGAAAAAAAATAATAAAAAGATAAAATATGAATGCAGCACAAGAATCAAACACACAAGTTTTTGATATAAGTCCAATATACTACCACTACACCACACATGATTATTACTTATTAAAATAATATATCAATTTTGTCAGGCTATCTGGTGGAATATTTATGAGAAAATTATTCTCAACTTCTTTTTTCCAACGATTTTATTTAAAATATTTTATTCTATATAAAAAAAAAATTAATAAAAAAATAAATAAATAGAAAGCTAGTTCAATTAAATGAGAGATGGTTGTCAAAACGATTTTTTGTTGTCAATTTTTTTAAACGGTGTGAGGTGGTTGTCAAAGCGTTTTTTTGTTGCTATTTGTTTAAACAGTGCAGCTATTGTTAAACTAGTATATTCGTATGAAGCCTATATCAAACTCAAATCCAATGGTAATTAGGCTTGAGGCCCATATAGAATTAGAAATGTTATCATCTCAATATTTATCTCTTTAAAACAACTAAGAGATCAGGAGATTATCATCTCTTGCTAGGAACGGTTAACGGTCACAGCGAAAGGTTTTGCTCACGAGGAGAGGAGCAATTAACAAGCACCTTAAATACATATCACACCTCACCCAAAATCCAACAACCGAAACACGTCACACCACAGACAAAATCCAACAACCGAAACACCAACCCTAATCGGGACTCACCACGGCAATGCTGAATGGTGAGTCCAGCCAATAAATTTTTTACATTTGACAGAAAAAAAAAAAAAACAGTTATTAATAGTGAATTTGAAAGAAAAAAAACTTAATATTTGTTTTGATTTTATGACAAGTGTATTTTTTTTTTATTTTTTTTACTGTCAACTATCAATAACTCATTAGTCGGACTCACCATTCACCATTACCAGGTGGTGAGTCCGGGTCATACAATAATTTCTCACGAAGTGGGAGAACACAATGGAAAGAGATATCACTACCAAAATATGATGAAATAGCGACGTTTTTAGCGACGTCATAATAAAACATCGCTAATATTAAAGACTTGAGCGACTCCTAAAATAAACGTCGTTATACGTCGCTATTAGCGACACATACCGACGTTTAGCGACTGTACTTCGATTTTTAAAAGAATAATCGCTATAAGCTTCTTTAACGCCGCTAAACGTCGTTGATTTTTATGATTTAGCGACGTATTTACCGACGTTATTTTTTTTGATCTTTAGCAACTTATTAAGCGACGTCTCTAACGTCGCAAATTTTTAATTAGCGACGTTTAGCGACATCTTTTTATGACGTCGCTACTTTTTCAATTAGCGACGTTTAGCAACGTCTTTTTATGTCGTCGCTAATTTTTTAATTAGCGACGCCTCGTGCAGACGTCGCTAAATTATTGAATATAGGGTTCCCTCGTCTATTCGACTTTTCATTTCTCCCACCCCCCAACTGTAACACCCCGTTCCGCTCAAGCGGACTGTCGTTTCAAACGGCAATAGTGCAACTGTCCCGACCCGCTTTGCCTCAAACGAGAAGCAAAAGATATCCAGACTTGTCCCTACAAGAATTCGGCTTAGGCTTTCAGAGGCTCGCTTGACGTATCGCTCTACCGAGGCGAATCATCGCTAAGGTGGGTGGCTACGGTGAACTTGTCTTTGCTTAGCCAGCATACATAAAATCTGGAATATTTATGCTAGTCGCTAGGTGAATCACCCTCTACATGCTAATAAATCCAACGCACCTAGCTGAGGGAATAATCCCAACTTGTATTGCTATGCTAGAACATGAAAATTGAAATACTGCTATATTCAGACCCTCGCATGCTAAGTGCCCTTACGGTTTCATCTCTCGGCTTACCTTCGGGTCCGAGCAAACGTGTTTACTTATGTTCCTTAGAAACGCATGCTTGTCTGCTTGAATATTGCCTTGTTTTCATCCAAACCCCGAAAGACTACTAAGTAGTCGTTCCGTGCATGATTGAACCTGCAAGTATCCGGGACCGTTAGGTCACCCAAGGCAGCCCCGAACCAGGGGAATGCATCAAGGCAAGTCATTCACTGAACGTAGAATCATGGTTCAAGTATATCGTGTACTCGTGTTGCCTGAAATTGGTCAAGTATATCGTGTACTCGTGTTGCCTGAAATTGGTCAAATAAATCACGTACTCATGTTGCCTGGAATTGGATTGACCTTGACTTGCATGTCGCGGACAACTCGAAAACGAGACATAGTTCCACGGACGGTCACCGGGACACTGGGGCCGCTCCGATCCGGATGGAACTTCAAGTGTGGTCCATCGTGTGCAGGCGAGTGGTTTGCAGCATATCGTGTACTTGGTTGCATTCCACTTGGCCTAGGACCACATCACGTGTAGTCTATCGTGTGCTGGCGAGATGGTTTGCAGCATATCGTGTACTTGGTTGCATTCCATCTTGGCCTTAGACTACATGTACAATCCATCGTGTACGGGCGAAATGGTTCGTAGTGCATCGTGTGCTCTCGTTGCGTCCCATTCTCGTCTGGGATTAGTCCTTTATGGCTATGCCAGTGACTCATGTTCATATAGATAAGTCATTCTCGCTTAGCGGCTATCCGCGTGCGAGTTATTGCATCGCATCAAAAAACAACTGAGCACACCGAATATTGTCCCGTTTAACGACCCTCGTGTTTGCATATGCTATGCCCATGAATGTTTATACTTGCCCGTGCTTGAATTAACAATGTTTGCCTCAATGTTTGCCTTGGAAAGGGAAGGAGATGGTAAGTTGGTAAGTCTCGCCGTGTTTCCTCTCATGTTGCACGGCGCACTGCCCGACACGTTAGGCTATTCAATATTTGCATGAAACTGATCCTAAGGCAACTAGAAAGACAACTTAATAGTTGGTGAACGAAACTTATATTACGTGTTTGGATTTGTCGAGCGGGCGAGTAGCTTCCCCACCAGTGCATTCAATATACTGATAATCCACCAGTCTGTATGCAGGGTGCGGGAGAACCTCGTTCGGTGCGGATGCCTCCAACGTGCGTGCTTAGGCGTGAAGATCACTCCGAAGCAACGGTGCATCCGAAACTGAAGCACATATACAAGACATAATGTTGGAGCGTCGCCTGAACATCGCCTGTACAATCATTCTACAATTGTAGCCACTTGGCACGCTTTTACTGTTTCAGAGAGAGAGGCTTGAGCGACTTGTAATCTCGGCTATACGCCGCCTGTAACACTTGTTTATATCAATAAAAGGGCTTGCTTTACTTCAACTTGTGTTTCAATGCTTCCGCTATATTATCGACTCAGTGAACCTGTTACCGATCGCCTATGCGTTCATGACTCCACTGCACTCGGACAATCTGTGCGACTTTGTGGCTTAGAACTCTTACCGCCAGCCAATGAATCACGGCCTTGCACGGGCGCGGTTCACGCTCGTGCGACATCACGCCCGGATGGGTCAAGCGATCGTTCCGCGGGAGCGCTGGCGAGGGTGATTCCCGCCTAGTGGGAACGGCCGATTTGCCTGCGGGAGATCGGGGCGTGACATAGTGGTATCAGAGCCTGGCTTCTACGCCTTTGGACTTTGATTCGATATCTCTGTTTCGAAAGCTCGTTCGTGGGTTATGTGCACGCTCTCTCTCAATCTCTCGATGGGATGTTCCAATAATAAGTCTAAATACTTTCAAAATACGTTTTGAATGATATGCTTGCTTGTGTATGCTGTGCTGCGAGTGGCCTTTGTGCCAACCTGTGCGAACCCTTGAGAGTATCGCTAGTAGCTTGTCCGATTACTAACTCTAAGTTTGGTTGAATACATCTATTCGAGGGACGCCTTGAACTAGTGCACCATCCAAGACTTAAGAAAAGGTGAAACTCGAGTGCTAAGACTTCGCTATCACTAAGCTGGTTGACGTGTTCACGCTAGAAGTGCACTTAGAAAGTGCGCACGATCCAGTCTAAGCGATATGCTGATTTTGACGCTTGTGCAAGTGAAGATCCAAATGAACAAGTACAACGACTTGTCTAGGATTGCCTCAACCCTATATTACTGTTTGTCCTCAGTAAGTCTCGAGGATGAGACTTTTTCTGAGTTGGGTAGGATGTAACACCCCGTTCCGCTCAAGCGGACTGTCGTTTCAAACGGCAATAGTGCAACTGTCCCGAACCGCTTTGCCTCAAACGAGAAGCAAAAGATATCCAGACTTGTCCCTACAAGAATCCGGCTTAGGCTTTCAGAGGCTCGCTTGACGTATCGCTCTACCGAGGCGAATCATCGCTAAGGTGGGTGGCTACGGTGAACTTGTCTTTGCTTAGCCAGCATACATAAAATCTGGAATATTCATGCTAGTCGCTAGGTGAATCACCCTCTGCATGCTAATAAATCCAACGCACCTAGCTGAGGGAATAATCCCAACTTGTATTGCTATGCTAGAACATGGAAATTAAAATACTTCTATATTCAGACCCTCGCATGCTAAGTTCCCTTACGGTTTCATCTCTCGGCTTACCTTCGGGTCAGAGCAAACGTGTTTACTTATGTTTCTTAGAAACGCATGCTTGTCTGCTTGAATGTTGCCTTGTTTTCATCCAAATCCCGAAAGACTACTAAGTAGTCGTTCCGTGCATGATTGAACCTGCAAGTATCCGGGACCGTTAGGTCACCCAAGGCAGCCCCGAACCAGGGGAATGCATCAAGACAAGTCACTCACTGAACGTAGAATCATGGTTCAAGTATATCGTGTACTCGTGTTGCCTGAAATTGGTCAAATAAATCACGTACTCGTGTTGCCTGAAATTGGATTGACCCTGACTTGCATGTCGCGGACAACTCGGAAACGAGGCATAGTTCCACGGACGGTCACCGGGGCACTGGGGCCGCTCCGATCCGGATAGAACTTCAAGTGTGGTCCATCGTGTGCAGGCGAGTGGTTTGCAGCATATCGTGTACTTGGTTGCATTCCACTTGGCCTAGGACCACATCACGTGTAGTCTGTCGTGTGCTGGCGAGATGGTTTACAGTATATCGTGTACTTGGTTGCATTCCATCTTGGCCTTGGACTACATGTGCAATCCATCGTGTATGGGCAAAATGGTTCGTAGCGCATCGTGTGCTCTCGTTGCGTCCCATTCTCGTCTGGGATTAGTCTTTTATGGCTATGCCAGCGACTCATGTTCATATAGATAAGTCATCCTCGCTTAGCGGCTATCTGCGTGCGAGTCATTGTATCGCATCAAAGAACAACTGAGCACACCGAATATTGTCCCGTTTAACGACCCTCGTGTTTGCATATGCTATGCCCCTGAATGTTTATACTTGCCCGTTCTTGAATTAACAATGTTTGCCTCAATGTTTGCGTTGGACAGGGAAGGAGATGGTAAGTTGGTAAGTCTCGCCGTGTTTTCTCTCATGTTGTACGGCGCACTGCCCGACACGTTAGGCTATTCAATATTTGCATGAAACTGATCCTAAGGCAACTAGAAAGACAACTTAATAGTTGGTGCACGGAACTTATATTACGTGTTTGGATTTGTCGAGCGGGCGAGTAGCTTCCCCACCAGTGCATTCAATATACTGATAATCCACCAGTCTGTATGCAGGGTACGGGAGAACCTCGTTCGGTGCGGATGCCTCCAACGTGCGTGCTTAGGCGTGAAGATCACTCCAAAGCAACGGTGCATCCGAAACTGAAGCACATATACAAGACATAATGTTGGAGCGTCGCCTGAACATCGCCTGTACAATCATTCCACAATTGTAGCCAATTGGCACGCTTTTACTGTTTCAGAGAGAGAGGCTTGAGCGACTTGTAATCTCGGCTATACGCCGCCTGTAACACTTGTTTATATCAATAAAAGAGATTGCTTTACTTCAACTTGTGTTTCAATGCTTCTGCTATATTGTCGACTCAGTGAACCTGTTACCGATCGCCTATGCGTTCATGACTCCACTGCACTCGGACAATCTGTGTGACTTTGTGGCTTAGAACTCTTACCGCCAGCCAATGAATCACGGCCTTGTACGGGCGCGGTTCACGCTCGTGCGGCATCACGCCCGGATGGGTCAAGCGATCGTTCCGCGGGAGCGCTGGCGAGGGTGATTCCCGCCTAGCGGGAACGACCGATTTGCCTGCGGGAGATCGGGGCATGACATAGTGGTATCAGAGCCTGGCTTCTACGCCTTTGGACTTTAATTCGATATCTCTGTTTCGAAAGCTCGTTCGTGGGTTATGTGCACGCTCTCTCTCAATGCCTCGATGGGATGTTCAAACAATAAGTCTAAATACTTTCAAAATACGTTTTGAATGATATGCTTGCTTGTGTATGCTGTACTGCGAGTGGCCTTTGTGTCAACCTGTGCGAACCCTTGAGAGTATCGCTAGTAGCTTGTCCGATTTTCACTAACTCTAAGTTTGGTTGAATGCATCTATTCGAGGGACGCCTTGAACTAGTGCACGATCCAAGACTTAAGAAAAGGTGAAACTCGAGTGCTAAGACTTCGCTATCAATAAGCTGGTTGACGTGTTCACGCTAGAAGTGCACTTCGAAAGTGCGCACGATCCAGTCTAAGCAATATGCTGATTTCGACGCTTATGCAAATGAAGATCCAAATGAACAAGTACAACGACTTGTCTAGGATTGTCTCAACCCTGTATTACTGCTTGTCCTCAGTAAGTCTCGAGAACGAGACTTTTTCTGAGTTGGGTAGGATGTAACACCCCGTTCCACTCAAGCGGACTGTCGTTTCAAACGGCAATAGTGCAACTGTCCCGAACCGCTTTGCCTCAAACGAGAAGCAAAAGATATCCAGACTTGTCCCTACAAGAATTCGGCTTAGGCTTTCAGAGGCTCGCTTGACGTATCGCTCTACCGAGGCGAATCATCGCTAAGGTGGGTGGCTACGGTGAACTTGTCTTTGCTTAGCCAGCATACATAAAATCTGGAATATTCATGCTAGTCGCTAGGTGAATCACCCTCTGCATGCTAATAAATCCAACGCACCTAGCTGAGGGAATAATCCCAACTTGTATTGCTATGCTAGAACATGGAAATTGAAATACTGCTATATTCAGACCCTCGCATGCTAAGTTCCCTTACGGTTTCATCTCTCGGCTTACCTTCGGGTCAGAGCAAACGTGTTTACTTATGTTCCTTAGAAACGCATGCTTGTCTGCTTGAATGTTGCCTTGTTTTCATCCAAACCTCGGAAGACTACTAAGTAGTCGTTCCGTGCATGATTGAACCTGCAAGTATCCGGGACCGTTAGGTCACCCAAGGCAGCCCCGAACCAGGGGAATGCATCAAGACAAGTCACTCACTGAACGTAGAATCATGGTTCAAGTATATCGTGTACTCGTGTTGCCTGAAATTGGTCAAATAAATCACGTACTCGTGTTGCCTGAAATTGGATTGACCCTGACTTGCATGTCGCGGACAACTCGAAAATGAGGCATAGTTCCACGGACGGTCACCGGGGCACTGGGGCCGCTCCGATCCGGATAGAACTTCAAGTGTGGTCCATCGTGTGCAGGCGAGTGGTTTGTAGCATATCGTGTACTTGGTTGCATTCCACTTGGCCTAGGACCACATCACGTGTAGTCTATCGTGTGCTGGCGAGATGGTTTGCAGCATATCATGTACTTGGTTGCATTCCATCTTGGCCTTGGACTACATGTGCAATCCATCATGTAGGGCGAAATGGTTCATAGCGCATCGTGTGCTCTCGTTGCGTCCCATTCTCGTCTGGGATTAGTCCTTTATGGCTATGCCAGCGACTCATGTTCATATAGATAAGTCATCCTCGCTTAGCGGCTATCTGCGTGCGAGTCATTGTATCGCATCAAAGAACAACTGAGCACACCGAATATTGTCCCGTTTAACGACCCTCGTGTTTGCATATGCTATGCCCCTGAATGTTTATACTTGCACGTGCTTGAATTAACAATGTTTGCCTCAATGTTTGCGTTGGACAGGGAAGGAGATGGTAAGTTGGTAAGTCTCACCGTGTTTTCTCTCATGTTGCACGGCGCACTGCCCGACACGTTAGGCTATTCAATATTTGCATGAAACTGATCCTAAGGCAACTAGAAAGACAACTTAATAGTTGGTGCACGGAACTTATATTACGTGTTTGGATTTGTCGAGCGGGCGAGTAGCTTCCCCACCAGTGCATTCAATATACTGATAATCCACCAGTCTGTATGCAGGGTGCGAGAGAACCTCGTTCGGTGCGGATGCCTCCAACATGCGTGCTTAGGCGTGAAGATTACTCCGAAGCAACGGTGCATCCGAAACTGAAGCACATATACAAGACATAATGTTGGAGCGTCGCCTGAACATCGCCTGTACAATCATTCCACAATTGTAGCCACTTAGCACGCTTTTACTGTTTCAGAGAGAGAGGCTTGAGCGACTTGTAATCTCGGCTATACGCCGCCTGTAACACTTGTTTATATCAATAAAAGAGCTTGCTTTACTTCAACTTGTGTATCAATGCTTCCGCTATATTGTCGACTCAGTGAACCTGTTACCGATCGTCTATGCGTTCATGACTCCACTGCACTCGGACAATCTGTGCGACTCTGTGGCTTAGAACTCTTACCGCCAGCCAATGAATCACGGCCTTGCACAAGCGCGGTTCACGCTCGTGCGGCATCACGCCCGGATGGGTCAAGCGATCGTTCTGCGGGAGCGCTGGCGGGGGTGATTCCCGCCCAGCGGGAACGGCCGATTTGCCTGCGGGAGATCGGGGCATGACATAGTGGTATCAGAGCCTGGCTTCTACGCCTTTGGACTTTAATTCGATATCTCTGTTTCGAAAGCTCGTTCGTGGGTTATGTGTACGCTCTCTCTCAATGCCTCGATGGGATGTTCAAACAATAAGTCTAAATACTTTCAAAATACGTTTTGAATGATATGCTTGCTTGTGTATGCTGTGCTGCGAGTGGCCTTTGTGCCAACCTGTGCGAACCCTTGAGAGTATCGCTAGTAGCTTGTCCGATTTTCACTAACTCTAAGTTTGGTTGAATGCATCTATTCAAGGGACGCCTTGAACTAGTGCACGATCCAAGACTTAAGAAAAGGTAAAACTCGAGTGCTAAGACTTCGCTATCACTAAGCTGGTTGACGTGTTCACGCTAGAAGTGCACTTCGAAAGTGCGCACGATCCAGTCTAAGCGATATGCTGATTTTGACGCTTGTGCAAGTGAAGATCCAAATGAACAATGACAACGACTTGTCTAGGATTTCTTCAACCCTGTATTTTTGCTTGTCCTCAGTAAGTCTCGAGAACGAGACTTTTTCTGAGTTGGGTAGGATGTAACACCCCGTTCCGCTCAAGCAGACTGCCGTTTCAAACGGCAATAGTGCAACTGTCCTGACCCGCTTTGCCTCAAACGAGAAGCAAAAGATATCCAGACTTGTCCCTACAAGAATCCGGCTTAGGCTTTCAGAGGCTCGCTTGACGTATCGCTCTACCGAGGTGAATCATCGCTAAGGTGGGTGGCTACGGTGAAGTTGTCTTTGCTTAGCCAGCATACATAAAATCTGGAATATTCATGCTAGTCGCTAGGTGAATCATCCTCTGCATGCTAATAAATCCAACGCACCTAGCTGAGGGAATAATCCCAACTTGTATTGCTATGCTAGAACATGGAAATTGAAATACTGCTATATTCAGACCCTCGCATGCTAAGTTCCCTTACGGTTTCATCTCTCGGCTTACCTTCGGGTCAGAGCAAACGTATTTACTTATGTTCCTTAGAAACGCATGCTTGTCTGCTTGAATGTTGCCTTGTTTCAATCCAAACCCCGGAAGACTACTAAGTAGTCGTTCCGTGCATGATTGAACCTGCAAGTATCTGGGACCGTTAGGTCACCCAAGGCAGCCCCGAATCAGGAGAATGCATCAAGGCAAGTCACTCACTGAATGTAGAATCATGGTTCAAGTATATCGTGTACTCGTGTTGCCTGAAATTGGTCAAGTATATCGTGTACTCGTGTTGCCTGAAATTGGTCAAATAAATCACGTACACGTGGTGCCTGAAATTGGATTGACCCTGACTTGCATGTCGCGGACAACTCGAAAACGAGGCATAGTTCCACGGACAGTCACCGGGGCACTGGGGCCGCTCCGATCCGGATGGAACTTCAAGTGTGGTCCATCGTGTGCAGGCGAGTGGTTTGCAGCATATCGTGTACTTGGTTGCATTCCACTTGGCCTAGGACCACATTACGTGTAGTATATCGTGTGCTGGCAAGATGGTTTGCAGCATATCGTGTACCTAGTTGCATTCCATCTTGGCCTTGGACTACATGTGCAATCCATCGTGTACGGGCGAAATTGTTCGTAGCGCATCGTGTGCTCTCGTTGCGTCCCATTCTCGTCTGGGATTAGTCCTTTATGGCTATGCCAGCGACTCATGTTCATATAGATAAGTCATCCTCGCTTAGCGGCTATCTGTGTGTGAGTCATTGCATCGCATCAAAGAACAACTGAGCACACCGAATATTGTCCCGTTTAACGACCCTCGTGTTTGCATATGCTATGCCCCTGAATGTTTATACTTGCCCGTGCTTGAATTAATAATGTTTGTCTCAATGTTTGTCTTGGACAGGGAAGAAGATGGTAAGTTGGTAAGTCTCGCCGTGTTTCCTCTCATGTTGTATGGCGCACTGCCCGACACGTTAGGCTATTCAATATTTGCATGAAACTGATCCTAAGGCAACTAGAAAGATAACTTAATAGTTGGTGCACGGAACTTATATTACGTGTTTGGATTTGTCGAGCGGGCGAGTAGCTTCCCCACCAGTGCATTCAATATACTGATAATCCACCAATCTGTATGCAGGGTGCGGGAGAACCTTGTTCGGTACGGATGCCTCCAACGTGCGTGCTTAGGCGTGAAGATCACTCCGAAGCAACGGTGCATCCGGAACTGAAGCACATATACAAGACATAATGTTGGAGCGTCGCCTGAACATCGCCTGTACAATTATTCCACAATTGTAGCAACTTGGCACGCTTTTACTGTTTCAGAGAGAGAGGCTTGAGCGACTTGTTATCTCGGCTATACGCCGCCTGTAACACTTGATCATATCAATAAAAGAGCTTGCTTTACTTTAACTTGTGTTTCAATGCTTCCGCTATATTGTCGACTCAGTGAACCTGTTACCGATCGCCTATGCGTTCATGACTCCGCTGCACTCGGACAATCTGTGCGACTCTGTGGCTTAAAACTCTTACCGCCAGCCAATGAATTACGGCCTTGCACGAGCGCGGTTCACGCTCGTACGGTATCACGCCCGGATGGGTCAAGCGATCATTCCGCGGGAGCGCTGGCGAGGGTGATTCCCGCATAGCGGGAACGGCCGATTTGCCTGCGAAAGATCGGGGCTTGACACCAACTTTTCCAAATTGTGCGCCCCTACCGGCGATCCATCCTCCCACGGCGACCCTCCACGGCTCCGGCGACCCATCCTTCGACCGCCTCCCTCGCCCCCACCACGACGCGGCCGTGTTCGTCCCTCAACCCCGACACAAGCAATCCCAAACGCGACTCCTCCCCCTCCGGCATGGCTCCTCCCCTCCGGCGTGGGCCTCCTCCGTCGACCCCTCTCTCAGGCGCTCCTCCTCCCTTCCTCCCTGCTCGGTAAACCCTAACCCAGACCCGGACACAACTAGGACACACACACATACTGGACACAATCAGTAAATATGGACACACATATGACACAACCCTAACCCTGACACATGGACCCCAACACATGGACACACACACAGGACACAACCCTACATGACACTATTCGTCTAACACGGACACACATGTAGTCAAACATGAACACGTACACATACGGGCACATATGGACATATGTGAACACGGACATACATGGAGACACACTGACACATGGACCCGAACACGTGGACACACACACGGACACACACACATAGTGCTTAAATAAATGGTTTGTGCTATTGTGGTACTAAAAAGTGCTTAAATAAATGCTTAAACACATTCATACTAACACGGACACATATTTATTTAATTAATAGTGTTAACAAGTTTAATACTAACAAGTACTAAAAAAATTTGCTGACAAATATTAACAGGTTTTGTTACTGTGGTACTAACATATTTGAATAAACATCAATAATCAAAATGAAGAACGCAAATATTTGTTTTAAAACTTTACTTTGAACAGAATATTAAGGATCAACTCTTAGATCTAGGGAGAGAAAGATCCTGTGGTGGCAGATAGAATTTTAGTCGAAAAAACTTTGCTAACTTGCATTGTAACTTTGTTGTGCTTAGTATCTATAATGTAGGTAAAGCATCATATTTTATAGGAATCTTGAAAGATTCTACACAATCACTGCAATCATATAAATATAATTTTTCTAAAAATTTCTATAATCGTGAATTTTAGAATTATGTAGAACATAAATTTTTTATACGAACAAAAATGTTCAAAATATGGACCAAGAAACAAAAGAGGCCTAATAAAAATACAAGCCCAATTGATAGTGATACCCCGAGAAATGTACAGTTGATACTCTTCATGCAAAGTTGTAAAAATCTTAAATTTAACCAATCTTAACCTAGAAACTAGTATAGAAGATCAAGAGTTTAGATATATCATGTTTATCATGAATGATTCAAAATATGAGTTATCGTACTTGGATAGGGTTACGATCTAGTGTATATTTTAGTAGCAAGAGAGAGATACCTTTAATCCATATACTAATCAAGTGGTTTGATCGTATAGTATGCATTTTTATTAAGAATAATGCAGAACCAATATAGTAACTCTGTGATGCTTCTTGTGATGCTTTATCTCATTTTTAAGGTGCTTTACTTGGTAATTGGTATATTAATACATATATTTCATTATAATTACCTTATTTTTATTAAGATCATTAAGTTGTTGACCCGTTTGTCTTCAGCTTCTACATTAAAGTCCTTAAACTTTTTGAAGTTTCATATTTCGACTTGAGGAGTTAGACAAAAGCGTACTTCGAGTAATCATCGATAAAAGTGAAAAAAATACTTCATCTCCGCCCTTATGGATAAGTGATTAAAATCCCTAGATCTTACCTACACTACAGATACTAAGCACAACAAAGTTACAATGCAAGTTAGCAAAGTTTTCTCGACTAAAATTCTATCTGCCACCACATGAATACAAAGTTACAATACAAGTTAGAAATTTTTTCTTGTTTCATCGTTTACAGTTCAATCTAGTGATAGAATCCAAATTCTTAAGTATACATGACATCATGACTCAAATAGACAAACCTACAAAACTATCAGCCTAATTTGTATTTTATTAGATAAACCAATATTTATGAAAATAGTAGTCTATCATATCGTACCATAAGATTGTATTGTACACGATACTAACAACATAGCAGCTACCTCTTCTTGATGTGCATAAAAGACTCATTTATAACACAATGATATTGATCATTAGCACCTATCTTAGCTTTATTAATTCATTTTTCATTCAAGAGACGAACTACTGATGATATGATCATAATTTTGAAAACAAATATCTAAGATTATATATATATATATATATATATATATATATATATAATTGGTTGGCTTGATTTCAAGTCAGCAATAGCTATACAAACTATGGAAAGGACCGTTCAGGTCAATGATACATAGCATTCTATTAGGTTTCTTTCTGAAAAAAATCTTGAATCCTATATAGGGAATAATGCTTATAACTTTATCCATATTAGATTAATACAGGTTGCATTAAAACCTCTTACTCTTCAGGGGTTAAATGCTTCCTTTATATCTTTACTAAGAGATGGTAGATGTCTTGATTGGCAACCATCTCTTATGGACGTTATGCAGACTAGTCTTTGCCATGGACCCGTCTACTTTAACGTTTATCCTAATTTAAGCCTATCTCTTATAGATACTAATTTGCTGGATGCAGTAACTTTTAATCTGAAGACTTATGGTTATAACTTTAAGCAAGGTTCAGAAACCATTGCTATCCTCTATCGCATTCACTTTAAAGTATTGTCTACTTTGACTCCTAAAGCTAGATATCTTACCAAACCTGGTAAGACGACTTTGATTGAAACTAATTTATTAACATCAAATGTCGCTGCTAATAAAATTATCAAGTGGAATAAAATTCAATTTTTTGATAGATGGGTTCTTAATTAGGCGATTCCGCCTAGACCCATAATGGATACTGAGTTAGATCAGATAATCCAGACTCTAGATGGACATGTGGAAGTTAGATTTACTCCACAAATTAAAGCTATATTTTTTCTTCTAGTTTTCGATCCTCTTCTATTATAGAAAAGGAAAAAAATTCTTCTCAGAAATCTAAGAAGGAAGATGAAATCAAATATATAAAAATAAAAAATAACATTGCCAAACCAGAGTATAAAATCGATTGGGTTGATCCCACTGATGTTGTTTATTACTCTGATGCTAGTTTTGGCACTCATTCTCTGAATGTTATAACCTTAACTAGTAATAATAATCCTTCCAACAATCATAATTATTGGGACTGGACTCAGGACAAAAATGTTCGTAAAATTATAGTCGAGGCTTATGATGAAGAAATTCAATTTAAAGCCTGGTTTGAAAAGAATTATACCATTGATCAACGGTATGAATTCAAAGATAAATACTATGCTCATCTCAAGGAGATAAATAAAATAAAATGGTTTGATAAATGGTTTATTGAGAACTATATCAACCAAGAGCTCACTAGCATTAATATGCTAGAAGAGGGTTATAAAAATTGGATCACTGACACGGGAAAACGTGTTCGTGCCCTATATCCTCCTAATAAATCTTTAAAAATTTCGGTTAATTCAGAAAAATGGATGCTATTTCCTTTATTCGAATTATCGATCATAAGGAAGAACAAATAAAAGAGCTTCAGAAAATCGTGAAGCAAAATAACTATACTAATGCTTATATTCAAACCATTGGTTCTCAATTGGGTAGAATGGAAACTGCCCTTGATGAAGTTCTTCACAAGCTCAACTCTATCATAAAATTACCTAAAACTATGTCAAATCCTCTCCTTCTAAAGAAGTAAGATCTAGTAATATATTGATAAAACTAACTAGTGATACTAGCGGTTTTAAATTATTCTCTCTTGAAGTTACTGAGAAAGAAATCAAAAGCTTAATTTAGAAGCTTCAGGCTACAACTTTAAGTAAAAATTCTTCCACTAAAGAAAGAAATACTATTGCAACTTGATGGAAATTTTTCCATAGCTAATGATTCAAATATTGAATCTAATAACTATGAAAGTTATTCTTAGACATCTGAAGATCATTTAGATCAAATTCAGATACATGCCGTTCAAAAATCTTTTGAAGATAACGATACTAGTATCGTTAATCATGCTTCTAGTATAATTCTGCCCATGCAACAGCAACACAAGAAGCCTAATCTTCAAAAATATTATTACAAATGTCCCACACCAATGGATGTTTTATATGAAGAAAATGATAATATTATTCAAAATAATTACAGTGGAGGTAATATCTATTAATGGAACATAGATGGGTGTTCTGATAAACATATTTGTGATCAGATGCATCATATGCTTATATTTGCTACGGTTTGCCGTGCAAATAATAATACTGACAAAGCTATTGCTAGATTTATAACTTGTGGTTTTATCGGTGTTTTAAAAGGCTGGTGGATCATTGTCTATCATCTGAGCAAAAAGCAGATATTGCTAATGCTGTTAAAATAGAAAATAATAAAGAAATAGAAGATAGTGTTATGACCTTGATCAACACTATTTATGATCACTTTACTGGTATAATTTCTGATAACGGAGAACGTATCAGAACTTTACTCCAAAATCTTCGTTGTCCTACACTAACCCATTTTAGATGGTATAAAGATACCTTCTTAAACAGGGTAATGCAATTAAGTGATGCAAATTCTGCACACTGGAAATCAAAATTTATTGATGGTCTTCCTAATCTGTTTGCAGAAAAGGTTAGATAATAAATACGCAATAAATATGAAGGAATTATACCCTATGATGAATTTATTTATGGTAATTTAGTCAATGCTTGCATTCAAGAGGGATTATCCCTTTGTAATGACCTAAAATTAAAGAATCAATTCAAGTCTCAAAGGTTATTTGAGAGAAAGCAATTAGGGGAATTCTGTAGTCAATTCGCTATGGAATCTATTGAACCTCCTCCGGATTCAAAGAAAAAATTCTCTAAAGAAATATCTTACAAAAAGAAGATTTATTCTTCTAAAAGGAATTATCCTAAAGAATTTTCTAATGACAGAAAGAGATTCCCTACGAGGAAGAAATTCTTAAAAAATATAAGTTCGAATAAGAAAGTTAAATGCTTTAAATGTGGCAAGTTAGTCCATTATTCAAACAGATACAATACAAAACAAAAGATCGATATGATCGAAGACGAAGGGTTGAAAAAGACTCTATTAAAGATCATGATCAATTCTGATTATGAATCAGAATCATCTAGTAATGAGTCATCCATAAACTATGCTACTGAATGTGGTACTGATTGCAATTGTAAAACAAGTACCATGAATAGTAAAGCTGACTATTATAAATCTATCATCGAAATGAATGGTCTTTCTATTAATGTATTGACTAGTCAAGATAAAAAAAATTCTAGAATCACTTTTGACTGATATCCTTAGCCAAAATGTGAAAGCAAGAATTATTAAAATTTTGCAAGATGAAACTAAAGAATCTTCTTCTAGTTTCACTCCTTATACCATGACTGAAGTCTTAGCTCGAAGAAAATAAAATAATCCTAAGACAATCTCTATAAACGATCTTCAAAGAGAGTTAAAAAGTTTGAAGAACGAAATCAAAGAGTTAAAGTCTACTGACGAAATTACTCAGCAAAGACTTGCTCTCATTGAACAGGATGTTAAATCCTACAATAAGATTATTCTAAATAAAGAAATGACTGATCATTCTCGTTTAATCGATAGTGATAACGAAAATAATGATAAAAATTCTGATTAACAGGTTCAAACTATTGTAATAAAAGACAGAAAAATCTATTGATCATTCCTTTCTATCAAAAATAGATCTTTTTATTACCCACAAATGGTACATAAAAATTAATCTAAATATAAATAATGAATCATTAATTTATAACCTTATTGCTCGTGTTGATAGCGGTACTGATTTAAACTGCGTCAAAGAAGGGATTATTCTATTAAAATATTATGAACGCTCTACTCAGACTCTGAGTGCTGCTAATAATAAAGCTCTTACAACACCTTTTAAGGTTACAGATGTTCATATCTGTAAAAATGATGCGTGTATTCCCTTACACTTCATTATTGTAAAAGAAATATCATAACATATTATTCTAGGAACTTTCTTTCTAGAAAAAATTATGCCTATAAAGAAAATTAATAAACAAAGAATTTTAATTTGTTACAAGGGAAAGAATATTACCTTTGAATTTATCACAAATCATGTGGTAAAAATTCTCAATGAAATAAAGGAAGTTGATCTGAAGAAAAATCAGATAAATTTTATAAAAGAAGAAAATTTTCAGCTATCCATAAAGAGCAGCTTGAAAAATTTGAAATAAAAAATAAAATTAAACAAGTTGAAGATAAATTTATTCGTCAAACTTGTAGTAATATTTCAAATGTTTTTTGGGATAGAAAGCAATATATTGTCTCTCTTCCATATGAAGATTCCTTTAATGAAAGAGATATTCCGACCAAGGCTCATTCTTGTCAAATGAACAATAAATACCTTGAATTATGCAAAAAAGAGATCAATGAACTTCTTGATAAAAAACTAATTAGTAAATCTTATTCTCCATGGAGTTGTACAACATTTTATGTTAATAATAATGCTGAAAAAGAAAGAGATATTCCACGGTTAGTTATTGTCACGATCCGTACCCGGAAAATCGGACATGAGTCATGGGTACGTCTAGCCTACGCCGCAGCATCGGCGGTAGAACGCTGTCTAGGTCTACAATCTAGCTAACAATCACACACAATCATTATATATACCTGTCAAGATCTCAACTCCAAACGGAGGAGCAATATCTAATAATAACACAAGTACTCAATCACGAATCTAAGCACGATAAGATAACACAGAAATCTAACAACTACAAAGTCTAAACAACTGCTGCTAAAACAACCACAACATCAATAATAATAATACAACAATATCCAGAATCATATACAATACAAGGTCTCAATCCAAAACCGGGGACAAATCTGGTACCAAAGGCTAATAAAACAACAACTGAGGTCCTAGTGATCCCGGCTACCAACCCAGAAATTACTCCTAAACTAGGGGTCCATGTCTGCACCATCGACAGGCTGAGGTCCATAAAATGTCGGACACCAATCCTCCGGATCCTCTGAAAAAATATATCAAGTCAGGATTGGAGTTAGTACATCTCTAACAGCAGTTCCAATTAAATGATAAAAACTATAAAATAGTTGTAGCAAGGAGAATAAATAAAGTATGAACAAGAAATATATACATATCACTGGTACATAAAGGTAAAGATGCATGAATATCAGAAGCAAGATAGTAATGACTGCAAGATACAAGATATCTAAACTAAGAGTAAGTACGTGCACAAGAACGTGTAGTGAGTCCAGCAAAAATACATGTAATGAGTCAAGTCCAGAAACTATAAGTGAGACCAGCAAGAAATGCAAGAGAGTCCAGACTAGAAAGAATGAACTCGTATCTTTGAAATACATATTTCGACATGTAAACGGCTAGGGATAAGTACGGATCACCGCACACTGGGTGTGCGGCTGCTATCATTCCAGATTAGACCAGAGGGGGTAATTCCAGTAATTTTAGTTGGCAATATTTACATGTCTACTCGAGTATTTTCTCGCCCCGACTAGTACAAGTGAATCGAAGACCCGACACGTAAATCAAGTATGAGTCCAGCTAGAAATATGAGTGATATCT